>CM053598.1:77709684-77721376 GCA_028646575.1 Pseudocheirus occidentalis
AGGTTACCAACGATCTCTTCACTGCTAAATGCAATGATCTTTTCTCGGTCCTCATCCTTTGTCACTCCTCTGTAGGATCGAACATCCCCAAGTTTTCTAGACATTGCCTCCTCCCTATCTGACTGCTTTTTCTCAGTGTCCTCTTTTGAATTGTGATCTGTTCCACATGCATAAGTGTGCAGGAGGCTCCCAGCACACACACACACACACACACACAAACACACAAACACACACACACACACACACACACCCCAGTCCCTTTTCGCTATACAATGTTGGTGATCTCATAAACTCCCATTGTTTCAATGGTCATCTCTCTGTAATTGACTCTCAAATTTACATTCTCAGGTTCTTTCTTGAGTCTAGTCTTGAGATGGACATCTCCAGCTAGATATTCCAAAAGCATTTCAAATAAAAATGTCTAAACCAGGACTTCTTATCTTTCTCCAAAGTTAACCTCTCCTTATTCCTAAATTCCTTACTTCTATAGTCATCACTACCATCCTTCTAATAATCCAGGTCTGCAATCTTAGGGTTTTTTTTTTCAACTTTTCTCTCTCCTTCAGCCTTTATACCTAATCAGTAAGTCTTGCTGGTTCTGTCTCTGTAACATCGCTTCCATCATTCCCTTTTCTCCACTAACTAGGAACACCCTAGTATATACACTTATTAACACTTGCCTGGCTGATTGCAATAGACTTTTAAATGATCTCCCTGCATTCAGTCTCTGCTCTCTAGTCCAACCTCAAAACACTAGTCAAATTTATAATCCTAATGTACAGGTCTGTGCTTGTTACACTCCTATTCAAAAACCTTCAGTAGCTCCCTCTTGCCTCTAGGATAAAATACAAACTATTGAGTTAAAGTTCTTCACAATCTGACTACAACTTATCTTTCACATTACTGTGTCCACCTCTCCACATCCCTACCTTCCTTCAAGACCCAATTTAAATACTACCAGATGCAGTTTAGAACTCCTAGACTCAAGTGATCCATCAGCCTCAGTCTCCTAAGTAGCAGAACTACAGGTACATGCCACCGTGCGTGGTGAAATTAATACTGGCCATCCTGGGTTTGCTCTCGTTTTTGTTTCGTTTTGTTTGCTCTTGTTGTTTTCCTAGTACCTAGTAAAGTACCTTGAAGAGATTCAGCACTTCACAAATGTCTGCTAAACCTTCAAAGACTTTAGAACTCTGATCAATGCAATACTAAACAACAGATCCAGGGGACTGAAGAGGAATCACACTACCTATCTCCTGCAGAGTTAAAATGCAGAATGAAACACATTTTTGGACGTGGCCAATTTTGTTTTGCAGAACTATGTATATTTATTATGAGGGTTTTCTTCTTTTAATTTTGCATTTGCAAGGGGGGATGACAGTAGGAGGGAGACAAGATAAATGCTTATAAAAATAAAGGAATAGAAGAAAAAATAGGTTAGAAATGCTTGTGTAATTGGCCATTCCCTGCTTTCCCTATCACTTCACAGTCATAGAAACAAAATTAACAGTAAAGCATGGGTAGGTAAGTGTTTTCAGGAAGGTTATGTCTTTTTTTGAAATCAATGTAAATCCCTAAATGATGTGTTGGGGTGGATGATCTAGAAGGGCCGTTCCAATTGCAAAATGCTATGAACACAGGTATTTGTGGAGAATGAGGGAAATAGGGAACAAAAAAAAACACTCCAGAAATCTTTTTTTAAAAAAAGAAAACAATGTTTATTAGGATATTCTGGGGGTGGGGAAAGGTGCTATGTACAGTTTGTAGTGCATGAGCAATATACTAACAGAAAATTCAAACATCACAAAATCACTTCCATAGTCCTCATCTCCACACTAAATCCTCTTCCTTGGGAATTGGCAATAAAGTACCTCGTGAAATGGCTGTGAGAAGACTTCATACAGTATAACAACCCCAGGGAAATGTACAGAGTTCCTTAGTACAGCATATATAGAATCTACACAAGAGAACAAGGTAAGCATTTGGGTCCTCCAGAAACGGAGGTACTTGGTCAGTAGGTGGTATAAAATAAATACCAGAAATAAAAGCAATGAATAAGCTCCCAGTTTGCAGGCTCTGATCACTGTGGACACTGGAGACATCACTTCTAAACCATGCCACGGAGCTAATGGAGGTGGGAGCAAGTGAGCCCCTTTCTGGGGATTCCATCATAGCATAGACCCATTTCAGATTTCTTATTCTCATCTCCCTGCACTGTGGTTCTTGCCAACCTTTATCATATAGAAATAGAGAGATCCAAAAACATCCTTAAAGAAGAGGGGAAACAATATCCCGATACCTCATATGACTTCTCAACACGAGCTGGATTAAATAGGGATAATTGTTTCAGTATTGAGGGATCATGCACACACCATTTTGTAAGCCCCATATTAAGCAAAAGTAGTGCCAGTGGGTCTTTGGCAGATAGAGAAGAAGGGAGGAGAAAGGATTAAACAGTGGAGAAATTGAAACTCTCCACTCATCCCACCCTGCCCCCTACCCTGGGCTTTGTTTCTTATGAAGCTTTTCCTTCAACCCTCTTAAGTTGAATCTTTAAATATCCAGGAAAAAAACAAAAAACAAAAAACATGGAGCACATCCAGAAAACTGCCTGATTAGAGTTCGACCCCAGCCAAATGAGGCAGAGCAATCTGGGAGTCGGTCCACCTTTATCAGTTTTGCTTTTCTGCATTCAGAAATGCCTCGGGAGAAAAGGGGAAAACAGAAAGCCAGATTCCGGATCAAGCACACTTTAGAAGCCAGGGAGAGAATTCAGGTTTCCCATAACCCTCTGTCTCATGTGCCCATTCCCACTCCTACCAACTGCAACCCAAGAAGCAGCCTATTGTGAGCACCACTAAGTCTTGGCATTCGATGCCAACACACCGAAGGGAAACTAAGCACCTTCACCAGGAGCTCTGACTGGAGAGCCCCTGGATGATAAACTTCAGGCATTTCCAAGAGGCCGGTGACCTTCCCACCTCACTTATAAGTCTAGGCTATCTTTTTACCCTGTCAGCACTTTTTAAACTTGATTCTTAGTATCCTAGGTCCAAGTTGTCTCTCTGAACATCAGGCAACATTATTTCACAGCTCTGGGTTTGCTGCCACTTTAATCAAAATTTATTTTACTTTCTCAGGTTTTCCTTTATATGCTGCTTTGCACTGGACAAGGGGGAAAAGGTGGTTTCTGATAAAATCACTTCCTGACTATTACCTTATGGCTTCAGCAGCTCCACTGGCTTCTGAACTTGGCAGAATTTGTATTTCCCAATGGCTCAGTGGAGTGATTCAGGGGTTGTTGTGGCTGCCTTCACTTTAGGTTCACGGTTAAGGGCAAATCTGATTGCCCCTGCTCTGTGTCTGCCTGTAATAGGTGGGTGACTGTGGCTGGCAAGCTTGGTTGGATTTTTCTCTGAGAGACTCAGACTCTAAAAAAATAAATTCATGAGGTAATTATAAAGGGAATTTAGTGTCTGTGCAAAAGGCCAGAGAAGAGACATTTGCTCTTCTTTGCACATGGGCAGCTTACCCTCTACCTCAGCAGTCATGAGTTCAGGAGGGAATCAGACTTCCAAAGCTATAAGCTGGTCTGCTTGCTCAATTTCTCTACCCAGCTGGGGAGCTGGTTGCCTAAATTATGGATACCATCCCTTCCCTCCCCCACTGGAGGTCTTTGGGGAACTAGGCCTTTCTTCTCCCCTTTTCAGGCTGTTCTGGATTTGATCTGGTGAGTTAAAGATGAAAAGCTCTGCAGATAACCATCTTTTCAGGATTTAGTCCCTGTCAGGGACTGAGAGCACCTTTTGGCTGGCACTGTTCAACACAGTATGAGATATGCAAAGGAAGTCACACAAGGTTGACTTTGAATGTCTCAGATCTCATCCCTCTGTCTATATTGTTTCCCTAATCCACCTCACCAAATTAACTGACTCTACTTGTAGACCTCAGATGTGAAAATTCAAAATCATAATATACAGAGCTCAATGCTAGATGGATGATACAGAGCTGCCTTAGTATTTTTTTTTCTAAGACCCAATAATGTCTTCTTGAAAAGAGCAAGGTCAAGGAGGAAGGAGAATTTGGAGAGAAGGCCATGTTGTCTGTGCCCATATGAAAGAACATCATCTGACTAATTCCCAACCAAGATACCTAAGCCAATCTTCTTCCATTATGCACAAACAGCAAAAAGGAAGTAAAGGAATCTGGCTAGGTTAGGAAAAGAGGTCAAACCAGAGAAAGCCTCCTACTTAAGCTGGCGATTGGGCTTGGCAGCTGCCCTTGGCAAAAATGAATTCCACATGGCAGCATGACAGGATGCCGCTATTGGCACCTGCTAGAGGCAAGAAGCCTAAGTCACAGCTGTGCTGGTCAAATGAGCTTGGAGACCTTCAGAGACCAAGACCTTGAGTGAATATCAGGATCTTTCCGTTTTCCCTGGCTACAGAAATAAATATGGCCAAGGCTTGCTCTTTTCCCAAGCTGCCATAATATGGATAACATTTAGAAATGTTTCAGGTCTTTTTGAGTGTTTGACCACTGTCTTGTTAATAAGAATTCCCTCTCACTCAGACACCCACAGCAATCAAATTAAGGACAATGTCAAACCAGTTCAATGATGGTGCAGATGTGACTTTCCTGGTTAGGATTTTAGAGCCAATTTCCTACCCTGGGATGATGCATGCGAAAGATGGATTATAGACTTCAGATTTCTCACTTCTGAAAAGAGATGGCAGACAGGCTTTGGGGAAGCCAAAGCTAAGCATGAAAAAGGGTTCTGGTCTTTGTTTGATTGGGCCTAAGTTTAGAGAACTGTGAGGAGGGAGAAACTAAATTAGGACAGTAGGGGAAAAAGAAAGAGGAAGAAGGCCAATCAAGTAGATTCTGCAGTGAGAAGGACATGGAAAATTGGTCTAAAATACCTGGCATTTGAGGAGTAAGGCTGCACACTAGCCACAAGTAAAATCTGAATGAAGCAGGCAAAGGCAAGAGTTATCAGTTAAAACTTGAGGGCTATCTTGGGAAATAAATAAAAACTGAGCTTCTTAAAACCTATAAACAGAATAAATTTTGTTTTATTTTCAAATACATGAAACAAGAACAGCTATCTCTAAGTTTATCAGTTATTTCTTTATGCCTTCCTCAACAGGGCTAACTTGCCCTCCATTTTATTTGGTTGGATTTTTTGTTTTTGCTTTTTGGAGGGGGGGAAGGTAGGGCAACTAGGGTTAAGTGACTTGCCCAGGGTCACATGGCTAACAGCCCTCTATTGTATTGGGTGGAAGTTGTCAACTCTTTGCAATGAAGAATATCATAGGTGTATGATACATTCATTACTGGACCAGTAATTTTGCCTGCCATTCCAGGATTCCATCTTGATGCTCTTTCTCCTGTCTTAAAGTTTCCTTTCCTTGGTAAATACTATGCCTTTTCTAAAGAACTCTCTGGAATCACTTCAATTTACTCTTGCTGGTGCTCTGACTACTTCAGTTTTTCTTTAAATAAATACTCTAAATCATTATTGTTTATTCACTTTGAACCTGAAGACAGTTTTTTTGGTCTTGCTTATCTTTACCAAACATCACAGAGGTAAGACAGAGAATGTTCAGAGGGAAATGTATCGAGGGGGCCAAAAACTAGGTTGTATGGGAATTTATAAGCCCGTGTTATTTGATCAAGTGGTACTTGCTGTCACGTAGTTCACTGATTCAAATAAGTGGTATATGCCTGGCAACATGAATGAGAACTTATTTTCAGAAAAGCAGCTCTACAGAGGCCACAGTTTCATAAACAACAGAAATCCATTGAAGGCTAGACCTAAGAAAAAATTTTGCTAATTATATGAACTCCCAGGGCTCCTACATCTCTTTTCCCTCCCCCCACCAAGTACTCACACTGATTCAAAAGTGTTTCAGTTCTCCCACTTCCCTAGTTCAGCAGATGGAGTTAGGAAGGAATATCTGATTTAGAACAGAAAGTACCATGTGGGACCTGGTATGCAATGGAGACTACCCACCCTCTGCATACATTTAAGGTAGGAACTGGTCTTAATATAGACCAAGTTAAAGGTAACAGTTCTGAAAGGGGCACTGCACAGTCATTTACAAACTCCCAGACATGGTATCTAATAATGCTCTGTGCTAACTTCAGAAGAAAGTTGGGTTTTTTTTTTTACATTTTAAATAGAAACCACCCAGTCAAATAACTATATGCAATACAGATACAATTGTTACTCTTAACCAAAAATATTCTCTGCGATTCTCATCCTTGATTTCTATTAGTGGTTTGGACAAAACAGATATGTCAAAATAGGTGTGTGGTCAGCATTCTGCATCCCCACTGTACATTGTGCACTTTTTTTTCCCTTTGTGTGCTATAATTGAGACACTAAAAATTGGTCAAATAAAGCCAATGTCAAATTGGACTGTGCTTCTAATTCCTTTAGCAGAACTGCTTGGATTTTTATGTATTTTGTTTGTTTGTTTTGAACCAAAACGGGCATCAGGATTTTCCTGACTCTGGGACTTGCCCTAAATGTTTATTAGTTCCTGTTTAAAATCAGCCTCATCCTAGAAACTACCAGTGCACTTAGAGTCTTAGAATTGACTGCTTCTTCCCATATTCCAACAGCCAACTATCACATTTGGAGATTCCAAAATCACACAAGCTAAAAACTAAGGAAGGAGACATTCGAATTTTCCAAGCCCTTATTTTGTCAACATTCAATGGAGACAAATCAATTGAAAAGAAAACTAAGGAAGGAGACATTCGAATTTTCCAAGCCCTTATTTTGTCAACATTCAATGGAGACAAATCAATTGAAAAGAACGACATCATTTGCTTACTCGAGGGCTGGTGCAAATGACAGTGTTGACAAGGTTTTACCATGTTAAACTGACATCACTCATGTCACATTCAGCTGGAAAGAATTCATGCCAATCTTTACTGCTTTAAGTACATAAGAACTTCAATAAAAGATTAGACACTGAGAATCCATTCCCACATCCTGTTTGTTTAATAAGCAATTTATTTTCAAATTAGGGATTTGGAAACTATACTATGCTTTTGGCTTTGAAGAAAAACAAGAACTTTCTTGTTGGTGATAGATGAGTCTTTTCAAAATATAATTTATGTCTGTTTTATATCCATGAGCTTATTACTGAAGGCGACCCTTGTTAGATTTGATAACTACCATTTCCTCTTTGGTCATCTGAAGCTAATTAGAGCTGCTGTTTACAGCAAAAGTAATCAATAGCGTTTTATAGTGGCCTTCACTGCATCAGACCCACATGTAATTAGTTGAGTGTAGATACAGAGATAGCGTAATTAAAGCAAAATATGCTCTTTAAGAGATATTTACTAATTGTTAGCCTTCTAGATATTTCAACTCGGTCAATGTGTTCATTCCAAGTAGGATATTTCAGAAAGTTTTTCCAGATCAAATAGGCTTCATCTTTATCAAGTTTATCTTAAGACCATTTGTTACTGAAGGATGTTGGCAATTATAGTTAGAAATATGCATTCAAAAGCATTTGTGTATGAATGTGCTTCTAAACCAATTACACTTAAAAGACTAGGTCTTTACCTTGGTTGTACAAAAGACATTTCTTCTTTTCATCATTTTTTTTTCCCTTTCAATAATGTGATCAGCACTCTGGAAGAAAACAGCAGTATGCCTGGAGGGAGGGGGACTATGTATGCTAAGTTGGTGAGCACCAAGTGTTGATTTCTTCCCCCAAAGCCTCTGCTGAATTCAAAAGAAAACTCCAATTTATCAGCATTAAATCAAAGAGAAATGCTGTTATTGAGTTTACTCTGTCTAGAGGGGTGCACATTCCTACAAACACATCAGAATATACCTTGGATCTAATTTACCTCAAAAGCACCCAGGCCTCAAAAACATACTTTAGAATTGTATCAGTTTAATAAAAAAAGAATTATGGAAAAGAATGTGTAGATCTACGGACCCCACATTTTGCCAGCAGTACACAGCTTTGCTCTACACTGAGGCAGTTGTATAGTCTGTAATTTAAGGGTCTCTATTTTCATCATTGTCCCTATACCGACTGAAAAATCACCATGGACCCAGTACATTACAATGGAATTTTGACATCAGGACTCTAAATCCAACATAATGAACCTTTTGCTTTAACTCCGTTACCTAGTCTGTCATGGAATGGGTAGGAGGATGGGGGGAAGAAAGGAGGAAGAGATAGAACTCAATAAAACTAGATTACTGTGGATCATTTAGACATAACTGCCTGTAAGAGTAACTAAGCCGTCACAGTTAAGAGTAAAGACAACCCTCAGGAAAGGAGCTGTACAGATGCTTGAAGGATGGTGCAGAGAATTTTGCCTCATCCAGTAAAGACTGTCCTTGTTAAGGGAAGCAAAACCAGAACCATTACATTATGTGAACTAGCAATGCGGCCATTAGATATAGACTATTTTCCAAGTGGCCAATACCCCCTCTCTCAGATAAGGCTTCTGAAATATTTCTACGAATGGTCAAATGATTAGCTTTCAGATTCTCTGTTTTCCCTCCTGCTCCTGTCTACCATAATGTGATGTAGAACTTTCTGATAAAGCATACGGCTCCTAGAATTCTGCTTTTAAGGAGTAATATTTATAGTGTTACTAATATAGGCAGATAAAACAGTTCTATGAGAGGGAAATGAACTCCATGTATTTTGTATTAAACCAACAGTAAAAAATGGGGATAGTATTATTAGGTCCAAAATATAGAAAGCCAACATTTGAAACCATTTAGTAAAATTTGTTTCTATATATAATCTCATAAATGTAAAGGTTATTAGAGTTAAGCTTCCATTATGTCTGACTCTTGTTAGTTTAAGGAATTCTCACCCATATAAGGCTTAGATGAATGTATTTAAATGATTAACATACCGTTAGCAAGTTGCAAACTCCCACCACCCCCCTTTTTTATGAAATCATAACTGTGAAACATACATTACATCTGTATGTGACATACCATGTTTTAGCAGGAGAGAATGCAAAACCACTTAAGAGTTCATAAACATTAAGAAGGAAGATGCTAATACATTTAGAAAGCTTAACATCAGTAGCAGTCTATGAGAAGGAAATGTTTTCATAAAGTCCACTCTTGGTGAGAACCTTTATGCGGTGACAAAAGCCTGGCATCCCCGTTAGTCTGAAGTTTGATTAATTTGAAACCAAAGCTGTTCAATGAAATAGGAAAGATATTAGGAAAACAAACTTAGTCTCTTGCAAATAAAGGCCAGGGTTAAAACCATTTAAAAATAATAATAATAAAAAGCCTGTTTGTTTTATAGCCAAATTTACATACTGTCTCTTTAAAATACAGCATGTTCAAAAAGCCTTTTGGGTTTGGAATGTAGCACTGCATCAGATATTCCACAAAGGCCCCTAAATATCACAAGAAGCTTTCTTGAAAAAAAAAATTCCAGTTGAATGAAACTCTTTTAGCACACTGCTTCGACTGAGCTCCTAAAACTGGAATTTCTGATAGACAACAAAGAACAGGAAACGGGTTGGTTTTTTTGTTTTGTTTTTGTACATGTCCATGTGTGGTTGCTTTGTTTGTTCGCTTGTTTGTTAATGAGGCTACAATGTTTCTGCCAGACTTATGGACAAGAAGGTCTTCAGTGCCGTGATGGCCAGGATCATCAGTTTGCTTAGACTCCCACTTGTAGGTGCAGCCACTGAGTCTGATGCCATTTGGCTGGAGCCTCCAGCTCTGTCTTTGTCAAAATCCCGCTGTAAGAGAGAATATGATGAGTTAGTCGCACCGGCTGAGCCGCTTCTTTTCACCAATGTGCATTTAAATATAACTTGGTTTTTACCTTATTACCCCATTACTCATCAAAGTGGATCTTGGGTTTTTCTACACAAGGTTAATTAGCAGCAAAATTTAAAATATGGGGAACAATGAAGCTGGTGATCTGTTTCATCATCACTATAGAATCTCTCAAGTCAATGACTACTGCTTTAATAATCAATTTAGCATAACAAGTACCAACTGAGAGGATGTTTCAAGTCTCTGCAGGGCTTGGGCTTTCTTCTCTAAACTATCTTTATTCTGTCACTGGTGTTCAATTAGAATACACCACTCATGATGAGCTTTGCGGTTCCCAGCTCACCCCATTGGCTTCACCAATGTGAAGGAAAGGAAAATCAATGGTGATGGAAAGGGGTATAATGTCGGAGAAGTCCCTTTACCCCATTTAGCACCCAAAAGTGGTAATAGAAGCATTTAGACTTAAAGATTGTAAGAGGGTAGGATTTGGCAACATACAGCATGGGTTCAAATACCAGCTTCACCACTTATTATCAAGATGAGTTTGCGTAAGTAAAAAGAAAAATCTCTTTAGGTCTTAGTTTCCTCATCAAGAAAATAAGAAGGTTAAATAGACAGTACCCCCCCCAGTTTTAAATTTATGAAGTTATAAGTCATCTGGTTCAGCCCTCAGTTTTACAGGTGAAGCTCCATGGGTAAGTACGAAAGGCAATCTGGCTTCGATCTCAGATTACTGTGAATGAAGTTAAGGATAAAAATATTTGTAATTAGGAGGGATTTTAACACATCCATTTCTCATTTTAGAAATGGAAAAATTGAAGGTCAGAGCTGTGCCATTACTTTCTTAAGGTCACTCATTACAGTCATGGCAGAGCAAGAGATTAGAATCCCAGGTCTCTTGGGTTCCAAGCATAATGCTCTTGAGTTTGTAAAAATTAGTCCTAGAATCCTAGAATCAGCCTCAGCCAAAGGAACTCATTCTTGAAACATCCAAGCAATTTTCTGTTATTAAAATGGATGCTAGCAGAAACTTCAAGGCACACAGTCCAGGGGAGCTAAAAAGGAATGCCATACACTTGCTCTTCTCCCCACTCTCATCCATCTCTGTGATTAGAGACTGAAGAGTCCAGTCATGGCAGCCTAGTCTTCCCAACCCATGTGTCATGTGGACCTCTAGCCCAAACTGCCATAAATTTAAGTGAATCTAATTTTTGTCCCTCTATCTGGCAGCTCAAACTGGCACTGGAATCACCTTGATGAGGAAGAACTTCCAACACCCATCAAGTAAAGAGGTAAGCATTCAATTATCACTTATCTGATGATGCAAGTTTGATTTTCATATACTAAGTGGGGAGTGATTTATGCAGCTGTCAATTTACTTATCAAAGGTAAGCACTCTGTCATCCTTTAAGTTCAGGCTTGCTAAATTCCACAATTCCCCATCCCTACACATTATGCTTAATTGTCATGACTGTAATTACCCTGTAACCTGCATAATCAGGTATTTATGTGTTGTTTCCATGTAACTTTGAATCAAAAGCATCACATGGTGTTTACCAGGATACTTACAGTGATGGTTCTTTATACTGACATAATTGTCATCAGAAGGGTTCCTACAGTCCTAGCTTTTTAGGTAGTGAGCTCAGACCACCATTTCTGTTCAAAAGGAATCATTATCAAGATGGCTGAACTCAAGTTTTGAGTGAGGAATGAATGTAGGCTCTCTTTACCCCTTCTCCCCCAACCAGCACTGGAGACCATGTGCTCTAGTCCCCAAAAATCGTATAGCAAAATACAATTCCCACAGTGCTTACATCAGCCAGGCAGAGGTGTGGGTTTCCTGAAGCATTGGATTTTAGTTTCTGTGCCTGAGGAAAGAAACAAAAATAAAGA
>CM053598.1:77721476-77755796 GCA_028646575.1 Pseudocheirus occidentalis
ACAGAGTCCATGATTTGTTCAAGGGCACACAGGGAGTTGAGTTAACAGAGAAGCCCACCAGCACCTAAATTATTGGCATCCCTTACGCTGTATTAAGAAGCAACAGTTCTTAAGCTCTGCCAGTAAACATATCACCTTTTTTGGGTTGTTAAAAATTCCATGAATCACAACCACCATCACCCCTGCCCTGAATTGCCCCTAATGCCTTCCCACCCCAAATGCTCCCTGGAATAAATGAAAAGAATATTCCTGTTTTGGATGAGACAGCAATGAAAGAGATAAATCTAAGTGAACTCCAAATCTGTGCAAAATCCCTTTATTTTATGTATGCTAATACAACCGGAATATAATTTATGGGCAAATTAGATGCCCCTCCAAGATGGTCAGGTCACCCTTGACTTTACTTGGAAAACTACTACAGTAAAACAGAAGTGCATTTACTCAACTGGTCACAAAGACAAAGCAAAGAAGAAAGAACACAAGACACTCTTTTGGTGCCCCATGGTTTGTTTTTGTACTTCCATTTCTGATTTGCCAAAATTACTCAATTGTTGAAACATCTACATAAATGACATTTTTTTCCCAAATAAATTTTATTTTTTCCTTGGTTTCTTTGCAGAGTTAGAATTCCTGCAAGTACTTCTAATGTGGATGGAAGGAAGAAAGGAAGGAAGGAAGGAAGGAAGGAAGGAAGGGAGGGAGGGAGGGAGGAAGGAGTTGAAGGAAGG
The DNA here is from genome assembly GCA_028646575.1 of Pseudocheirus occidentalis. Lineage (NCBI taxonomy): Eukaryota > Metazoa > Chordata > Mammalia > Diprotodontia > Pseudocheiridae > Pseudocheirus > Pseudocheirus occidentalis. The sequence continues at coordinate 77,722,205 of CM053598.1, forward strand.
AAGGAAGGAAGGAAGGAAGGAAAGAGCAGATTAGGAATAAGATAACTTGAGTGTTGCTTATTTGGCTCTACCACTAATTAATCAGCTACCCAATGCAAATTAATTCTCTGGACATCAATAGTCTCATCTGTACAGTGAGAGAGTTGGATTAGACCTGAAGTTTCTTCCAGCTTTATCAATTCAATTCAACAAACACTCACTTTAAGCTTTTCTATGTGCTGGCACCTAAAGCTGATGTTGGGGAAACACCGACAGAAGACACGACAGTTTATACCTTTTGAGAGATTACAATTTAGGACTGATGGTCATATAAATAGGGTTGAAGGTTCACTGTAGGTTGGCTTAAAGAACTCCTTGATGTCAACAGTAATAAAGCCTTATATTCATACAGCTTGTTGGCAGCTTTCACACAATCTCATGTATGCTGTCTCTGATCTTGAAGATTGACTTGTAAGGGAGATCAGGCAGATATCATCATCCATTTACGGAAGAGGAATCAGATGAAGAGAAGTTGAGTGACTTACAAAAAGTCATACAGCTAGCAAAGGCAGGACTCTGATCTGGGACTCTTTGGTCCTAAGTACTGTGTTCCCCCCACCTCCCACTAGACCATACTGACTTCTCCTAACTATGAGTAAGTAATCCCTCCATTTGCAGGGTTATAAGGGACAATAAACCCACAACAGCGAATCACCTCAGACCAGCCCTCTAAGCTCCAAGCTATAAACAACACTAATAAAAAGCCTAGAGTATAAACGGGGATGTTGGTGTTTTGACACTACTGTGACCAAAAACTTATCAGCTAATGAGATACTAAGTGTCCACACTGTTTACCCCAACCTTTATCCCATTGGTGTACAATGGGCACCCCATTAAAGAATGCCTGGATAAACATATTTCTGAAAAAGACCCTGGAAAAATGCCAATGTTGAGAGCCCATTTTAGCATCAAATTGAAGAAATACTAGGTCAAGATACTCCTAATGCTACCTGGGAAGTGTCATAATCTCTAACTGTATTTGTATATGCCAGTTTTGAATATGAAATTTAAACCTTTAAACAGGTATTATGAGTAAAGAACTGTTAAGTAGACTTCTGTTAACAAAAGGTCATTAAAGGTTGCATAAAATCAGAGAGGTAATTCGAGTTAAAAGTGGTACTCCACACAATATTTTACATTAAAAGGAGATTAGCCCAACTGGACTATTACCTACAGAAGAGACTACATAGAATTTTAAATGTTTATTTCTACTTTTAACTGGAATTGTGTCCAGACATGAAAATGATCGCTAAAATACTGCACTCTCCTTTTCTTTCCTAGACCATAATCTATAAAAGACATGTATCCTTCCTGAGCACTCTGGGAAAACCAATAGAATGAGACCCTAAATCATGTGGATGATAAGGGTACATTTCACAGACAGCACTTAAGGAAGCATTTTATTTCCAAGCTTTTGTAATCACAGGTCAACTGGGTTTCAAAGTCCTTAACTACAGGTATCAGTATCAACAATTAATCAATCAACAAGCATCTATTGCATATTTATTATGTTATCAATACATATCAGATAAATACAGAGGAGATGGAGGGTGGCTTTAGGTGACAATTAGTGGCTGCAGTACCAGAAAAGGCTTCTTTTAAGAAGAGACAATGAACTGAGTCAATGAGGAAACCAGGGCTTGAGAGGCAAGGACAAGAAGGGAAAGCCTTTTAGACATAGGAGATAGATACTGAGAAGGCCCAGAGACTGGAGATGGGGCATCAGGTGTATGGAACAGTGAGGAGTCAGTATGACTAGACTGTGGAGCACAGAGAGTAATGCAAAATAATAAATTAAATGACAGAAAAGATGAGAAGAAGCCAAGTCAGAAAAGCTTTAAATGTCAAAAAGTAGTTTATATTTGATCCTCCAGATAATCAGGATCCACTGGAGGGAGCAGGGGTGCAATGACACGGTCAGTGGTAGCTCTTTAGGAAAATCAGTTTGGCAGCTATGTGGAAGACAGATTGGAGGGAAGAGAGACAGGAGGCAAAGTATCTAATTAAAATACTCATTTTATAATACTCATTAACTAATTAATATTTTATTATTATCAAAATTATATTTTAATTAATTAAAATTAAAAATGAAAATATTATTAAAACAAAAAACAAACACACAAATAAATAAATAAAAATACTTATAAAATACTCAAGGAGAGGAGTGATAAGGGCTTGAAGGAGGATGGTGGCTATATGAGTGCCGAGAAAGGGATTCATGTGAGAGATGCAGAGGGGGGAAAATCCAGTATTTGGCAGCTAACTGGATATGTGAAGTGAATGGGAGAGGAGAATTGAGAATGACAGAGAGGATTGAGAGCTCTGTGGAGAATGATAGAAGGATTGTGTTCTCATAAATAGCAAAGTTCAGAAGAGGAAGAGGTTTGGGGTTTTTTGTTTGTTTTAGGGGGAGGACAACATTGTGTTCTAGTTCATCCATGTTGAGTTTGAAATGCGTATAAGACATCTGGTTTGAAATACTTAATAAGGATGTCAGTTATAAGTTATAAGGGACTGGAGCTCAAGAGAAAGATTAGAGAAATTAGGGTTTAGAACTGATAAGATTGCCAAATGAGAAAGTATACAGAGAAAAAAAGGGGAACCAGAAAAGAACTTTAGGGCATGTCCACAGTTAGTGGTACTGACCTGGATGAAGATCCAGCAAACAGGAATAGTCAGATAGGTAGAAGGGAAAACCAAGAGAGAGCAGAGTCATGAAAACCTGGAGAGAAAAAGATTACCTACAAGGAGAAGTTAGACTCATGTGTCAAATACTTCAGAGGTCAATGTGGAAGAGAACTGGCAATTAAGAAATTACTGGTACGCAAATTAAAACAACTCTGAGGTTCCACCTCACCCTGTTGGATTCGCTAACATCACAGAAAAGGAAAATGAAAAATGTTGGAGGGAATGTGGGAAAATTGGGACAATAATGAACTGGTGGTGGAACTGTGGATTGATCTAACCATTCTGGAGGGCAATTTGAAAAAGACCCATAAACTGTGCAAGCCATACCACTACTAGGTCTACATTCAAAAGAGATTTTTTTTAAATGGGGAAAGGATCTATTTGTACAAAAATATTTATAGCAACTCTTTTTGTTGTAGCAAAGGATTGAAAACTGAGGGAACTATCCATCAATTTGGGAATAGCTGAACAAGTTGTATGTATGATTGTAATGTAATACTACTGTGCTATGGGAGATGCTGAGCAGGCAGGTGAAACGACTTTAACTTATGCAAAATGAAGTGAGCAGAACCAAGAGAGCATTGTATACAGTAATAGCAATACTGTATGATGACCAACTGTGAATGACTTAACTATTTTCAGCAATACAGTGATCCAAGACAACTGCAAAGAACTAATGATGAAAAATGCTATCCACCTCCGGGGGTGGGTGGGTGGGAACAAATCGATGGGAAGGGGAATGCAGACTGAAGCATGTTATCTTTCACTTTCTTTAGTTTTTTCCCCCCCTTTGGGTCTATGGCTTTTTTAAAAACACGACTAATACGGTAATATGTTTTGCATAACTGAACATATATAACCTATATCAAATTGATTATTGTCACAGGGAAGGAGGAGGTGAGGGAGGGAGAAAGAAAATTTGGAAATCAAAATTTTAAAAAGATTAATGTTTAAAATGATATTTTATATGTAATTGGGGAAAATAAAATATTATTTTTAAAATATAAACTGAAAAGAAATAGCTGATAAATTTGGAAAGACCAGTTTCAGTCGAATAAGGCCCAAAGTGGTCTGTTTCATTCATTAATTTATTTAACTAATAATTATTGACTACCTAGAATGTGTGAGAGGCACAGTACAGAGATGTAGCCATAAGGGGATTTTTATTCAATTGTGGGTTGGGCTTAAGGTCCCTTTACATCTGGAGATTCTACAATTCCACAATGTTCCTTTAGGACACAATGAGGGGGAAAATCCTACAGATGATCACTAAACACTTTCACTCAGAAAATGATGGTTCTATCAAAGACTACTTTAATAGGAACTTGATATCCATAAGAAGGGTCATGATGGTTAAACTGTACTATGCCCTAGTCAAATGATAATGTAGAAAAACAATCTGGATTCTTTTCTAGTCCTGTGGTCCTCACCCACCCCCAACCACTCCTACTCCCCCAGGATCTAACCAGTTGCCAAGTCTTGCTGTTTCTACATATACATGCCTTATATGCCCTTACAAGACCATGACTCCTGGTCACATTCTCATCACCTTTTGCCTGGACTACTGTAATAGCCTTCTTATAGGTTTCTTTGTTTTTAGTCTCTTTCCTCACCAATTCAGCTTTTACACAGCTAATAGAAACATCTTCTGTAAACCACAGATCTGATCTTGTCATTCCTGGCTTCAAAAGCCAGTTTTTCTCTATTGCTTTTAGAAAAAATATATATAAATTCCTTAGTCTGAAGTTTAAGACTTTCCTCAGTCTGGGAATAAACTGCTTTTGTAGATTTATATATAATAGTTTTTGTAAACATTCTACATCTCAGCCAAAATCAACTACTAGCTGTTTCCCAAATTCAACCTTCCATCTCTCAGCCCAGTGCCGTTGCTTGGAAAGGACTCTCTTTATCATCTCTGCCTCTGATTCTTCAGCTTTTATTCAAGGGTCAGTTCAGTGGCCATCTCTTCCCTTGAGCATTCCTTGATATTTCCAGTTTTAATTCTTTCTCCTTCCCCAAATTATCTTCAATTTATTTCTGTATGTATGTTCTATTTTGACCAGTAGAGTGTTAGCCCCATAAGGTTATAGAATTTTATTTTTTGTTTGTATCCAATGTGTTTAGAGCACAGTAGGCACTTAATTCATGTTTGATTAGCTGTTCAAATTAATTCCAAGATAATCAGTAGTATCATGTCCACTTAAACTATCTAGAATTTCCAGTATTATTCCCAGTAACCTGAAAGCTGTCCCCAGGGGATTTGGGAAGGGGAGTGGTATGGTAGCAGTGGGGAGGCAATGAAGTACCTACTATGTGTCAGGTGCTAAGTGCTTTACAATTAATGCTTCATTTGATCCTCACAACAACCCTGAGAAGTAGATTCTATTATCACTCCCATTTTATATCTGAAGAAACTGAGGTAAACAGACTTTATTTAATTCACCCAGTGTCACACAGCTAGTAAATGTCTGAGGCTGGATTTGAACTCAAGTTCTGACTTCTGGCTCTACTAGTTGAAATGTGCCTAGTGTCTGAGTAGGCAAAGTACTGCTGTAGTAGGAAAAGAACTGGATTTGAAGACTGAAGACCTAGGTTGAAGCAACTCTCTTTGTGATGGCAAAGAACAAAACACTACAGGGGGATGTTCATCTCATCAACCAGGGACTGGCTGAACAAATCACAGTGTATGAACTTGATAGAATACTTTTTTCCCCACAGGACATGATAAAAGGGACAGTTTCAGAGAAGCCTGGGAAGAATTGTATGAACTGATGTAGAGAGAAGTTAGTAGAACAAAAGGGACAATTCATGCAATAACAACAACATTATGAAAACAAACAACTTTGAAAGGATTTAAAACTGTCAATTCAATGACCAACCACAATTCTAGAGGAACAGTGTCCAACATGCTACTTATATCCTAACGGAGATACCACAATCTCATTGCAAAATGACATATATGTTTTTTGACTTGGTCAATCCAAGAATTTTTATTTATTTATTTATTTTGCTTGACCCTGCCTATTTGTTACAAGTATTTTTTTTAAAGCTTTCCTTTTTCTTTTCATTTATGTGCTTGTTAGGTGGAGAACAAAATTGGTTTTTATACAATAAACAATAATTAAAATTAAAACATGAAAAATACCTTGTTCATGACAAAAAGAAAATTTAAAATAATCAATGTGGATGGTTGCATCCACACCCTACCAAACTACAGATGAACCTAAGTATTTCAGTTTTCAGTGACATAAAGGCTCTTCCAAATTTAATACCTTGCTTACATAATACATTCAAAGAGATGTTTTTTAAGTGAATTCAGGATTTCTCAGGAGACTAATAAGATTGAAAAGATGGCAGTCTGCAAGAGACTGAGACCAATAAATGCTTTTGCCTGGTTGGGTTTGTCCAAATTAACACTACAAAGACGAAAACTAAAGCTTCTCCTTAAGCTAAAAAAATCATGGGCTATGCTAGACCAACCAGTTTGTATGGTACTGCTGGGCACACAAATCTCATCAACTCATCTCTCTTGCAATCTAAATAAGTGAAGGCTAGGAGTTGGGGGTGGGGAAGGAGAGACGATATCTGGCATTTAGACTCATTAGCTGCGTATCTGGTTTGCATGCATAAATACCGTTTGAGGTCTGAAACCCCAAACTGAACATACCCAGATTCGGGAGCCAGAAATCCACCCAAGTAAGTACAGAGGCCACTTAAGGAAATTTGGCCCTTAACGAAACTCTTTGTAACCTGTTATTTTCTCATTTGAAATGCTTTTATCTAAGCTGTTGTGAAAATATCATCAAATTATCACTGTCTTGCCAGTCATTTAGGTATGAAAAAGAGTCACAAAAACACAAGGATTTCCCACCACACCCACCCACTGCAAGCAAAAGGGACAACTTATATAACTTTAAAATGTTACCCAATGGATAAAATGGAGAATATTCTGGGGAAGGAAAAAAAAAGATTCTAGGCTGAGACCTTTGTAAGGCAAGTTTGAAATGGGATGAACACATTTTACTATTGAGGTATAAACCTGTAAAACGAAGGGTTTATAATGGAAAGGTTGGCACTCCATCCGTGACTGGTGGCAGAACACATCAGCCCTGCTAATGGCTGCATAGAGAACAGAGCGCTTAGCTGGAGAGTTTCTATGCAAACTCTAAACCCTATAATCTGTAAAAAGCAGGTGGGTCTTTTAGAGGAAAAAATTGCAGTGAAGATGGGTGGGGGTGAAAAGAAAGAAAGAACTGCAAGATTGTGGTGCTGTTTGTGTGAAGCTGCGTTATATAACATATCCAATGAAAGGACATTTCAGTGACCCAATCATATATAGTAAAAGAAGGGATGGTAGGAAGGGGAGTCTCTCAGGTTCCATGCTACAACTATATAATTTTTCTGATAATAACACAGAGGGTGGTAGATACCTCACATGATGTTGATGGGAGTTGAGTCCCTTAAGGAGAAACAGAAATAGACTGACCTAAAAATAACCAATACAGTCTGACTTCTATAATGGTAATAATGCCATTTTCAGACAGGTCTATAAGCCCTATCTTTCAACCACTTGCTGCCTGACTGTTACAAAATTGTCACTGTCGTTAATCCTGAAGTCCAGGCACGTTGTATAATAGAATTTCCAATACACTGTAATTATGGGAGCTAGACCTCCCCAATCCTTGACACAATAGGGTTAATAAATGCATTAAATGCTGTTAACCTCTGTCACCTGGAGTCAAAATGGTAGCTCCCATGCTTTTTACTCCCGTGATTAGCATGTGAATATCCTGCCTTGTACCAAAGGCTTTCTTGTGCCCAACATATGGTCAGACATAATTTGCTTATTGTCCAACAAATTTTTTCATATATATACATATATATATATACACAATATATATAATTTATACACACATTACAGGCATATATGTGTCCAAACAACAATTCCAAACCAGCCTTTGGTTTCTCCAAGATTCTGGCAATTGATTTTAAAATGAGACCAACAATCTGTCATGGTTACTGGGAGCCCAGCAGCAGCAGCAACAGTAACAGCAGCAGGAACAGTAACAACAGGAAGTTTCCCAATCAAATAAGGACAGACTGTCGTCCAATCGACTGCCAAATATTCATAAATGATGATGCCTCTTGCTCTTTTTCCTTTGCTCTTAGTGATTAAAGGCATTTGCTAGGGTAGGAAGCTGTTTGCTTAAGGACACACTGCACAAACAATAAACAGAAAAATACATATACTGTAAAAGGCAATCAACATTACTTTCCAACGCTCACTAAGTGCTTAGTGGTATCTATCACGCTTGTCAAAATCAGTTTATTAGAATACCAGTCCATCCTTCCTACAACATAAACTAGGCCTTTTCTGGAGTAAACATGGCACAAGGGACAAAGACAGGACTCAACGCAGAAGTCAGAAACAGAAGTGTTTCATTTCCAATCCACAAGTTTTAAGGAAGGTTTTCTAGAATGTGGAGATGGAGTAAAGGTAAATATAGGTGGGGCAGAGACAGTATGGACAGTACAGTGCTTGACTCCCCTTCAAATCTCAGCCAAAGTTCCATATTCTTTTTTCTGTAAGAAGCTTTCCCCAAATGTTGGGGCATTCGCTCCATGACTATCTCCAATTTGACCCATACCTATCTTGTTTGTACATAGTTGGCATGCTGTCTCCCCTCCAGCAGACTGTGAGCTTCCTGAGGGCAGGGATGTTTATTTTATTTTTAATTTTTATATACCCAGCACTTAATACTGAGCCTGTCACATAGCAAACACTTACTTACATGCTTGTTAATTTGACTTGAGCTAAATAATTTGTCTAACATTTGAATATACTTGCATCACTGAAACAAAGCATCATTTTATAAACTAATTTGGTTGCTATTTCAATGAAAAAAATTTACGTGGTCCTAAATTCTTGTTTCTTCTTTTTATGGATTATTATATATATTACAATCCTTGTATGTAGCTGGCTTCAAATTTGCCCTAAGAAAATTTCTTTACCTTTAAAAAGGCAGAGGAAAAAGCAACAAGTAGTTGCTAATTAGCTATCACATTATATAACCTTGGTCATGCTAGTAGTTTGAAGTCTTATAATTTTGCTTTTGAAAATTATTTCTTTCATGTAGAAAAATTGAAATCAATTCAGAAAGGAAGAAAATTCACCCTGCCTATGCTAAAACCTATATTCCTGGTGGCTTGCTTTTCCTGCAAACCTGGTAACAGGTACTTGCAACCAGTGGTCTGAAAAATGGGCAATAAAGTCAGTTGTGTAAAACAAGTGACCGTATAAATAAGACCCATTAAGAGCCCATGTTCCTGAGCTGTTTGTCTTCTAGTACACATATTCTTCAGGGGAGAGATCTGCTTTCCCAAACCTGGGTTACATAAAGTAGGATGGGCATATGGGTAACACACTAAATAGAATGCTGGAATTCAAGTAAAGAAAGACATCATGTCCCGCTCTGACACTTACTAGCTGTCTGACCCTGGAGAAGTCACTTAGGTCTCTTAGCTTCAGCCTCCTCATCTGTACAATGGGGGTAATAACAGCACCTCCTTCCTCTACTGCTTGTTGTGATGATCAAAAGGGAAGAATTTATAAAGGGTTTTGCAATCCTTAAAGTGCTATGTATTGCTATTATAATCAACACTGATATCATCATCAATTTAATTATAGGGTACAAATGTCTATAAGTCACTGGGAAAAAACTGCCATGGAGGCAAAAAAAAAATCAAATCAAATAAAACCTCATTGTGAGGTCCAGTGGTGCTACATTACCTTAAGAACATTAAGAGATAGAACTGGCAGGATAACAAATAGACGGAAAATGGAACAGATTTGTCAGTATACCTCTAACAATTTACTAGAGGGAAGTGATGAGAACATTATGAGTCTACTATCCTACACCCTGAAGTACTCAATGAGGAAGTAGAAACAACATTTGAGAAGATGAAGCTGGAAAGAACTGGAGGGGGGGTGGGGCAGACCATGTACGTAGGAAATTCATTTTGGAGGCAATACAATCTTAAAAGCATTAAGGGATCATTTTAGAAGTTCCCTCAGGAAGGAGAACATATCAAAAGAATGAGGAAAAATCACAGATAATGTTATTACTTTAAAAAAAAAGGAAATGAGAGGAAATTGATAACTGCCAGATTGTGCATTTTACTTTTTTACTCTTAAAAGTTTTTATGATCTGTACATATACACACAGTATCTCTGATAAAAAATACGCAAAGGGAACAGGTTGACTTTTTGCAAATTCTTTTCTACAGCAGACTTCATGTTGACTGTCCCACAAATTATTGAAAGGTATGAAGAATAGATTAGGCATCTTACTTAGATGAGGTATGTTCCTGAGGGTATATGATTAAAAACAGAAGTGGGTTATCATGTAGTTTGTTGGTTATAAAAAAAAAAAAGATTTGACTTGGGGATAAGCAAGATAGCAAACATGCAACTCGAATTAATAGTCCTCCTTCAATTAGGCATCATAGATCATAGAAGATTCCCACGTCAGAGGAATTACATTCTACAACCTTGATTATTATTTATCCATTCATAAAACATGGAGATATATAATTGCTAAAGATATTCACTAATATTTTAGAGCAGTGATGTCAAACTCAAATAAAAATGAGGTGGCTAAACTGAACACAAGGATCCCTAGGGGCCACATACTGACTTAATTTTAAAATGTAATCTTATCTATGTTTTATTATACTTCCCATTTATTTAATTATCTACTTCCCAGTTACATTTTAATCTGCTTTGGGCAACACTCAAGTGTTGCTGATAGCATGAGGCCCACCCATAGGCTACAAGTCTGATGCCTCCATTATAGAGGATACCTTAGCTGGAGCCCAAATGGAAGAGGGATACCCTAGAACCATTGAGGTTTTCCAAAGGTTCTTACTGACTTATATAATTGTACTCATTACATCAAGCCTTAAAACACTCAAGGGCCTTTTTGATGAACTATATACTTAGTCAAAAATAAAAGGTCAGCCTAACAATCCACACAGGAAAAACTAAATGGATTCTTAAAAATGCATTAACATGCAGCTGAATGGTCAGTACATAGAGTTACATCTTAATACAGGATAAGCATAAGAGATGAAAATATCTTTGAGCCAGAATTGAGTAATAAGAGAAAGGGTTGGAAATGCTTGAGAAACTATGTAGTGTTTCCACTAATCCCAAGTAGTTTTCCAGCCCACCACATTCCTGCAACCCCACTCCACTTCCATAAAAGCATCTTTTTAGAAAGGGTAGCTGAATGATTTTTCAACCATGGAACACATATTTAAAGAAAGAAATTTTAGATGACTCTAAGGTCAATGACGATTCATGATATTTGCAAGTAGAACATTTGGAATATTTGCAAAAGTGATCTGTGCTCAGGAAATAGATATGTCAAGTCAAAGCAAGTCAAGCCTCCAAGTACTGTGCCAGGGACTGTGTAATAAGCACAGTGGGGATACAAAGAAAGGCAAAAACAAACAAAACAGAGGCTGCCCTCGAGGAGCTTACAGTCACCGAAAGGAGATGGACTGGCCACATAGTGGATTGATGTTTGTCATTTACTTCTCCAGCTCATTTTACAGATGAGGAAATTGGGGCAAACAGGGTCAAATGACTTGACCAGGGTCTCACAGCTAGTAAGTATCTGCGGCCAGATATGAACTTTAGGGAAACTTTCTGAAAAAACATGGTAGTTCTTCTGTGGAAGATTTATACGAAATCTACACAGGGTATGAAGACAAAGGTGGGTTGCAATCAGCAGAATACTTATGTTGAGGAAATCCTAGATAAACTAGAATAATGAAGTTCTGTTCATGAAACTCAATAGTATTAATAGTTTCTAGAGCCTTAGAACCTAAACTCATTGTGAGTGGAACATAGAGAATTGTACAGAGAGAAAATAATAGAGATTATCTTTTCTTATTTCAAAGTGATTGATTGGGCATTCGTTTCTTTTTTCTGTTTATTTTTACAGGTAGATTTATCACCTGAGGATACTTATCTGTTCTAGAATCTCTTTTGGGACACTCTTCCTAGATCAGGTGTACAGTCCATCTGGGGGGGGGGGGATTTAGTTACCTGTATACTTAAAAATGATGCATAAGGCAGCATCACCCACTCTACAGAGATTTATTTAGTGCCTGATGCAGTGGGCTCCAAAGGCAGCATCACATTCGGGCTCTGGTATTCATTGTTCATGGTAGGTCTGTCTGTGCTACATGCTTTTCAAGGTACCACATGGTCAGTACATCAGTCATTAGGCATAGCTTAAGCACCTCCAATGTGTCAGATCATGTGCTAAGCACTAAGGATACAAAGAAAGGAAAAAAGATAGTCCTCCCCTCAAGGAGCTTGAAACCTAATGGTGGAGACAATTATGTATGTAAAAAGAGATAGATACGGGATAAATATCAATTGATAAAGAGAAGGCAGCAGAATTATGAGGAATTGGGAAAGGCTTCCTGCAGAAGGTGAGATTTTAGTTGAGACTTGAAGGAAGTTAGGGAAGCCGGGAGGTGGACATTATGTAAGAAAGGATTTCAGGCATGGGGGACAGCGAGTAAAAATGTCTGGAAGTGATAGATAGAGGTTCTTTTTATTTATGGAACAGCCAGGAGGCTGGTGTTATTGGATCAAAGAGTATGTGTTGGGGAGTAAGGTGTCAGAGGACTGGAAAGGCAGGAAGGGGCTAGGTTATGAGAGGCTTTGAATGCCAAACAGATCCTAGAGAGGACAGAGAGTCACTGGAGTTCACTGCATATGTGGGTGCTGGATTAACTGGCGCTGAGAAAAGAGGGGATACCAATGTCCCAGTTTCCTGGAAAAAAGGATCTGGGCTTCTGGCACTTTCCCAAAGGAATCCTGGATGGCAGAACACTATCAGTGTTGGATAGATACAAACAAGGGACTCCTGACAGATCTCGGGCTGGAGCTCAGTATGTCTAGATTTAGCTTATGACCAAAGCATAAAATAGAGGAAAGGTATGATACTTTAAAACTTTTTGGTGCTCCCGGGAACGGTCTACAGGAAAGAACAGTGAATAAGAATCAAAGCACTTGGTTTTCTTGTCCAGGTTTGCCACTAATGAAAGATGTAACACTGAACAAATCACTCTCTAGGTCCTCCATTTCCTCATCTCTAAAATGGGAGTCATAATTCATGCCCAGGAATTGTTCTAAGGATCGAATGAGATAATGGATATAACAGCACTTTAAAAATGCCAAGCATAATAAAAATACAAGAAGGCATCACTATGGCCTCAATTATCTTTGACTTGTCTCAACTACAATACCTGGGCCCTCTCAATACATACCCCAAATTATTAGGGTGTTTAGATTTTGTCCTCAGTTCTGGAAGGAAAAAGACGCCAGGCTAACTGCTCATGAAAAATGTTATTTAGTACAATTGGCTACTGATTGTGCATGTGATTTCTTGGACTTTAAAAAGGGTACCATGAAAGAGACACAGCCCAGTAAGATATATCAACAGTCTCCCATTAGCTAAGCAGTCCCTGGGGCTTCTCCGTCAGCTTCCCTGCACACCATAAAAAGGATGCCTAAAGCACAAAGCCTGTAATTTAACCCTAATGGCAGGCTGTGCAGTAGTGCCCCGTACAGACACTGTCTAAACTGAAGAGATGAACACACTGTGCTTTTCTTCTTCTTTGCATAACTTTTATAGGATCACCTTACACCTAATTTTGCTTTCTTCCTGTTGTCTCAGACATGGGGGTGGGTGCAAATAGAGCTCTGTTTTTCTTCCATGGTTAACTTAATTGCTTTAACAAAAATTCATTAAAAATGTATGTCTCAGGCAACAAGCAATTATGAGCCCCATTTTAGGAAAGTATTCACAATTAATGATCAGATTATGCAAAAGGATTAACGATAGAAATAATCTTTTCCTTTTGGGGGGGAAGAGGGTAGCAGAGTTAGGGGTTGGCTTATTTAACAAACAACCCACAGGAACGATGTAAAACCTGTCTAGCTCTAAAGCAGTGAAAGAAAACATTTGTTTTATTAAAACATTCAGTTAGCAATGCAAATGTACTCGAACATCTGAGAAGATTTATTCTGGTCACTGACTCCAAGTAGAGGAGACCCATCTCATCAGATACATATCCTCATCTCCATCCAATCATATTTATTCAGCACCCCCTTCTCATGCACATTTATGTCAAGCTTGCTGCTGTCCTGTAATTGGTTGGTGACTTATGGTTTTACACAAGATTTTGTATAAAATGTTGTATTCCAGAGGGACCATGGATCAAGGCCTTTATTCAGCTCCTGGTTTAGTATATAGGCTCTATTTTTCTTTGATATATATAGACACATTCATCCATATTTAAAGGCATGGAGGAAAAACAAAAAAAAAGGTAAAAGAAAATTATTTTCATTTTTGGAGATAGAAAAAAAATCTTTTATGAAGGCATAGGGATAGTAGATACAGCTAGGACTGTCCCTCTCAAAAAAAATCAGGCATTACTTGTTGATTGCTTAGGGTATGCCCAAAACAAATGTCAATGGCCGAGTCTTTGATGCCTAATCTTTGAATGCCAATCCATCTTTTTAAGCCTACAGAAAGCTACCTCCACTAGGAAGTTTTACTTGACCCCTTGGTTGGCTGTAATCTTTCCCCTCCAACCTCACACAGACCTTTCTTTTCTTTTTTTTTTTTTTTGGTGGGGGGGGGAGGGAGGCTAACTCTAATACATCATTAAATAATTTTCTGCGCTGTTGCCCTGAGTAGTAAAGCTCCTTCAGAAATATTTGTCTAAACTTTATATAGCTCCTCTCCTCAGCACCTACCACAGTGTTCTATAGACAGTAGGTAATTATTTAATATTTGTTATACTACTAGATATTTAAAACAAAGCTGTCCCATGCAAAAAACAACGGACATATTTTGCAAGATGAGAACAACCAGCTCTCTGGGACAAATCCTCTTGTTCTGTTACCTTACTAATCATAGCATTGGGTCGAAAAGTAATCAAGGGAGTAGAGGTTCTGATATTTCTATTCTCATAAATACAAAAACAATCTCATTAGCTGAGTTCCCATCTGAAACCTCTTCTCCCATAAGCCTTTTCTCCTTATCTGGTATCAAAGCCATTCTCATACCTTTAGATAAACATCAAGGTGATTAAACATTTAATTTATTAATAGTTAGAGATAATACAAAGATCCCTCCATATATATGCATACATACACACACCAATATGTGTGTGTATGTATATATATATATATATATATATATATATATATATATATATACACACATACACACAATATATATCAACAAAGTATTGGCTCTGAGAAGGGTCAGAGTGGCCTCTAACCCTTGGCTACCAATGACACTGTTCTAAAATAACTATGGCCCCGGTCATACATTTTATCCCAAAGACAAAGACTGAGAAAATAGATCATCAAAGCTATTAACCCCTACATTGAAGGAATCATCCTGTAATAGGAAGATTCACAGTGAATCAATCAATAATAAATCAGAAAATATTTATTAAGCAGCTGCTATCTACTAGGGATTTTACTAGGTCCTGGGCATACAGAAGCAAATGCAACAGTTTTTGTCTTTAGGGAGCTTACATTCTACTAGGGTTCTCTGACCTATTCACAAAAAAATTGAAGCAGGATATGGACAAATTCGAAGTCATTTAGGGGACAGACTGGTAAAGGAGGGAATCTGAGGAGGCCTCTTGAAGGAGAAAACACTTTAGCTAGTATTATGAGCCATCTCCTTCCCTAAGGGTTCTGATCCTTTGACTCAATATATCAGTTATTTAAAATCATCCAAATGAGAGTCTAGAAGGTTACTTTAATGGCTAAATGTGAAAACTGTGCAGTTTGGGGTAGAATCGTACTATCACTGGGTATATTTTGGATTATGGTGAAAACAAAGTATGAAATAACATATCACTGAGGCTTTTATTCCCATGTAATCAATCAATAAGCATTTATCAAGCAACTACTACATAAAGAGACTAAAAGGATACGAAATAAAAACCAAGCAGTCCCTACTTTCCATATGCTTACATTCTAAATAAGAGCCCTCTGATTTCAGTTTCACCCATATTATCATCCTGCTTCATCAAATCAATAATAAATCTCCATTTATGATCCAGAAGGTTTCCCAACTGGCTGAATGAGCAACTAGATACGCAGTTTTACCTCTTACTCTACAATGGGCACCACCATATACAGCATTACTCCTATGCCAAAGGGACATAAAGAGACAATAGTTATTTATTTAAATATATACATACATGCATACACACAGAAATCTCTCTCTACATATATATTTTATATATATATAAATATGTGTATATGATACACAATTATATATTTAATATATATTATATATCTCTACATATATATAGTATGTGTGTATAACTGTATGTTTGTGTATATATGTGTGTGTGTGTGTGTATATACACACAGATAGACAGATAGGATAGATAGATAGATAGATAAATCTGAGTTACCCAGTTCAAAAACAAGGCAGACTAGAAGTATGTTTGACTAGAAGTCCGAAGGATAAAAGGTCAGCAGGGGATACAATAAACTGAATTTATTTTCAATAAGTGATTTAAGAGTATTCAGCAGTATATTCATAGGTTACTCCGAATAAAAAAGCATATTTATATCCAAGATTTTATTAGCAGTCTCTTACTTTTTATTAAGTATGTTTATTACCCAATAATCAGGTTAAGCAATTGTGTCATTGCTGAATTATACTCACTCTCGTAAATGTAGACTGACTGCTTCTGAGATTTCCAGAGGCTATGGTAGCCAACTATATCTTTGAAAAATGAATGACATTTTGTCCCTTATACTCCGGTAGCATCTTGGAAAACTTTTATATTACACTAGCTCCTGTACCTGTAAAGCCTGGTAAACTTATAATAACAGAATTACTGTTTACAATTCATCTGACAGTTTACAAAGTGTTTTCTGTAAGTTAACTCATTTTACTCTCACAATAATCCTACAAATACTGTAATACTGTACTCATTATCATCATGGAAATAAAGATGAGGAAACTGAGGCTCAGAGGGAATTAAATCATTTCCCTTTGGTCACTGCTACTATGTGTTAGAGGAAGGATTTGAACGCAAGTCTCTTCTGACTTGAGGGCCGGCACAGTTTTATGTCATAATATTTCCTTCCAAAGGAATGTAAGGAAACTTAAAATGTTAACACACATATAAAAATAAAAACAGAATAAACAGTTTAAAAAGCAAAGAGGTTGACAGGCCAGGTACCTGGAATAAGTACATCACTAGTTAGTGAAACTAGCTCTTAGTTTCCTGGCAAGTAACAACACTTAAACACAAAGATAATTAAACACACAATCCCTGCCCTGATGGAATTCATCTTGGAGGATGAGCCAACACAGAAATATTCCATAACACACAATCAATTATTTTTCATTTGGAAAAATAAACTTTTTTCTTGACACAATTCTAAGAACAATATTCATTGTTATTTATCTTAATCAATCAAGAAATAAATATTTATTAAGCACCCACTATATTAAGTACTGGTGATGCTAGAAAAGGTAAAAAGCAATTCCTGCTTTCAAGAAGCTCACTGTCTAATGGGACGGACAACATGTAAACAATAATAAAGAGGACAAACCTCGTATGAGCAACAGAGAGAAGGTATTGGCTTCTTGTTGGAGGCATTTTACCTGGGACTTGAAGGAAGCCAGGAGGCAGAGATAAGGTTGAAGAGTATTCTACGCATGGGAGAGAACCAGTGAAAAGCACCAAGACTGGGTGATGGGAGTGTCTTGTGCATGGAATTTCAAGGAGGGCAGTGTTCCTGCTGAGCAGAGGACATGAGGGGAGTGGGAAATAAGAAGACTGGAAATGTAGAAGGGGTCTGGATTGTGAAGGACTTTTAACACCAAATAGAGGATTTTATATTTAATCCTGGAGGTGAGAGGTGATCACTAGAGTTTACTGAGTAAGGCAGTGATAGGGTAATCTGAGCTTGAGGAAGATTAATATGACAGCTAAGGAGAGGATGAACTGGAATGGGGAAAGATTTAAGGAAGGGAGACTAATCAGCAATAAGTAATTAAATAAAAATGATCGCAACTGTCTAGGAATAAGGTAATAACAGTTTGTACTAGGATGGAGGCAGTGTCAGGACATAAGGAGGTATATAAAAGAGATTTTACAAAGGCAAAATCTACAGGCCTTCACAAAAGACTGGAGAGGATGATGGTATCCTCAATGGTAACAGAGAAGTGAGAAGAGAGAAATGGTCCGGGGAAAGATGAGCTCGATTTGGGGCATATTGAGTTTAAGATGTTTATAGGACATCCAGGTAGAGATGCCCAACAGGCAGGTGGAGATGCCAAGTCCAGAGGGTAGGAGAGAGGTTAGGGCTGGATTAATAGATCTGAGAATCAATCACAGTAAGGTCATGATAAGAGAATTCACAGGAGTTAATGAGATCACCTGTGCTTGCAGAGGGGTTTATCTTGGCAAGGCAAGGGCCCCCTCTTCATGGGAAAAAGGAGTGAAGGAGGAGACAGGCAGAAAGCATCTAGGTGGTGGGACATGAGGAAGAATGGAGAAGAGGGAGTTATCTGAAAATGAACTCTTTTTTTTTTTTCATTAAAATAGGAGGAAAATTTGTCACCAGAGACACTGGGCGGGGCTGAGGGGGATGAGAAGCTTCCTCTGTTTTCTCCTAATGAATGAATGAAAAATAACTCATTAGGCACTTATTACATGTCAAGTATTGAACTAAATACTGGTAATATGGTGATACAAATAGAAAAGCCGAGCCAGTTTCTGTTCTCACATAGCTCACGCTGTAATTGAGGAAGACAATATAGATGGGAGTGGCTAGAAGTCCTAAGGATATAGCTCAGAAGTGAATGGCAAGGCCCAGGGGCCTTTAGATTCACCAACAGATCCAATGACAGTAGTTAATATGTATTTCTCTCCTAAGTCGTTATATTCAGTTTCTCACCATGATTATCTGTTCGCATCACTTATCTTACACTATCGATCATAAAACACCTTAACATCATGGACTATCTTGTTATTTAGAGGCACATAGGTGGCACAGAAGATACAGCGCTCAGCTTGGAGTCAGGAAGATCTGAGTGTGTATTCAATCTCAAACATTTTAATAGTTGTGTGATCCTGGAAAGTTTTGTAATCTGTTTGCCTCAGTTTCTTTAACTGTAACATGGGGATAATAGCAACCCCTACCTTGCATGGCTGTTGTGAGGGTCAAGTGTTGTACAACGCTTATCCCACTGCCTGGCACAAAGCAGGTTTAAAATACAGTTTATTCCCTCCCCCCATTCCTTTATCTCTTACCACCTACAATGGCTAGACACACTGTTTTGAAGTAGTAAGCATATATTAAATGCTTGCTGAATTTTAATTTACTGGGTGGACTCATAAAAGAGAAGGTTAAGAATTGTATTTTCAATGACAATTCTGCAAAAGACACAGAGGTGTTCAAATGGGCCATTTCTCATAGTGAACTACAAATATTGAGGGAATGCACATTAGATCTTAAGTTAGTGATGGCATTTCTGTGGGGAGCAAAGACGAAATGACCAGGAATTGAGCCTTCTAATGCTCTAACTTAACACCAGAATAGATTTTTGAGACACAAAAAATAGGTAGTTAACACATCCTTTAAGAAACGTTCAAACATCAGATAATTCACCTGAACTTCAGACAGATGATGAATCTCTTCTATTCGTTGTTGACTTATCTAATGAGCGCCTGAAGAACTGGTATTCTGTACTATCAATTAATGAGGGATCCACAAGCTTCAGATACAGGTCAGACTAGAAAGACCTCTAAGAAATAAACAACCTGGTTTCGACCTCCCAACAGTTAGAATATTAGAGCTACTCTACTGGTTCTGGTTTTTAAGGATTTTTACTCTCCCTCATTTAAACAATTATTAAACTATAAAACCAAATGGAACAATTTCTAAAACTATAATTTGAAATTTTATAGCAATTCATAAAAAGCTCTATAATTAAGATACCAAAGATGCTATTTAGACCTATGTGACCCTGGGTAAGTTATTTAACCTCTCTGATAAATCAGTCACTTTACCTGTAAAACAAGCCCCTTAAGGTCTATTCTAGCTCTGTATCTTTAATCCAGACATCATTTTCCCCAAGGGCTCCAGCTGATACCTATCACCTAAGTTGGGCTCCTATGTCCCACAGCCAAAAGGGAATTGATATCCTATTGTTACCACGTCTGTGTAAACTGAGTCAGGGTAGGCTAACATAGAGGCAGGTGGTTTCATTTTGTCTGCCTTACCTACTGACTTCCCAAGAACGATAATGCAATAAAGGATACTGGGGCCGTATTTTCTGTAAATAAATTGGACACGATACCTGGTAACCATGTTTGTATAGTGGGCAAGTGGCCAACATTTTTATTTACATTAAGGTTGCCTGACAATATACCTCTGGCAAATCCCATAAATATGTATAATAACATGAACAGCAATTCTAATGGCAATAGGAGGAAATGCCGTCTCCCACACTGCTATATGCTAACATTTTTATTACTTCTCATGATAGCATAAAATTAAATTATAATACAGTTCTCCCTCTTTGTGGCTCATTTTCAGGGGATAGTGAAGTACAGACTATTTGGGGGAGTTAATAAAGGATTTAATAGAGTTAGGAGCAAGGGCAAGTAGTTGGCTGATCATAGAAATAATATGTAAAATGAATAAGCCTTTCAAAAGAGATCTGTATTTACCTACTGTTTGCACTAAAGCTATTTTGGCTGGATCAAAACAAATTCTGTTTCACTGTTAATCTAGTACTTCATAGTTATGTGTTAATTCATATCTAAGTTAGAGCAAGGCCAAACAGAGCAGGGAGCGGCGGGGGAGTTGCCACTCTGAAGCTTCTGCCCTTACTACATTGTACTTATCTGGGTAAGCGTCTGGCTGCATTATAGGTGGCAAGAATAGAGCCTATAATCTACCTCTGTTGAATAGGTGGAATTGGTGTTCATTAAAGGTATGCAAAAGGTTTTGATAAATGCTATTTTTATAAGTCATTTAATTGGTTTTTTAGGAACCTTATATTCTCCTTCATTTGAACAATTATTAAACTATAAAACCGAACTGCACAATTTCTAAAATGGTAACCTGAAGTTTTACAGCCCCCCATAAAATGCTATATTATTAAAATATACTAAAGATGCTTAAGACCATTACAACTTTTAAACGAATTATAAAACGTTTCATTGCTGATAAAGTAAGTTTAAAATACAGCATTATACATTCTAATAATAGATATGAGTCATATTTGGCCAAAATGCAAACCTTGGCAATCCAAAAAAAATTGCTATTGGAATGAATTATGGGGAAGATGACATTATGACCAGCTGTCTTACTCCAACAGAGATGTCATTCTCTTGATCTTCTGGGACTTGGGGGAAATTGTTTCATTTACTGTGGCAGGTGCTATATATAGCCACGCATTGGTTTTATGTCACTAGAACACCTGGGTTTAAAAAGTTGTATAAAAAGACATAACCTCCTTATCAGTGGAGTAAAAACCATTTAAATAAGCCTTTACTGATCTGCTTTCCTTTCAAACTCACTCCTCTTCCTAACTCCCCTGTGTATGTTGAGGGCACCCCTATTCTTCAACTCATTCAAGTTCAAAGCCTCACAGTCATTCTAACTTTACTCTCCATCTTGCTGACTGATAGACCTTGTAAATTCTCCTTTCAGATTCTGAAGCAATATGTACCCCCATCAAATGCTACCTTCAACTCCAAATGTTTATAATCTACATTTTGTTTCTAACTGAACCCTAAAAAGGAACCCCTAGTTTCTTTTAAACCTCAACTCAAATGTGACCTCCTCTATGGAGCTTTTTCCATGATTCCTTCTCCCTAAAATTTACCTTGCATTTATTGTACATGTGTATGTATGTAAATATGTTGTCTCCTTGATCAAAGAAAGGAAGTCTCAGAGTACCATATTTCTGTTTTTGGATCCCAGCACCCAGTCTTGTGTCTTATTCACGGCAAGAGTTTTAATAAATGCTAAGTGATTCCTATTTGAAGATGAGATTAATGACCACTGGTTTATATGATGTCATACTGGACTACAGAGCAGCCCTATCCCAGTAACTCCATTTTGAATGCTGAATACAAGTACATTCTATCAGATAAAGTGAATTTCTAATGCATTTATATGTGTGTATTTCTAAAAGCATTTTTACAATGTGCATTTTTCTCCAAAGGCTTATGTGGATGTATTCTGGGACACAGTTCCCTTCTGAGCTCATCAGTTGGCACCTGGAGTTGGGAAGATTAAGTCAGTGGAGAACCATTTGGCAGACTTCTCTGTGCACTGTGTACAGAGTCCCTTCCATCAGGACCCTCAGCTGATGTCAGTTAGGGCACAAAGCTCAGCCTTCAGGTCTCTCTATCTTAAAACCCCAGAGCTGTTTTCCAGTAGGACACAAAGACAAAAGGAGGTGATGTGGCTGCTGATCATGATCAAAAAATGGGGGAAAACCCTCAACACATTTTTCACAGGCAGGGAAACAAATATACTCCAAGCAAGACAGAATCATGCAGGGGAAATACTTGACAGCCAAGTGTTTGGATGGATTTTTTTACAAGATAAAATCAGGCATCAGAATACACTATGTGTTACACAGAAATGATGGAAACCTTACTAAGACCATAAAACAAATACCACAAATATACTGCTGTGGCAGCTGGACAATTCTCTTAGACTGAAAGCCAAGAAAATGTGATCCTTGCCCCTCATGTTTTCCCCACTAAGGGAAAGAATTCTAAATTCAACCACATGGACTTGGCTAGCCCTCATCATCCTACTCCCATGTATATATTTCTTATCTCTGAACATTTTAAGAGTTCATAAATTTTTAAAGTTAATTTTAAAGGGAGAGTAATTATAGTGATTTTATAAAAATAATCAACATTGAAGGGTAGACTGTTTACAGATACTGCTTTTTATGCAATCCAATCCAACAGGATTTATGAAGGAAATACTTTGTACAAAGCAACATGTTAGGCATCCTTGTGGGGATGCAAAGGAAAAAAAAACTTACTTTCTATGCTGTCTGTGGTGGAGATACAAGATGCAAACAGATGAGTACATAATTGCCTATTTGTTTAAAGTATTTGTCTTTTTAAACTTTTTTAAAAATATGATTATTTTGGAAAGGGGAGCATAATGGAAAAGTTTACATTGATTGGGAAATGTAGAGAATGTAAAAAAACAACAAAAGACATTAAGTTATCTTTGATTTTATCAGTTAAAAAGTATTTTATACCCCTCCCCCTTAGGGGAAATTTTTAAACCAAACTTTTGGAACAAGTATACACTGTGAAGCAAAAACACATTCCTGTAGTGGGCATGTCCAAAAACATGTTTCATTTTATATCTTGTCAAGTATATTACCTCTTTATCAGAAGGTGAATAGCATGATTCCTCATCTGTTCTCTGGAATACTGTGTGGCCAATGCATTGATTACAGTTCTTAAGTCTTTCAAAGTGGTATATTTCTGCAGTGTTTTTACTGTATAAGTTATTTTCCTGATTCTGCTCACTTATCTCTGCATCAGTTTATACAAGTCTTCCCAGGATTTTCTGAAACCATTCCTCTCATCATTTCTATGCCACCTTACATTCATATACCATAATTTGTTCACTATGCCCTAACTGGCTGACAACTTCTTGCTTTCTAGTACTTCAATACAAAAATGTTATGAATATTTTTGTACACATGGATCTTTTTCCTATTTGATCTCTTGGGAGTATATACATTTCAACTTTTGAGAAAAAAGTAGAGAATGCTAACAACTGAAAGAATAAAGAAAGGCTTCTTACAGAAGATGGGGCATGAAGTAAGCCTTGAACAAAATTAAGAATTAAAAGAAGCAGAGGAGGGAAATATCTTCCTGTCATTTTTTTCAAACATGTCTAACTAACCCTTAATGATTCAATTTGGGGTTTCCTTGGTCAAAATACTGGAGTGATTTGCCATTTCTTCCTCAAGATCATTGTACAAGTGAAGAAATTGAGGTAAACAAGTTAAATGACTTGCCCAGGGTCATTCATCTGAGGCCAGATTTGAACTCAGGAAGATCTAGGAATGGCACTCTATCCAACTAGTTGCCCCCATGCATTACTGGCATGGCAGGAAAATGTTTGTAAGGATACAAAAGTCAGAGATGGAATGCCAGATTTGGTATACCAAATAACTCAGTTTGGTTCAAAGTTAATGCATATGAAAGAAGAGAGAGATTGGCTATCAAAGGTAGGGTTTTAAATGTCAACCCTGAGCAATTTTCATTTTTTGCAGGCAGTAAGAGGGAGCAAGAATTTTTCTTTGAAAAAAGTTATTTTAGCAACATAGAAAGGATTATTTGGAGAAGAGAGAAATTCTCACAGAGAATTGGAGTGTCCAGTTTGATATTTTTTTTTACAATAGTCCACGTAAAGAGGTGATGAAGACCTGAATCAATGTGGTGACCATGTGTGGAAGGACTGACAAGACTTGGTGACTGGGTATAGGGCATGAAGGAGAGTAAAGAGTTGAAGCTGATTCTGAGGTTATAAACCTCAGTTATTGGAAGGACAGTGGTACCATCAACAGAAATAGGGATATTTGGTGTAGGGAAATTTCAGGGATGGGAGAGACAATGAGTTTAGTTTTAGAAATTTTGAGTTTGAGATACCTATGACTAGAGTTTCAAGTTTGTGACTGAAAAGTCTAAAGATATCTAGATCTCGGAGTCCTATGCATAGGGATAATAAGGAAAGCCATTAGAGCTTATAAGATCATCAAGAAATTTTTTAAAAGAGACTATATAACAAAGAAAATTGAGCAGAAACAGTCAAACAGATAGAAAAAGCAACAGGAGCATTAAAGGTAAGGCCACCAAAAAAGGGGGGGGGAGTAAGATCAGTTATCTTTCACAGCTTCAGGAGAGCAGTAAATTCTTAAGTAAAGAAGGAACAGAAGTGATCACAAAAGACAAACTAGTTAATTTCAATTACGAGAAACGGAAACACTTTTGCATGAACAAAATTAGTGCAACTATTATAAGATGAGAAGCAGTCAAGTGGGGAAAAATTCTTTATTAGAATATCTGATGAAGCTCTGTTAGTCAACATATAGGAAACATAGAAATATGTAAGATCCAAAGTCACTTTCCAAACGATGAGAGGTTAAAGGATACGAGCAGTTGTCAAAAACAAAACCAAAAACAAATAATGACAGATATTAGCAATCATATGAAAGGGAAACGTGAATCTAAACAACTGATTTTGCCTCACACCGTGAAAATGTAGCAAGATGACAAAGATGGAAATTAATCATGTTTTAGAAGTTGTGGAAAGAAAGGAACACTATTGGCAAAGCTGTGAATTGGTCAAGTATTTTGCAATGCAGGTAGAATCAGGTAAGAGTCATTGATTATATACAACAAAATATTTATAGCAGTACTTTTTATAATAGGGAAGAGCCAGAAACAAAATTAAAGCCAATCAATTTAGCTTTGTTAAACTGTTTTCTTTTCATTTTATTTTTTAAGTTAAAATGAATGACTCTGAACAGGGGAGGGGAAGTGAAAGGGTTACATTGGGAAATGTAGAGAATATAAAAAACAAAATGATATTAAGATAATTATTTTTAAAAACAGGAGAAAAATGTCACAGAAATTCAGGGAGACAAGATAATCTAGGAGGAACTGATTACAAGTCAAATGCTGCAGAGTAGTCAAGAAGGATAAAGACTGAGAAAAGTTTAATACATTATTAACATCTTCTCCATCACTTTTTTAAGTCTAGACAATCAACAAAACAATCAATCAAACCCTGATCTGGACCATTTGTCAATTTCTGAAATACAAATGCTCACAATGAAAATTTAATAGTTGGTTCTCTCTTAAGCTGGTTGGAGCTGACTCTGGAACATTCCAGCACACCCCTGAATAAGAGGGTGATGCAAGGTCCCCCAAGTAGTCCTTGGATCCCTTGGAAAGGTCAGAGCCAGCTGTGCTCTTGAACCCTAAGGACAGATACAGCTCCAGGCTCAAATGAAGCTCAACACTAGTACCACCTGTATAACTCCTCAGTGGGTGGAGTGATATTGTAGGAAAATTAATTAAATTTTTTCCAAAGAGCATCCTTGGTGATACACAAAAGCCCCCTTGCAATTTCTTGCTCTGTTTCTTAAACATACTGTTTGTCATGGAAAGTTCTGCCTGGAATAACCTAGTGAGATTTTTTGCCTGGAACATGTTCATATTTTCTTCTGCAGGGTTTTTTTGGGGGGGAAAGGATGGGTAGATGGAAAGTGACGAGGGGGACAGAAAAGGGAAAATATTATAAAATCTTCCTCAATTCTAATTTTTACTTAATTTACAAAAAGAAAGGGGTCCCAATGAGGTAGCCTTAAGTTTACTGACCAATCCTTTAAAACTTAAGGGATAATTTCAAATTCACTGCTACAACAATCAAAAATGTTATAACTTTATGGCTGAAATGCATTATATAAATCAACCAAAGTTATCATACTATAAATTGGTGTGCATAGCATACCTCACTGGAGGCTATGAATCTGAGAAATAACTACGACGGAGGAAAAAAAGTCTCTTTTTTTTGATTGTGCATCGTTTGAACTTCTAAAATGTAAGGTAGTAAGCTGCCTGCCACTGAAGGTCTTGGATGCAATCTGAAAAGCATTAAGTGCCTACTGTGCTAGGCACTGGAAGACAAAGACAAAAATGAAAAGTCTTTGCCCTCAGGAAACTCATAATAAATGGAGGGAGCACAATATTTACAAAAATGAGCCCAAAACATATACAGTCTTAAAAATAGGCTAGATGATTTGTCATAAAGATCATATAGAGTAATCCTACAGCCTACTCTGATATTCTATAATGGGCCCAATTTTCTTAATATGCTATCACATTTCAGATCTGTGTTTATAACATCCCCATTGCACTGTTCTTCTCTTTTACCTGCTACTAGAGTAAAAACAGGAGAAAAAAACATCTAGAAAAAATGTCTGTATTCTCATTCAACTTTGTTTAGCACCCTCTTTAAAAAAAACAAAGTACTGGCTCCAAAATGTTAACTATCCCTAGTCAGTCAGTCGATTAGCATTTATTGAGCACCAATTATGCATCAGATACTGTGTTAAACACTGTCTACCTTTAAAAAAATTTTCCAAATTAAAACTGGATACTTCAAAGTACATAATATTTTCTATTTCATAAGACTGACAGCATATTCAATTCAACAAACCTTTATTATGCTTCTATCATGAACACAAATTGTGTGTCAGATCACTACAAAGAACATTGGTGGATGGAAAAAGAAGGATGGCAAACATATGCAAAATGGAAGAGCTGTCGTTATTTCTATATTGACCTATTTTTATCATCAAAAAGAGTGTTTCCACGACATTTGGATTCAACCACCTCAGTATCTGACATACAATGTGGTTAAATGATAATGGCACTTTAATAAGATGAAGTTGAGAACAGCACCTGGACCTGACCGAATCATACAGATGAGAAGAAGTCTATGCAGAAGGTGACATGATTTTTAAACCCATTCAGATGTTCGTTTTAAAGGTATTTCAAAGAAGGGAAGATTCCAACATAATAGAAAGGGCATAAGGGCATAATTATTATTAGAGAGGAAGACAGGGGGAAGGTGAGGGGAAGAAAGGGAGGGAAGGGGAGAGGGGGAGAGGGAAAGAGAGAGAGAGAGAGAGAGAGAGAGAGAGAGAGAGAGAGAGAGAGAAGAGAAGAGAAGAGAAGAGAAGAGAAGAGAAGAGAAGAGAAGAGAAGAGAAGAGAAGAGAAGAGAAGAGTGAAGGAGACACTGTTCTATTTTGTATACCACAGAGAAGAGTTACGCCTTCAATAAGAATCCATACTCCTGAGGCCCAATCAATCATCAGCATTTCCTGGATACTACTCAGCAAAGCATGCCCACATTCCACTGGATCTGCCTCTCAAATGCCGCAAAACAAAAAGTCCTCACACCCTGTAATATCAAGTTGATTAGGAAACTCAAATTGGTGAGAGAGTCCTTTATTTAATCCCTTTAAAAAAAAACTGAAAAGCCTACTATTTCACCTCTACAAAATCTTTTTATGAGAAAATATGTTCCCCAAATGAATCTCTTCAGTATATGCTAAAACCAATCCTTATCTCAAAGATCTTTTGGTAAAAGACTCTCCTCATTGGCAGAAAATTATTACTAAATGTTCAAGGTTCTTTTCAAACAAATTATCCTCCAAAACTATGTTCAAATCATACAATTTTCAGTGACAGACATGACCTTGGGAAAAAAAAACTTTGACACCCTCCTGATAATCATATTACTATCAAGTGAAGAATAAAACAGAAAAGCACATATCTATTTAAGTGTTTGCCAGCATCATGTCCTGCATAGTCCAAACCCAAGGATTACCTATATTGAGTGTGAGGTTATTTGAAGGCTTGAAGATGTAAAGGTTTCAGGGGGGAAAAGATGGAAAGTTTAAAGGAAGATGATGAGTTCATCTTGGGACATGGGGAGTCTGAGGTTATTTTGGAGGGTACCCATTTAGAGGTAACATCCCCATTGCACTGTTCTTCTGTGGGCAACTAGAAATACAACCTGCCACTTGAAAGAGAATCTGGGAATTGTATACAGATGTGGTTGTCATTTGCACAGAAATGATCCCTGAAGTCCTGGGAGTGGATAGGATTACCAAAGAAGAGAGCGTAGAGCAGTGGAAGGAAACCTGCAGCCTTAAAGCTGTACTTCAGGACCTAGCGGGTCTGGAGGCCACACAGTAAGATTTCACAGAGGGCTTCAGAAGGGTAGCACATGTAATCAAATGCTACACAGGTATCAAAGAGGATGAGGCCTGAGAAAAAAGGTCATTGGGTTTATCAACTACAAGGTCAATGGTGAACCCAGAGAGAGTAGTTTCAATGCAGTGATAGGGATGAGAAGTCAGACTACAGGTAAGCATGTGGTGAGGAAGTAAAAGCATAAGGAAGAGCCTCTTAATTCTAGAAGTTTAAAGGGGAAGGTGGAGAGAAAAAAGGATGGTAGCTTGAGGTCCTGATAAATTACAAAATGGTGTGTGTGTGTGTGTGTGTGTGTGTGTGTGTGTGTGTGTGTTTGATCAGGAAGGGAGAAATGAGCATGTTTGTAGGTAAAAGGAGAGGAGCCAGTAGAGATTGAGAGGCTGAAGATAAAAGGAGCATCTGGGGGAAATGGAGGAATGATCAGTGCTTTACACACATATTAAGTGTTTAAGAAATGTTTACTGATTGATGATTCAAAATCCTTGAAGACATAGTAGGAAGACAATAGAAGATGGCATCAACAGGGCAAAAGGTGGGGTTAGCCATAACAAAAGAAGTCACTTTGTCCCCTGACACGAGAAGGAAAAGTAGAGGATGGGTGATCACACAGACAGGTTTTGTCAGTATAGGAGATAAATGAGCTCAGGATGGATGGCCTTGATTTCTCAATAAGACAGGAAACAAGGTCATCTAGCAAGAGGTGAAGGGGCAGGGTGAAACTGGGGCCTACAAGAAAGAGGAAAAAGTTTGGGATACCTTCTGTAGGGAATGTGATAAGTAGTCAATCAAAAGATGAATAAAAGGAGCCTTGTGCTGAAGTGAAGGCCCTGGTAATGTTAGACAGAATGACTTCGTAGTGGAGACAGTCTACACTTTGTGATTTCCTCTATTAGTGCTATGTAGATCAGGAGAATGAATAAAGGAGGCAAATGGCAGGAGATTGGCAAGGTGGGAACAGAAGGGCAAGACAATAGGCCTGTAAGGCCGGGGGCATCATGATGTTGAAATGGGTGATGACAGAATTAAGATTCAGAAAGCAAGTAAAATCAGTATAGAAATGATAACCCGGAAGAGCAAGAACATTCCTTGGTCTGGGGGTTAAACGAGACTAGGAATAAGTTTAAGAGGAATATAAAGTGAGAGAAGTAGAAAGATAGGAAATGATGACTGGAAAAGGGAATTAGAAAGTGAAGGCAGAAATTCTAATAGGCAGAAACGTCAAGGTGATGTGGCGTGGCATGTGCCTACTTCTATGGGTAGTTGACTCATGGTAGATAAAGAGGAGTTATAGAAGAAAATGTACTGAGAGGTTGAGGTGTTAGAAGGGTCAATATTGACATGAATGCTTAATTCTATGGAAGTAGAACTTATAAAAGCTGACAATGGTTCCTGCAGGCTCTTAATATTAGTATGCACATCTATCCTCTACTTTTCCCTCTGGTATCAGAAGACAAAGTGGTCCTTGTGCATGGCTAACGTCAGGATAGGTTTTGGGAGAAATGTGGAAGGGAAAGTATGAAATTCATATCATTTATTTTTCAAAAGTATGTTCAGTTTTTCCTGTGTTATTTCTGGATTTAAAAAACAAAAACAAAACACTAGTACCATTACTTGGGTAGACATTGTGCCCTGTCCATCTTAAGTTAGCCAAGTTAACTCTCCTTTCTTTGAACAATCTGTACACTAATTCTATAGTCTACAAACAGTAAGCACTTGCTTTCACTGTATGTATGTATATAAGTATGTATCTGTACATATATGCATACATGTAAACAAATCTGCCAGTGAGAGAGACCACTGGCACAGATGCTGTGCAATTACAACTGGTTGCATGTCCAGCTTGGCAGGGTCACTACCACAACTTAGCTGGTCACCTGGTGTCCAAGGAAGCAGAGACCACGCATGGAACTAATAGCTAGTGGTACCCTAGACGTCAGGTTATTAGCAGAGTGGCTCCAATATCATCAATTCAGCCTTTTCCAAAGAAGGGAGCTAGCTCCCCATTTATCATAGGACCATAGATTTGGAGATGGAAAGGATATTAGAATCATCTAGCCCAGCCCCCTCATTTTACAGATGTGCCTAAATGAAGCATGAGATGGGTGACACCCATTTCTTAGTTCCATGTCTTATAACTGTTTCAGTTGGCCGAGGTTCCCAATGTTTGGACATAAAACCTAGATTGCTTGATACTGTATTTTTCAGTCCTTCATTGCACAGGATCCTGGAATAGCACTGCCTCCTCAGTTGTGGGAAAAGGGCCCCTTTCTGACTGAGGTATAAGTTCCCAGTGTCTCAGCCAAGAATGAAGGATTTAAGTAAATCATTCTCAAAGGAAATTTTTCTTCTTCTCCATGCTTCCCAGAGAGCAGAGTCCTCCTGTGGGGTTTTGCTGTTATTTATCTCTTCCTGACCACATGGACCACAGCACACCAGGTCTTTCTACCCGCTATTATCTCCCAAAGCCTGTCCAAGCTCATGTTTGTTGCTTCTGTGACATTATCTATTCATCACATCCTCTGTCGATCCCTTGTCCTTTTGCCTTTGATCTTTCTCAATATCAGGGTCTTTTCCAATGAGTCCTGTCTTCTCATTATGTGGCCAAAGTATTTGAACTTCAGTTTCAGTATTTGACCTTCCAATGAATAGCCTGAATTAATTTAAGTATTGACTAATTCAATCTCCTTGTTGTCCAAAGGACTCTCAAAAGTCTTCTCCAGCAACATAATTCAAAAGAGTAATTCCTGTAGTACTCAGCTTTCCTTAATAGTCTAACTCTCACAGTCAGACATTGCTACTGGAAAAAAATAGCAACATAGCTTTGTCTATAAAGACCTCTGTCAACAAGGTGATATGTCTGCTTATTAGTTTACTGCCGAGGTTTGCCATAGCTTTCCTTCCAAGGAACCTTTTAATTCCATGGCTGCAGTCGCCATCTAGAGTGATCTTTGAGCCCAAGAACGTAAAATCTGATATTATTTCCATTTCTTCTCCATTTGCCAGGAAGTGATGGGACCTATTGCCAAGATCTTAGTTTTTGTGGATGTCTTTAAGCTTCAAGCCAGCTTGTATACTTTCTTCTTTCATCCTCATCAAGAGGCTTCTTAATTCCTCTTCACTTTCTGCCATCAGAGTGGTATCATCTGCATATCTTAAGTTGTTTATATTTCTCTTGCCAACCTTAATTCTAGGCTTTTGTTTCATCCAGCCTGGCATTTTGCATGATATACTCTCACCATCAGTTAGATAACTAGCATACTCCTTTTCCAAACTTAAACCAATCAGTTTTTCCATATTTGGTTCTAATTGTCACTTTTTGGCCCATATACAGGTTCCTCAGGAGACAAGTAAGATGATCTGGTACTCTCGTCTCTTTGAGGACTTGCCACATTCTGTTGTGATCCACATAGTCAAAGGCTTTAGGGTAGTCAATGGAACAGAAGTAGCTGCTTTTCTACAACTCCCTTGCTTCTTCATGATCCAGTGAATGTTGGCAAATTGGTCTCCAGTTCCTCTGCCTCTTTGAAAATCAGTTTGCTCTTCTGGTAATCCTCAGTTCACATATTGCTGAAGCCTAGCTCACCGAATCTTAAGCATCACCTTGCTGGTATGTGAAATGAATGCAGTCATTTGGCAATTTGAACATTCTTGGACATCACCTTCTTTATAATTGGGACATAAACCGGTATCTTCCAGTTCAGCGGTCAATGTTGAGTTTTCCAAATTTGCTGGCATATTGGGTGCAGGACTTTCATAGCATCATCTTTCAGGATTTTAAATAGCACAGGTGGAATTCTGTAACCTCCATTAGTTTTACTGTTAGCAATGCTTCCTAAGGCCTACTTGACTTCATTGTCTAAGATGCCTGGCTCAGTACTTGCACCATCATGGTGGTTATTCTGAGGTGTTAAGAGCCTTCTTATGTAGTTCTTCTGTATGTTTTTGCTACCTCTTCTTAATCTCTTCTGTTTTTGTCCCTACCATTTCTGTCTTTTATCATTCCCAATGAAATGTTCCCTAGATATCTCTAATTTTCTTGAAGAGATCTCATCTTTTCCATTCTACTGTTTTGTTGTTTCTTTGCATTGTTCATTTAAGAAAACTTTCTCTCCTTGTTGTTCTCTGGAATTCTGCATTCATTTGAGTATATTTTTCCCTTTCTGCTTCCCTTCTTTCCTCAGCTATTTGTTCCTAAGCCATATTGATCTTTACAGCATAGGACTTTTCATTTATCACCAGACACCTGATCTATGGGAGGCAGAAAGGGGACTAGAGCTTACTTAATGCTCTTTTTTCTTTTCTTTTTTTTCGCTTTTTGGAGGGTGGAAGGGAGGGCAATTTGGTTTAAGTGACTTGCCCAAGGTCACACAGCTAGTTTTTGTGTAAAGTGTCTGAGGCCAGATTTGAACTCAATCCTCCTGATTCCAGGCCCATGCTCTATTCACTGAACCACCTAGCCACCACTTACTGCTCTTTTTTTTAAAAGGAAAAGATGTGACTTATTCAGTATGTTTACCTAAAAGCATTGATTCTAAGATGATTCTTTATTACTACCATATACTATTATATAGGTAAGGTCAGGGAAAATAGTTTACCAACTGTAATAGCAATCAGTTTAGCAGACTCAGGGCTAAGTATGGAAGATGTGAGCCCTGCATGGAAGGTGAGAGTCCTGTAATGGAAGGTGTGAGCCCTGTCTACTGCTGAGAAGGTGTGCACACCCCTGTTGGCAGAAGAAGGCTATTGGCTGAGACAGGAGGCCAGTGCTGTATATAAAGAAGAACTCTAGAGACAGAGAGACAGAATTGGAATGTGGCTTCAGATGGCGGAAGCAGGACTGTCTCAGCATCTGGAAGCTCAAAAAGTAAGTTGGGAGTTTTAGAGACAGAGAGAGAAAGAGAAAGAGAGAAAGAGAGAAAGAGAGAGAG
>CM053598.1:77756296-77774132 GCA_028646575.1 Pseudocheirus occidentalis
TAGCTTTATTTCTTCTGGCTTTATAAATGAGGAGATTGCCCCAGGTGCTTCCAATCCACTCTCCTCTCAACTCCAGCTGTGATTACTCCCAAGGAGTTAACTGGAAGTAAGGAGCTAAGCCTTTGAGGTGCTAAGTGCCTTTAGTAGGTGCCAATAGAAAGGGGCATGGAAGATCTTCTGATTTCATTAACATTACAAGCTCCTAAACTGAAGCAGCATTTTGTGTCACTTGTTTAAAATAGATTGCCATTCTCTTAGGCTAGTTGGCGAGGGGCTATTTGCAAGGCAGATTCAGGTCCTTTTGAAACTGGTAGGAATTATAGTAGCAGATGGGCTGTGGGCTCTAGGATCATCTTTAAGATGCCAGGAAGACATGTTTCTGTGTTAAGTAAATATTTTTCCAGTGTCTGCCTTAAGTGTGTGAAGAGAGCATATTTCTTGAAAGATGTAAATAAGCAATGTCAGGGAATAAATATTGAACAGAAACTTCAAAGCACCAAGATTTCTCTTGTTAGGCCTTAGGGGCACCACTGTTAGCAAGCAGAGATAGAGAAAGAGAGAAGGCTTTTTGTTTGTTGTTGGTTGTTGTTTGCAGGGTGTTAATGGTTTAATGTTTCACATGTTATATGTTTATATAAAAGGGATATTGACAAAGAAAATGATGCAAAAGTTGTCTGCCTAGAAGCTTAGGATTTTTAAAAAACTCAACATTTCCCCCCCCCCACCCTACCCCACCCCTTTTTACCACATTGCAGATCTCGCCTTGCGGATTTTTTCACAAACTGCCAGCCTGAATCACGGTCTGTTAGCAGCTGTCTAAAGGAAAACTATGCTGACTGCCTTCTTGCCTACTCTGGGCTTATTGGTAAGATCTGAAGGGGATTGGGGGGAACAGGGAGAAAGAAATGCTGTCTGGTTTACAAATGCTCACAAACTCTTAACTACCTGACTATCTGTAGAATTGTTCAAATGTTTTGTGCTATGTTTTGACTTATAAGCCCTTTAGGAATACCCTGTAAAGAAAAAGATAATAGATGGAAAAGGACAAAGACCAAAAGTGAGGATCATTAAGGGAAGGAAAAGGACAAGGGGGTAACTGAGAAGAAGCGTGCTATTGAGAAAGCCGAGTTGTTGGAAAATTGACAGGGTAGAGCAACAGAAGAGACAAGACAGGTTTGGGAGGAGAATCAAGTCAAAGTTCATTGAGAGTCTTGGCAGAATGGCAGCTTGGATATCACTTGATCCTGGAAAATGTTACTTCTCCACAAATCACTCTTTGGAAAGAATAATCCTTAATGTTGGTATCCATCGATGAGTTAATCCAGCTAACTCAGCCCTCAGTGTTCATGCTTATCATGGTGGACGCAAGCATCCTGGAAAATTGCCTCCTTTCCTTCCAAATCCAAGGCATTAGAAGAGCATTCTTATAAATATCTAGTGGAAGATGAGATTAAAAATGACTCTGACTGTTTGGGAAGAAATCAGAAGGGCAGAAATCCTGGGTGTAAAATGTAGGCAGGCAGGTAAGGGGAAGGAGCCACATGCTGTACACACAGGTGTAATATATGTCAGGAGGCTGTGTGGGTTTCCATTCCATTGTGATTGGCATATTCTAAAACACAGTGAAGGGGACCTAGAAATGAGGGAAATCACAGCTGTCAGTAGTATAATAGCTCTGTCACCACGTATGTTTCTAACAGGTGTCATCGTGGAGGTTGAACAAGTCTCCAGACAGGTAAATGCCCCACCAAGAACAAAGGTACAGACAGTACCGTAACCAGAAGGGAGATCCTCTCCAAAAGCCATTGAGGAGATCCAAAAAGTATTGAAACTAGCTTAGAAATCTCCCCGTTTAGTCACACTCATTACTGCAACTCTACAATCACTTCTTTAAAAAGCTATACAGGATGTTTTGTCAGGCAAGTCTTCTGTGAACATTTTCATTTTTAGTGACATTTCCAGTTAGCATATTCTTCTTAGGAGATGTTCTGAATTTGCATTCACTTCTTCCCAACAAATGACTTAATAATCTATTATACCAGGGATTTTTCCATATTGTTTTAACTTCTAGTTTTTAACAACATTTTTCTTTGCTTCATATACCCTGGTACCGGGTGCTACATTTTAAGAGTTGGAAAGCTTAAATATTCCCAAAGGAAGACATCAAAGATCCTAAGAAGAGAGATCTTATCAGACACAAATCAGCTTAAGTATCTTGGGACTATTTCACCTGGAAGCCAGAAGACCAGGGCGGGTGGGTGGGGTGCGGAACATGATAGCTGTACTCCCGAATTTGAAGGTCCATACTGTGGAGGAAAGATTGGTAGTCTTCTGCTTGACTCCAGGGGTTGCAACTAGAACAGTAGACAGAAGATGTCAAGGGACAGATTTCTGCTATTTACAGTGACAAAATTCCCAGCAGTTGGAGTGGTCTGAAAATGGAACATGGTATCTACGGAGCCAGTAGTTCCCCATACTAGAAGTCTTCAAGTGGATACTGAATGATGTTGGCAGAAATACTATAAGAAAGCATTCTTGTTCATTATACTGGGCTTGATGACCTGGAAGAGTTGGAAGAGTGGTCCCTTCAAGCTCTGAAATAATGTGATTTGTAATTATTAATGTTATTTATGTGTCAGCATTTTTAAATGGTAGAAACTTAGATTTGTATTCTCATCAGCGTTCAGGAGACTTGGGAATGAAAAGTAGCCACGGTAACTAATTAGACCTCCATAAATTAGAAAAGTAGGACCAGTCCCCCCTTTCAGAATTTTTTACCATAATTTCCTCACATCATTTTGAACTGAGTCTCATGAACACTGTGGTGTTGCCAAAGTGTTGTGCTATATAATGGTGACTGAGCCATGGATTTTGTGAGGCTATTGCTTCACTTGGGGAGTTGGCATCTCTTTAATTCTTAAACACTTGAAAATGAAGGTAACAGTGAGTGTATGACAACAATGACCAGTGTGAAACTCAGCATGCTTTGTACCTCTCCTGCAGTATGGATTTCTTAGGTTGTTTAATTATAAACTCCTTCAGAGCAGGGACCTTGGCCTTTTTATATGTATATGAAGTAGTTGGCATAGATTCATGAACCCCTGGATGCCTAATAAGTAACTCCTTGCCTAACTTACTGATTTTCTCATTCTGTGTTTGGAGTACAATAGTCCTTTAAAACCCATGGTTTTACTTCTGTAAACAGGAGTGGGAAGCTTGGTATACGCACACTAGAGGCCACAACTCTCATTAACGCCAATATTCCCTGACATGGAATGGAGAGTCTTATCTAGAAACATTTCTTGTAGCAATGATTCTTAAAGTTTTTATATATGTGGGTCACTTTGGTGGAACAGAATAACCCACCAGGCTGTTAATACTTCCCTTACAACTCTTTGGCTCAGGGAGAGACAGAGAAAGATTGAGGAAGGAAGGAAGGAAAGAAAAGAAAACTTCAACAAGATCATTGGGGAAATTGGTAGTGTCTGAGATGAGCCACTTATGAGATTATAACTAGTTTTTGTGAAAGTAAGTAATTAATAGAAAACAAATTACTTCAAAAAAGAAGTATGGCAAAATATCACCTTACAATTATTTTTTGCATTATTATTTATTTATTTGGACTCCACAGATAAACGTTTTTTTTTCAAATATATTGAATAATTTTTTTTCTGAATTTTTCCTTTTCCTTTTTAAAAAATTCTTGTTTTGACTCTTTGGGAGGGGAGGTACAGGGGGAAAGCAATATATAAATGAAAGATATCAATAAAATCTATTTTAAAAATAAAAAATAAATGATTAATTTATGACCATTTAAACATCGTCAGAGATAAGACTGCTAAGGGGACCACATGGAGGATCTTATAGGGTCAACAGGGCCTCAGAACCACTGTTTTAGAGAATTACTTTCACCTACTTTATAATAGAAAGCAGCCATACACTTGAATGTCTCATGATCTTGGATCCTAAAGGCAAAAATTTAGGTCATGTATATGTGATGTGACACTGGTGGCCTTCCAAGCTTGCTAATGTCATTTAATAAATCCCCATGTGCTTTTGAGAGAACAAAGTCAAAGTTCTCTGAAATATCAGATTATAGAATATTTCTGAAATCTATTTGGGCAGGTTGATGTTTTTTGTTGTTGAGTTGTTTGAGGTTTTTTTTTTGGCTTTGTTTTTGTTTTTTAAGAAAGCTAAGGAGATGCTTCTCAGTTCATGCATTCTCAACCAATTCTGCTGTGCTCCAAATAATCCATTATATTTGTGAAAAGAAACAAGTTGCTTATGGAATTCAAATTTAATTTCTAATACAAATGTATAAATTATTTTATTCTGAGATAAATTTTTATAAAAATGTATTATTTACTGTAATTTCCTATTCAACTAAAACCAGCCAGCCAGTCACTGACCACATGAACAACATATTTCTTTTGATGTGATCAAAAGGTCTGTGTCTTCATTGAATGTGACTGAGCGCTTGACATGTTCTGGTCTATCCTTCAGGCACAGTGATGACACCTAACTACATAGACTCTAACAGCCTCAGTGTGGCCCCGTGGTGTGACTGTAACAACAGTGGTAATGACTTAGAAGAATGCCTGAGATTTTTGAATTTCTTCAAGGACAACATGTGTCTCAGTGAGTAATTCATGGTTCATCTAAGAAGCTGGGTTGCACTTGTTTCCCAGTGACTTTCTCTTTTTCCCTCACTTAACGTTGTGTAGTAATTTCATTTATATATTTGGTCACATGGGGTAATATGAAGCTTATTGGAACTTTAGAACTTCTACCCAAGGAACTGCTTGTTGCTATGTCTTTGAGTCTTAAGAGTCTAAGGCAGACAGTTCAGATATCTAAAGCCCTTAATGTGTGTGTCTTTAGTTGCAGGAAAATAGGAGAATTGATACACAAGGGATCTTAAAACCTGAGTGGAATTTACAGTATAAGAAACTCAGGTACAGTAGATGGGAGATAAATCACAAAGGATTTTGATCACAAAAGAAGAAAAAACGTTTGCATTAAGACTTCTTCAGATGGTCAGGTTTTGACTCCAGAGATGGATCATCAATATTTCTTTACCAGAATGAGCTGACAGTGAGCAAGGTCCTTGTCAGATGACTTGTAATAATTTTAGCCATATTCTCATGGTACATATTTTCTATGATCCTCTTCCTCATTTGATAGGTAAATTAATTAACAGGTTCTTGGCCTCTGCTGAAACTAGTCAAACCCAGACTGAGTACCATGTTAGTCATTTTTCTCTCACCACCCAAGATTTTCTTTCTCACTCATAGACATATGTTAGAAAAGATTGAGACTACTTCAGTATCACTATATACTCCAAATATAAGGTAAATGATAGTAAGGAGTTTTCTGTTCATCTCTTAGAACTGAAGAACTGAAGTATTTGTTTTTATAGCAGCCTTCTGTGTCTTTATGAATTTTGGAGGAAACAGGATGGGATTTGATGTTAAATCAAGATGGATTTCCCTCCTCTTATATAAGATTCCTTAATGTCAGCTTCCCTCCTCTTATGTACAGTGGGCATACAAGTATTTTCAATGGAAAGATCACTAGCCTCAAAAGACCTAGCTTCAAGCTCTGCTGTTCTACTTTCTTAGTTAGCTGTAAGGAAAATCTGACCCTTAATTTCATAATTTGTAAAATGAGGATTGAAATTAGAACTCATCTAATTCAGTTCCTAGCAAAGGTAAACTGTCATTCCTAAATTCATAGAACTGTTAACAATTAGAATTAGAACCTATATCCTATAATTCAAAATCCAGCACCTTTTTCACTGTTAAATAGTTACACCTCATAGAATTGTGAGGAAAAATTATTTTTGAATTGCAAAGGGTGGTTTAATTTATGCTAATATTAAGTAGAAACTAATCTTTACTCGTAAAACTTGTAATTCAAGGAATTTATCTCTTTATACCCTAGGCATTTTATTCATTCAACAAAAAGTGACCAGATGTCTACATTGTTCCCTCTAATGTGCTAAACACTGTACCCACTCATTTAATGTTACATTTGGAGGCCTGAAAATACATTTGGAGGATGAAAATGCAAACCCAATAAGCCCTAAGTTCTGAGAGGCATTTCAGAAGTTATTGGGCCATCCCCACCCCTTCCTGGATTCTTCATGTAAATCTATAGCAAGAAAATGTGTAAGCACATTGATTACAACTTGGGATTTTTGCTTTGTCTTGATTTTTCAAGGCATAATAGTCCCTGCTTCTTTTCTGCCCTGTGCTCACTCCTGGCAGAATACCACTTTTAATGGAAATAAAGCAATGACAGTAAAGGTCAGAGAGAGAGAAAAAAAATTGATATTCATCCTGGCTGGG
The DNA here is from genome assembly GCA_028646575.1 of Pseudocheirus occidentalis. Taxonomy (NCBI): domain Eukaryota; kingdom Metazoa; phylum Chordata; class Mammalia; order Diprotodontia; family Pseudocheiridae; genus Pseudocheirus; species Pseudocheirus occidentalis. The sequence goes on from CM053598.1 coordinate 77,762,647, forward strand.
GAGCATCTCCTTTACAAATACATAAAAGTTGGTTCTGGTGAACAGTATTGTAGCCTCTGGGGGGGAGGGGAAGTGGTGAAAGTTGGGGTCATTGTTTCTAATGACTTTTCAATACTGGTAAAAGCTCTGTCTGCAGCAGAGGCCAAGAACCTGTTAAAATTATTTGCAGTAGTTCATTCATACTTCCTGCAGAAGTGACAGTAAGAAGGCATGAGAGCCAGGATGTTAAATCTAGTTAGTGCAAAAAAGGACTTTCTAGCTCAGAAAGATGCTGGCACTCAGCGAAGTACCATCCCAGAAAACTAAAATGGTGATTAATAGGTATCATTGTGGTGGTTAGGAAGATCCTGAATTCAAATATGAGATCTTGTTTTTACTACCTTTGTCACTTGGGTAATTCTCTTAACCTTTCTGGTCCTAAGTTTCCTCATTTCTAAAATGAAGAGGTTAGACTCTATCACCTCTAAGATTCCAGCCCCCTCTAACTTAAGGATGATGCACATTTATTTTAAAAACCAAAATCTTTTAAGGTGTGGGGTTAACAAGACAGCTAGGTGACATGGGAGATAGAGGACTAGAGTCAGGAGAACCTGAGTTCAAATGTGGCCTCAGACACCTACTAGCTGTGTGACACTGGACAAATCACTTAACCCAGATTGCCTCTAAAAATAAGTGGAAGAAGATGAGGGGTCAACTCAGGACTCTGAAATTCCTGTTAAAGGTGTGGCTCTCACTAGAATGCCTTGGGTATTATTACAAAAACAAAAACTAAGCCTATTTCCAGGGTCATAGCTGTAGAGCTAGAAAGGAATTTAAATGTCATCTGGGTCAATTTTTTGTTTTTTTTAATGCAGATGAAAATACTGAGTGTTATAGAGGCTTAAGGACCATTCTTAGTTAAAATTTTGGATATTAGGAAAGAAGGAAGATGTCATTCACAGATCTAATTCACATTAAATATAAGGAGAAAAGGAGAGTATTACAGGGAATGTAGTTTTGGTAGTACATAGTTTAAGAAAGTCCTTGAATTTTAATTTAATTTAATTTAATTATCTTTAATTAAGATAATATCATAATCTCATTTGAAGATGAGTTTAAGATTCTAATTTCAGGATTAATATGCAAGTTGGTGCTTTCTCTTTGTGGTGAGCAGGAACCCAGGCGAGTTGTTTAACCTCTGAATATTTAACCTCTTTTATCATCTATTATGTGGAAATAATAATAGTACCTACCTCCTAGAGTTGTTGTGAAGATGTTGTTGTTGTTTAGTCATTTTCAGTCATGTGCAATGTTTCATGACCTCCTTTTAGGTTTCTTGGCAAAGATACTAGAATGCTTTGCCGTTTCCTTCTTTAGCTCTTTTTTACAGATGAGGAAACTGAGGCAAACAGGGTTAAGTGACTTGCCCAGGGTCATATAGCTAGCATCTAACGTTAGCTTTGAGTTCAGGTCTTCCTGAACAGGCCTTACGCTCTATCTACCGTGCCACCTAGCTGCTGTTGTAAAGATACAATAAGATAATATTTGCATAGAGCAATGGTCCTCAACCAGTGGGTCGTAACCCCTTTGGAGGTTGAATGACCCTGTCACAGGGGTCACAGGGGTTGCCTAAGACCATCAGAAAACACGTATTTCCAATGGTCTTAGGAACCGAGACACTGCTCCTGTATCTGTCTCCAGGTGGGTCTGGCCACATGCAGATATGGCCACATACAAGTATTAAAGGGTCCCAGCATTAGGAAGGTTGAGAACCACTGGCACAGAGCCTGGCAAATTGAAAGCACTCTAGAAATGTTATTGTAGTTCATGCTATTACTGTTTCTGTTATTTGTTGTTGATAACTGAACATGGCTGTCTTGCTGACCACCTGTCTAAAAGAATAGAGGGAAGAGCCCTTGTTTCTGGATTAAGTTAGGATAATTGCTTGCCTTTGTCCTGCTTTCCCTGGCCCCATTTTTACCTGTTCAACTGTGTAGAGATTGAAGGGGCACAAAAGCATTTATAATGATTTACACCAGTTTTTTTCAACATGAAAAACATAAAAATTTGAAAAACAAGGTCCCAATTTAGCGGAATTTAAAGGATAACAATTTTAGAACAAAATGTCATTCTAAGAGGAAGATTAGACTTAAATTATTCCATCTTGTATATTAAAAAATGCCAGCTAAGAATGCTATATTAACAATTTGCACATTCAGGTCCCAAATGAAAATGTTTGATTTCTTATACAATGAATATGAAATAAGAAATTCCTAAATCCATGCCGATTCCCCAAAGACCTGATTAAAAACTGTTTTTCTATTCATTTGGGGGCTGGGGACTAAGGGGAACAACACACAACTAACTGACTCTTTGCCATTAAAAAAAGAAAGAAAAACACAATTTAATCCCAGGAAAATTATAATAAGCTTTAAAATTTTTGCATTGTAAACTTTAGGCTTAAGCAGCTCTGCTCTTACCTAATTATGCAGATTTTGTTTCGAAGACTAGGAGAAAAAAAAGAATAAAAGATCATCTGCCTTAAACCATCACATATTTATAAAGTTTGAATTGGTTGTTGTTTTTAATGAAACAAGTTGTTTGAAGTGAATAAATAAATGGCCTGCTCTTTGCTTTTAAACTCGTCATGCAGTGGAAAGAACATTGATGTGTGGTGATCAGATCACTTGGGTTCAGATCTTACCAAGGTTGGGTATTTGCTTTTTCTGTGTCATTGGACAAAAAACTGCATTTGCCTGGGTCTCGGTTTTCTTTATCTATAAAATGAGCTCCGTTTCTTCATCTATGAAATCAAGGGTTTGGAGCAGACAGCCTCTGAGGTCCCTTCCAGTATTTAGAGCTACAGTCTTGTCCAAATTGGTGCTTTCTTGTCATTGAAATATCTGAGTCTTTCAGTTAAGGTCATTTGGGACTTGAAAATACTAATTTGCTTCTAACTTAAAGATTTGACTTTCTGTCAAGGTTATGCTATGCATGGAGGACATGAAGGGTCATAGGCCATAACAGCACTCATGCTTCTATGACCGTATTTCCAAAGTTCTTGACAGATAAATATTTCAGAAAGAACAGTCTCATCGAAAGAAGTCAGTTGGTGAACCAAGAATGCCTTCTTTGTTCCGACCACTTGTGCTACTTATTTACTGTTTGACCTTGGCTTTGAAACTAGGTTCTCCCTGTTTCCCTACAGAGAATGCAATCCAAGCCTTTGGCAATGGCTCTGATGTGAACGTGTGGCAGCCAGTCCTCCCTGGACAGACCACCACAGCCACGACCACAACAGCCTTCCGGGTCAGGAGCAACAAGTCTCTGGGCTCAGGGTCAGAGAATGAAATCTCTTCCCACGTTTTACCGCCTTGTGCAAACCTACAGGTAAAAAGATAGAAGCTTATAATTGTAGAAGTGGGCTATGAGAGGAGAAGGTAGAAGAGACAGATTGGTCAGTGGAGAATATCCCTTACCTCATGGGATTGTTTTAAGGATCAAATGAAAAAAAATGTACATAAAGTGTCAAGGGTCTTGCCAGCCTGAAAGCATTATATAGAAGGATAGGTGATATGGCTAGCAAATGATTAAGTTGGAACTGGAACTCATTCCACCTAACTCCAGATCTGGTGTAATATGGCTCTTTGTTTTTGGTTTACATTATTTACTGTTTCCTTCTTGTCTGCTTTTCTGTTTTTTTTTTCTCATTCAGTTCCATGTTTTTTAAAATGTCATTGTGATGTCCCTATTAATGTTGCATAAATCACAAGTGGCCAGAAAACTATAACCTATCATCATAAAGGGACTGAATATATGGTGTTCCTAGGGCAGCTGAATGGTGCAATGGATAGAATGTCAGGCCTAGAGTCAGGAAGACCTGAGTCCCAATCCAACCTTAGACGGTTACTAGTTGTGTGACCCTGGGCAAGTCACTTAATCCTGTTTACCTCAGTTTCCTCATCTGCCAAATAAACTGGAGGGCAAAAAATGGCAAACCCCTCTAGTATCTTTGCCAAGAAAAACCCAATGACTGAACAGCAACAACAGTATGGTGTTCCTCAAGGTGCGTAGGATCATAGATTTAGGCCTGGAAGAGACCTTAGAGGTCATCAGAGCCAACCCCTTCATTCTGCAGATGAAATGAGTTGTAGAGAAGTTAGATGACTTGTTTCTGGGTCATACAACTAGTGTGTGTCTGAGACAGGATTTGAATCTAGGTCTTCGCCTCCGAGTTTAGTGTCTTATCCACTTAAGTTTAAATGAATGCTCTGGGCAGAGAGAAACCAGAGTGCTTGTGTGTATATGGTGTTATACCATGGATTTGGTGCTTTTATCCTGGCACTTTGCATGTTCTCACTCATGCATTGATTCATAGTGGAAAAGAACTCTGGATACAGAATCAAAGGATCCAGGTTCCAGTGCTGCTCCTGCCACTTATTATGTATGTGGCCTTGATGGAATTGTTTTGTCTCGTTGTGACCTTGTCTGTAAAATGAAATAATTGATTTAGTGATCACTATAATACTTTCCATCACTAAATACATGACATGGTCCATGTTTCCTGAACATCGTAACTAAGTTGTTAAACCCTTTGTTGAAAAGAAGACACGCCTGCTGAGGGCTGTTTGACATCTAAAACCTCTTGGGAAGTGGTCGGCATTAAACAAGTCAGTTGTCGCCTTATCCTTAAGATTTATCATTCCACTTTTTGTTGCCTTAAGGAAATGCTCCATGCCAGAAATTCACAAAGCCCGCGTTTTGCACCCTTCAGTGATATGCATGATTTGGCTGCACGGAGAACCAATATTTCAGCACCAACACATAAATACCCCTCTTTTCAAAGAAGGAATTTGTGTTACCACTGCTGGGTTGCCCTGGCAACATCAAGAAACACATGAACTCTATTCCCAAGAAACAGTGCCTTTCCTTCCCCTGTATTAGTGACAAAAACTCAACTTCATCAATAGAGAGAAAAGTAACAATTAAAGTGTGATGTTTATCTTGGGGATTGCCATTTAGCTTCTCAGCAGAGAGAGAAAGAAGTAAGGGACCGGAGACAGTAAGAAAAAACCCTTCCAAACCACTTCTCTCTCTCCCATGATATACCAGATTGAGTGGTAATTATTCCTTGGATTTACAGAGTGTTTTGCTTCCTGAGAGCCAATTAAGTGTTTCTTCCATATACCTTATCTTTTTTAGACTCACAGCTGCTGTGTATATCCTACAGGTCTGGGATAGGGCAGATAGCACCCTCCCCTTACTGTGTTTAAAGAAATTAATGGTGTTGTAGGGCCAGTGAATTAGCTGATAAATTGACTCCTACATTTTCAGAGCAGAAGTCAGAGGAGAGGAAGAAAGAGAGAATACTGAATAGCACCTTTTCTTTTAACTACATTTTCACATCTCATTGGCTCCTTGTAGCCATGCTGCGAGGTATAGGGTCCAGATGTCTCTTCTATATTACTGATGAGGGAGCTATGGTATGTAAAAGTTTAGGTGTTTTGCATAAAATGACCTCAACTTTGTGATGAAAATGGGACTTGAACCCAGGCCCCCAAAATCCTATTACAGTAATCTTTCTGCTGTATCCTGTTCTTGAAAGAACCTCAGCTTTTTCTGGAGTAGAGAGATGGAAAACATGATTCCAGAGCTGGAGGAAAAAATTAGATGGGAGAAAATGATCCTTAACCTTTACAAATTAGCATTGGCCTAAAGTAAAAGACACTGGGAGCAAATAAGGTCATTGCTCACTATGGAAAATAGAACCTATCAGTCTAGTGTTAAGGTGGGGAAGAAGAGGAATATAAATTGGAAACATCACCCTGAATTTGGAATTCAGGACCTTACCACTTGTATGACCTTGGGCAACTCCCTTTACTTCTGGAGCTTTTATTATCTTCATCTGCAAAGTGAATGAATTGGCCGAGATGAGATCTAAGGCCTTTTCCTGCTCTAAATTTATGACTTACTGGGTTTCCTGAGGCCAGAGCTTTAGACTTTTGAATAATACAATATGAAATTTATTCAATAATCCAGAGCTTGGGCCAGGAAATTTGGATGCAAAGTTACCTGTTTAGTGGCCAGGGAATAACAACCTTCTTTTCTTTCTGCTTCAGTCATCTTAAGAAGGATAAGTTCTGTACGTGAAAATGGTAAAAATGTTTCTGGATAATCAATTTGTATGGCCTGAAAATATGTATCAAGGCTGATCGGGGCAAAAATAGGGCTTGGAGTAGGAGGAAATGGGGGTGGGGAGTTTGTTTTTTTTTTTAAGGATATTGTGTTTCTGTTCCTAATTTTAAGAGCTGTTGTCAATGCTTATAATTCTCAAGGTAGGTTCTCTCTCTCTCCCCCTTACTTTTTTGGTCCAGTTCTCTTGCTTCCCCCATGTGAATTCCCAGTTTCCAGGGGGTTCTAGAAATGCTTTGAAAAGTTTCCATTGTCTTACCCTGGTGTGTCTTTACACAGAATAGAACTAACCTGAATCAGCCCTGGTTCCACTTGTAACAGATTTGGATCAAGTTTACTGCCTTGGCAGATCTAAAGTTCACATCCCATGAGAAGTGTCCCCTTGTAATATTTTAAAATATACAATAATATGATGAGAAAGGTTGTGGGGAGTTGAATTCTTTTTAACGTTTGAGCTAGATTTTCCTTTTGGAAGGGGGAAGAAAGGAGAGACCAAATATTTTGAAGTCTGCTTTAAAAATATGATTCTCAGTAAACCAAGCTTAATTATGTTTCAGGATACATCTGACGATTAGAGTGGCATTAAGATATGGTGTGTATACAGTGTATCTGCAGTTCCTATTAAATGGACTTTTTTACATAAAAAAGGAAAAGTTGATTGATTAGTATAAAATGTCATAGAAATGTCCAAGTTCTAACCCCCTGAGGTTTTAAAATACAGGGTATTAGGTAACCTGCCAAGCTGCCATGTCAGAGCTAATTGGCAGTCATATTAGCAACAGGACTGGCACTGTCTGTGCTATTGTTGGCACATTTCTTTGACTTGTACAAAGTGGCCACGTGAAAAACAAAGAGACATTAATAATTCCACCCATTTATTTCATCTTCTATACACTTGAATGGTCTGCTAACTGGAGAAGTCTTGGGATATTTTAAAAAAAATGGACTGTACTTGTCACTTATTTAAAGTAAATGTTTGTAGGAGATGTAAGCTTTTGAAAAATTTCCATTTTGCATCATATACTTGATTTAATTCTAGGGATTTTAAGCGACAATCTCAATGCATTATTTGTATACCCACTGCTCCAGGAAAGTGAAGAAGTCCAAGGTTCAGATTTTTGTGTTAAAATAGCCAATTTGGGAGAAATACCACTTTGGGGACCCAATATTCACCCCAGCATTAAGCTCCAAGGTCGTAATTCATGTATTTTTGTCTCTTGCAGCCTCCCCGAGGAATGTTTTACAACTTAATATTTGATATTTTTATAATGCTTTAAATGTTACAAAAATGCTGTACATAATTTATCTCATTTGAGTCTCACTGATCCCCTGAAGTAGGCACTACAGGCATTTATTAAATCCCATTTTACTGATGAGAAGATAGATTTAAGAAGATTATGTGACTTGCCAGTGGTTATAAAGGCAATAGTTAGGGGTGAGATTTGAACTCAGGTCTTTCTGATCCCCAGGTTCATAACCCTTGTGAAGTATGTCATCTAAGGATTATTATTCCCATTTTTACAGATGAAGATAATGAAGCTCAAAGGTATATATCCTTCTCAAGGATTAATATCCTGTAACAGGCAACCCTTAAATGAGATTCATAAGATAAGTCATGATATTGAGAGCTGAAAAGCACTTTAGAGGCTGTCCAGTCCAATCAGCTCATTTTATAGATGAGGAATCTGAGGTACAGGCTTGCCAAGGACCACACAACTAGTGATTGTCTGAGGCAGAATTCAAACTCAGGTCTTCCTGACACCAAATAAAATACTCTATTCATTACTCCTCCTAACTGACTCTTGGGGCCAGAAATTAGTTTCTAGAGATTTGTTGGTTTCTAGAGATTCTAGAGATTATCCTAGAGAATATAGAAAGGTCTACATTTAAGTCAGTACATTTGGAATACATTGCTATTGCCATATTCCTAAATATGGGAAACTCACTCTGGTTATAATATTAAGGGAGTTTTATAGGCGATTACTACCCAGATATTCCATCCACTCTTCTCCCCCCCCCACCCCAAATACTGAAATTTGTGTTAAGTTTAGACAGTAACTGTGGCAGTACAGGGTAAAGGTATATTCAGGCCTAGCAGAAATACTGTTAGTCAGAAATTGATGATGCACAGAATGTTTTCTATTTCTTCCTTAATGATCTGATTTTCTTCCTCAAGGAGGTAAGATGTGGTCAGACTCTTACATCACAGACCCCAGTATGGGAGTGGTCTTTGCAGGATTAATCTCCACCATCTCTCCAGAAATCAGTACCCTCCTAAAAACAGAGACAGTGGAATATGAAAATTAGCCAGAACCAACACAGGCACCTACGAAATACCTTAATTTTCCAATTCAGGCCCAATTAGTTTTCTGCCTCAACCTCCAGTGAAGCCTTTACCAGTTGGATAACTTCTGAGTATAAATCATAACAGTGCCCTAGACATCAGTGTCCATAATTTTCAAGTGTATTGGTTGTATGTCAGGGATAGGTTTACATTTTACTTTTTTGGTGGCAGAAGCTGATTTAAGTCTCCTGGTCCATATCTGGAAATTTAATTTAATTCAGTTCAATTCAGGCGAACATTTTAGTACCTTCTTTGTGCAGATCCTTCTATTTGATTCTGGGAGATAGAGCTTAATAAGAAAAGGTTTGCATTTTGTAGATCATCATTATGGCAAGAGAACTCTTATGAAGCTCCAAACTCTATCTTCTCTAAAAGAAATTACCTAAAATAACCCCATCTAACCACATCTAAAGTGTGGAATTCTATTAGAAGAAATAAGACTATATACACAAATGATAGTGTAGAAGAGAGGTGTAAAGTTCTGTACACATTCAGGGAAGAATCCCTTTTGATTCAGGTCATTGAGAAAGACTTATGGAGCCTTTGAGATGGGCCTTATGGCTTCATAGAAGGTTAGCAAGTAGCAGCTGGTGGGCTGGGCAGTTACATGATGCAGGCCTTGAATGAGGAAGACCTGAGTTCAAAGATGACCTCCGATACTTACTAGTTGTGTGACCCTGGGCAAGTCACTTAACTGTGTTTGCCTCCATTGTCTTATCTGTAAAATGAAAAAGTAAATGACAAACCAGTCCAGTATCTTTGCCAAGAATACCCCAAATGGAGTCATGAAGAGTCAGACATGACTAAAATGACTGAACTACAACAAAAAATGATTGGTGGGATGGGAGTGATGGTTCTATCAACCGCAGTTAAGAACAGGAAAGATAGGTGGGGAAGTGAAATGGTCTGGTGAATAATGAGTAGTCCAGTTTTTCTAAAGCATATATCCCAGCTCTGGTGTTTTGATTAGAAAACCATTGCCTTTTCTATATGACTTGATATTATGACCCACACCCAAACCATGACATCCTAATTTGGTCAGGGTACTTTGAAAAGTAGTCCCCTTGATTTTTAGGCAAATACAAACTGAGCCATACAGAACACACACACACACACGCACGCACACACACACACACAATCATTTTCTACTAAAGCTGAAATTTAAAAACAAACTGTAAAAGTAACATTAATATTGGACCAGAGATGATCATCCAAACCCCCAAAGTACCTGGGTCTCCACCAGCTATAACTGAATCACAACTGTGCCAAATTAGAAAAGGTTGAGTTTTAAAAGGAAAGCCGCCAATGGGTGTTCCGTAAATCATTTGTGCCAGCAGACTGACCCCATTATGTCAGCTAATCCTGGAAATACAGGAGGTAAATTTAAATCTTCTAGCATGGAGCACTTAATCAATATTCTAAATGTTTTTCTTACAATTTATGCTAACAGAGCAACGGGGCACTTTAGGGTTCTGTTAATCTTTCACCAGAGGAGCAAGCATTTCTGAATAGGGCCAAGATTTAAGGAAGGGTGTTTGGGGAAGGGGGTGGGACTGTAGCAGTCACATTCTGCCCTGAACTGTCTTTTCATAGTGGCAGAAAGGGGCAAAGAAATCTGAGTCCAGTTGTATAGGGGAAGGAAAGTAGGAAGAGCTTAACTATGTAACCAGTTCTGAGGACTGAGGAAGGTCAGAATATTATTATTTATTCTAGACTTGTCCCTCCTGGGTCTAAAATTATATCAAGGCATTGAGATAAAGTTAGGGAAGGACATGCCCTAATAAATATGTGAGGAAGGGGAATGGAAGGTCAGGTATGTATATAACATCTGCCTACAAGAGGCAGTGGTTAGCAAAGAGAAAATGCTAACATGGTTTAAGAGAACACAGGCCTTGTTGACCTAGGAATCAGCAAGTCTTTGTCACTATCTCAGTGCATGACTCCAGGGAAGACATTGAATCTCACCTAACATCAGTCAGCTGCTCCATCTACAAAAGAAAAGGCCTGAATGAGTTGTTTCAGGTTTCTATAAGCTCCAGAATTCTTAAATTCTACTGAGTCCTCTCTTCTAGCACCCCAGTACAAGGTACTGAGTCATTTCAGAGAATCTCTCACCTGGCTAACTAGACATTTATAGTATTATAGATTTAGAGATGAAAGGGAACTTGAGACAATCTAGTCTGTTTCTCTTATCTTACATAGGAGGAACCCAAAGGAAGGCCTCATAGGGAGTAAGTAATAGAGTCAGAATTTGAATCCAGATCTTCTGACAACAAATTCAGTATGTTTCCCATTGCATTACATTGCCTCCTTCATAAAACTCTGAAACAAGGCAGGCCAAAGTTTAGATGGTTTGAGAAGTGATATCAGTGCTTGCCATATCTTTTCAACCAGAAATAGCCTTAGGAAAAAGAAATGCCTTTACCTTGTATTGGAGGAGGGGGGTTGCCTTCTTCTTGTGGTTGTTTGCCCTTCATTCTCAAAGAGGACCATGACATCAGGGAGGTAATGCCATGACATGCAAGTGAATTGGATTTAAGTGAAGGGGAGTGCAAAGTCTCCAGCTTGACTTTCTCCTCCAGAGTCATCTGGGTCCAGTGGCCAGGTATAGATCAGGATGACTGGAGATGATCTCAAGACTTGGATGTGTAAGGATAAAAGGGCATCTCTATATCACTACTTCCCATTTTAGCACAATGAGTTGCTAGAAGACAGATTTTCAACCAGAGGAATATATTACTAATCTCCATTTAGTTGGTGTAACACCATCCACCAGCAGATTCCCAAAAGAATGCAGCTGTGAACAGCTTTTAAGGTTTGGATTACACAGTAATAGTGAACACTCTGTTTATTCCATTACAAATCAAGGCAAACATTCACGATACATCACAACGTAATATTTACAACATATCAAGGTACAGTACAATAATTAGTCTTCCACTCATGGAGCAAATCAATGCTTAATCATTCA
>CM053598.1:77774632-77799892 GCA_028646575.1 Pseudocheirus occidentalis
AGGAGAACATTGTACACAGTAACAGCAGTATTGTATGATGGTCTGCTTTGAATAACTTAGCTATTCTCAGCAATTCAGTGATCTAAGACAAGAGTAGAAAGGTGCTATCCATGTTTAGAGAAAAAACTGGTAAAGCCAGAATGCAGATCAAAGATACTTCTTTCTTTACTTTATTGATGGCTTTTTTTGTCTCTGTTTTCTTTCACAGAATGATTTTAAATGGAAAGGTGTTAGGTTATACATGTCATAACCTATGTCAAATTGCTTGCCTTCTCAATAGGGAGGGTGATAGAAGGGAGGGAGAAAACCTGGAATTCAAAATGTAGGCAGGGGGGAAATAATGCTAAAACTGTTTTTACATGTAATTGGGAAAAAAAAGAAAACATTAAATAAAATGATTAATATGAAGAGCTTTTGATTTGCTGTTGTCGTTTACTTGTTTGTTTTTTAATAGACTGATTCAAAATCAAAATTAAAAAAATATTCTCTAGCTTCCAACACACAGAACTCTGGTGTTAGTTTGTATTACAGCTTTATTCCCCTTGCATGTTAAAAATCCTCTACTGTCAGGTTTAATATTTTTCTTCTTGAAGTTCCTATCTGATAATAAGTTTGTGTCTACATCTGCAAAAGGAAAAGGATATGATGTCAAAATCATCCCTCTAAAGATCTGGCCTCCATCAATTGTATATTATTGGAGGTAAGAGAACAGGGAGTGGGAAGAAGGTTATACTCTTCACACCATCTTCTTAAAATACTCTATCTTGCTTTGTACTCCAAAGATTAGAGGGAAGTTTTCAAATTTACACCCACCTAAAAGTTCACACTTATGTCCAGCTGTCCTGGGGCATATCTGCTAGTTCTCCAACAGCACCTGACACAAGGTAATACCTATTATCTTAATCATCTATGTTTGTAAAGTAGCTGTCATCTAAGCCAATTAATACAGCTAGTCAATAGTCTGTCAATCAACAAGGGTTCATTATGTGCTAATTTATGTGCCAGGTACTCTACTAGGTATGATGATAGTACAGGATGTCTCTGCCAACCTCAGATGTGTGGGTTTTGGCTACCCACTGAAATAAAATGAAGAGCTTTCCCAAATTGTGTCTTGCTTTAATAACAGAATTAAGAACAATAAAAATAGCCTTAAAATTAACATCAAGCTGTATGGTTTGTGAAGCACTTCGCAAACATTTCATTGGATTCTCACATGCATTTTACAGATGATGAAACTGAAAAAAAAAATGCTTCAGTGACTTGTCCAGGGTTACATGGCTAGAAGGTGTCTGGGGCTAAATGTTGGCCTAGGTCTTATGACTCCAGATCCAATACTCTAAGCACCATACCACCTACCTGATCAAAAGTTCAGAGGTCTTCTGATCCAATCCCCTCATTTTAAAGGCAGGGTAGCTCAATTTGTAAGACAGTGCCATATATAGCTATATTCCACAAGCTAAAAGTTGGAAAGACCCTAAAAGTTCTCTGATTGCGTTATTCAAACATTTTTTACTGCTTTTGCCCTTCCTACCTTTCTCTCTCCCTTTCCGTGTCCCTCTGTCTCCTTCTCTGTCTCTGTCTCTCTCTTTGTCTCCCTCCTCTCTGTCTCTCTCTGTCTCTCTCTCTCTCTGTCTCTGTCTCTCTGTCTCTGTCTCTCTCTCTCTCCATTCTACCTCCCTCTCTCTCTCCACTTAAGGGTTTTACCCATCCACCTGAAGTTCTGCCTGACTGAGCTAAATGTTACTCTGAAATCCTTTGGACTGTTTGAAAAGTGAACTGTTGCATATGAACATATTGCGAGAAGCTGCCTCTTAGAGCATGAAACAGAGCTGTGTAAATGAAGTCCGGATGGTTGATAAGCAGATCTGAAGTGCCTAACACAGCCAAGAAGCCCAAACACTGCTATATCTTTAATTACTTCTTTCTGATTTGGAAAGGTGATCTCATTTATTCCAACCAATCAGTCATCCGACACACTCACCCATTTGGACAATATTAAAAAGCCAAAACTAGACTGCCATGAATCAAAAGGGCTGCTGTGCTTAGAGTTGTTCTAACATAAGATTAATCTAGACTCTCTATTCCTTCTCTGAGAACTCAAAAGGGCAAAAGCTCACCCAAGTTTGGAGTGTGTTTGCATCTCTCATATTCAAGAGCCTATAGGAGTTAAAAGAGAGCTAAAAAAAAAGCAAAGGCACCACCAGCTTCAAATTTCATCCAAGTCTTTCTTCCAGGGGAAATGTGAATGATTGGACAAGGCACTGACTTAAGCACAGACTGCCAAAAGGCAGGACCAAAATAACCTGATGCCAATGGAAGACTTGACTGGAACTTCCTAATTCTAGCACAATGAATGTCATGACCCTAGCCCTGCCTCTTGATTCATAATAGGATGGGTATGTTAATTATTCATACTTTGAAAACAGATGAGGGAGAAGTGAGGTGTAAGGGCAGTCAGTCACAGGATGATAATAACTATATCAATGCTTTACAATTGCAGTGATCTTTGCTCCCCCGAAGACCCACGTTAAAAAGGAATCATGCTGTGGAAGAAGCAGCAAGTCATCTCACTGAGTCAGATGCATCTGAAAAGCCCATTTGTTTACTGTAAATATTTCCTGGGTACTGACCCAGCATTTACCCACCTCCCCTTAAAAGGCCACTTGTTTTACTGTAACTATTCACTGAGTTACTGGCCCAGCAAATGCCATCCACACATGCCTCTCCCAAAGACTACCTTGTTCCCCACCCCAAGCCCATACCCTCTTCAATTGAAATAATACAAAATAAGACATGCCATGCTTTGGGCCAGTCACTCACAGTCTAATGTGTCTCACTCTGTCTTTTGTCTATCCATCTTTGAGTAGGAAAAGTTCCTGTAGTGATGCAAGATCCTAATGTCTCTTGAATTTTAAACTGACTCAAAGGCATTATTTCTTTTTATTTTCCCTAATTGTGCAGATACAGAGATGGCAGCAGTTTATAGAACATAGCAATGTGGCTATGATCATGCTGACATCTCCATTTTCCAGTATTTTGTGTTTTAATGTGATGTTCTGTTCAGTCTCTACAATGCTGTGGGTGTTTAATAAATGGTAAGCAATAAGAATTTGACCACAAAACCACCCACAAGTTTCAGAAGTACATTTTTAAAGCCCTTAAAAATAAATAGACGAAAAAACCCTACTTTTTAAACTAGGCCAAGGGAAGAGGAGGGAAGCAGAGGGCAGACATGTATACATTGACCTATTTCCCCCCACTCAATCCTAAAAATTGACCAACTATCCAAGCTAATCTAATTTAACTCCTACCCAATCATTTTAAGAGTCTGAGAATGTGTTAAATAAATATTTTTAAATAAAAAAGTACTTATTAACATAGAGCTTCATTTTTTAAAAGTTTGATAATGTTAAGAGAGCGAACCTTAAAGATCGCCTTTCCTTTTTATTTTATTTATCTTTTTGCTTTCTGGAAGGGGAATTTGCAGGGCAATTGGGGTTAAGTGACTTGCCCAAGGTCACACGGCTAGTTTTTGTTGTGTTTTTTAAGTGACAGAGGCTGGATTTGAACTCAGGTCTTCCTGACTCAAGGGCTCACTGCACCACCTAGCCACTCCTACCTCTCCTTTTTAGGTGGGAAGTGGTCAGCCTCACTCTCTCTTCCAGAGTCATCAGAGGCCAGTGGCAAAACAAAAGTCAAGATGATTGGTGATGGCTCAGGATGCAATGTATGACCTCGGCATCTTTGATATCTAACCAAGCTCTGATCTAACCAAGCATCTGCTTCTGCCGTCTTCATGGCCTGTTGGAACAGTTCACATACACCTATTTTACCGGGGAAGTCTTCACATGCTTGAGGTAGACAGAACCCCTACCAAACCCAACAGAAATTTGTGGCCTGTCAGTTATCTTCAGCTTGGTACAGCCCATCTGCCAAAATGGTTTTATCAAAGTGTAGCTGTTTAATATACTACAGCATTTTAGGGCCACAGGTTAGAGTCTGGTGACAGGTAGACACCAACGTTGGAAAGCAGTCTTGGTAAAGGGCTTGGCAGAGATGTTAGTCTTCTCTAAACACCTGTACACTCCTGCTTGGAGTAGAACCAGGACTAAAATCTAGGTTCTTAGACTATGGAGATGATCCCACCGTACTCTAACTGGATCATATCACACATGGAGTAGAGTACTGCATTCAGCTCCCAGTGTCAAATTTAGGTAAGGTGTTGGTAATTTGAAAATCAGAAGAAAATTGATCTAGAGTTAGGAGGTTCTTCAGGGACCATTCAATCCAACACCCTCATTTTACAGGGAAGAATCAGAATGACAGAAGTAGGATTTCAACGGGGCTGGCAAAATGATGAGGGACCTCTAACTTGTGCCATATGGAGATGAATGGAAGGAATAGAGTATGTGTGGCATGGAAAAGAGAAGCCCTAGAGAGGATATTTTATCTATTTAATTATCTGAAAGGTTGTCAGGTAGAAGAAGAGTAAGACTTGTTTTGCTTAGCTCCAGAGAATATAGTAAGTTTAAGGCACAACTGAGTAGATTTAACCTTGAGGTAAGAATTCCTAACAATGAAGACTACCTCCTGAAAAGGGTAACGGGTTGCTGGAAATAGGAGGCCTCCTATAAAAAAGCCAAATGACCACTTGTCAGATATATTGTAGAAGTGATACTTTTTCTATGTGTGGGTTGGTTGGGCTTAGGTGGCCTCTGAGATCCTTCCCAGGACTGAGAGCCTGTCTATCACCTGTCTCTTCTACCAATGTTCTTTCCACTACACCATCCTGAAAATTCTTTACAATTCTTGTACAAGTCATGGTAGTTTTTTCTTGGATGCACGTTAAGTTTTCTGCATAATTAGTAGTGTTTGGAATTACATTGAAAATTGCCGGACACACAGTTGGATATGTAAGCGGCAACTGGACTTCAACATCATTTGCTTTACGGCAATGTGGTTGATGGGGTGGGCAAAGAGTCATTAGCACTTTAAATATTCTACACTCATTGGCTGCCCTTTCTAGAGTCAGGCCCATGCTTCACTGCCCCGATATTAGCTCAGGTGAAATGAGACCTTGTGCTGGCTTCTGTAACAGGAGAGGTGGTGCCTCTGACCTCTCAGCATCTGAGTAGGGGGAGAGCACGTTTTCTTGGACAAACCACCTTGGTGTAAAGACATAATCAATGGGCTAGTCAGCTGTAGCAACAGCAGATGCTACAGTGCTCAAAGCTTCTAACTCTTCCCTGAGATAAACACTGCCTGAATAGGAAATAATTAAGTACAGGGACAGGCTTCTCCTCCCTGAATATGAATGTCACATGTAACAATACTAATGATGTGGGGAGAAAAAAATACATAATAAAATCTCCCTGGGTCGTGAAGTCAAGAAGTGCTGCAGTTACAAGGCCATATGTCAGCCTAACAAGTCCTCACCCTAGGGGACTATGCTGTTAAGGGGACCTGATAAAAAGTTGGTATTAGCCAGCAAGTCCATGAAAGGTTGCCTCAGGGTCCAGGCAAGCGCCATAACTCTATATGAACACACATTTTACCCTTCTCCCACTTTCCTTCTTCCCACATACTGAAGGGAAAGTTAAATCCCTCAGTAAATATTTGCCTGAAGAATGAAGTACCTTTAAATAAAAACCTAACATGAAGTATCTCCTTTTCATTTAATTTAACAAGTATTTATGGAGTGCCTACTGTGTCCTGGGCACTCTGATAAGTGCTAGGAATATAAAACAAATATGGGGAAGAGTCTCTTTAAAAATTACATTCTTATATTTTAAAGAAAGCAATGACTCCAATCGACCTTGAACTATTCCGGTATGATCCTACCTGCAGATAGGAGTCTGAGGCATATTCAACTTCTTGGTAAGTTGACTGCACCAAAGGGAGGGGGCCGAGTAAACAGAATGTCATGCTCTGGTGAGCAATGATATATTATGTTCATCTGTATTATGAGTCAAGATGCAGCTTGTGGGATGCAGCAGCCTATGATGAACAGAGTTCTCTCCATTGTCAGTGGTCATGAACAGCATATGGATTTACATGATCTACAGATGACCCCCAAAAGGTCTTTTATCAACCTCATCAAGAATATCATTTTTCATTTGTCATTTCTTTTACTAGGGCTGCTGACAAGCAAGAAATAATTGTTCTGAGGGTTATCTTTCTGGCATATCACCAGACACATAGTAGGTATTTAATAAATAGATACTAATTGACTTACTGCCTGCCTGATGACAGGGGGAAAGCAAAAAAGGAAAAAAAAAAGAAAAAGAAAAACACGATCTCGGCAATTCATAATGGGCTTTCAGAGGTGGCTGCCGCTGTAGCCATCTTCAATATTTTAAAAAACTGGTTATATCATGGATCTGAGTCTTCTTTCCATATGGAGATGGAGTTCTGACTATAACTTTCACACTTTAATAAATGTGGCCTTCAGAAGTTGCTTTTACAAAAATCATAATGATCACAGTAATCATTATATACATATGATGTAGCTAGTATAGCTGTATTATTCAAATAGAATTGTAGTCTTTACCTGGACCCTGAGAAAACCTTTCATGGACTTGCTGGCTGACAGTTGTTCATCAGGTTCCCTTGATTTCACAGTCCACAGAGTGTGGACTTATTAGATCTACCTATAATTTTGTAGCCGCAGCCCTCCCTAAGCTTTGTGACCCAAAGAGATTTTATTTATAGCTAGTATGGTTAAGTAAAAAAAGTATAAACATTAATATAATGCTTAAAGGTTTGCAAAGTACTTTAAAAATATTACATTGCTTTTAAGCTCACAACAACACCGGGGGAGACAGGTGCCATTTTAGAGATGAGGAAACTAAGGCAGACAAAGTTGTTAAGGGACTTGCCCTGGGGCACAGAAGCTGTTAAGTACCTGAGACTGAATCTGAACTAAGGTCTTCCACTGCTCCACGAGCTGTCTCATATTTTCTTTAAAAAACAAAAAACTAGCTATCATCTGATAACCAGTGTTCATGTGATGAGACTCTCTGCACTTAGCAAGACTGGTCTTCACTGGACAGATACACAATCAGTTACTCAGCCCATGACAAAAACCATTTCCAGCTGGGTGTGTGACCACGCAGAGATCATATCATTCTGGCTGAACCCTCCAAAATTGAGGGTGAACCCTTCACCCATCTGGGGAAGTGGAGGATCACTTTAGTCAAAGGCCAACGCAAATCAGTAAGGGAGAAACCAACAAAAATTCTCTCCTCTTAATGCTGCAACATTTAAATTGTTGATTTGTTTGCAGACTGGACAGAGCCCAGTTTCACAGTAAAGGAATCTGAAGTCTAAAAGGATCCTGAAGGATGTTTCCTTTTATGGAATCTACTCTTTGGAATACAGCACGCCATCATATGAATGCTGGAATCTCTCTCACATGTGCAGAGGTTACAAAAAGGGAAGTCAGCCAGAAATACACATAACTCAGGTGTTTTATGTTTATAATATCAAATGGCACTCATCTATAGCAATGGACTCACTCCCTTTGGAGACTCATTTTTAAAAAGAAAACTATGCCACTTTTGCTGCTGAGGCACAAAGAGGAGCTGCATTCAGGAAACCAGGGGAAACCCTACTCTCCGCTTTGGCTGTCCAGAACAAGGAAAGGACACAGCCAAACATGTTTCTGTGACTGTTTGATATAAAAGCAAAAGAGAACAATACAACTGCACGTTTTAGTTGTGTTCATACAATTAAAGCACTCATTCAATTCTCATTTTTCTTTCTAGAGAAAGCTCTGGACTGCGAATTAAGAGATACAATCATTGCGTATTTCATTTGTGAGCAGTCACAGTGGATAGAGAGAGGATAGAGTATTAATGCCAGGAAGAACTAGAGGCCTGCCCCTGACACATAAGGCTGTGTGACTCTGGACAAGTCACCTAACTTCTGATTCCTCTAGGAAATCTTCTGAGACTATAAGTTTCAAAGAAGGGGCCAATCTTTCAAAGAAGGTGCCAACCCCTAATTGTAGAGTTTTCCCACTTGGGAATTTCATACCAATGAAATCATAGGTCCTATAACCCCCTCTCTCTCGAATATAGAATGTTAATTGAATCAAATTGTTATTATGGTAGGTATTGGGACGGAAAAAGGAAGAAAAGGAGGAAAGACTCATTAAACACATACTATGTACAAAAGACAATATGCTAAGTGCTTTACAAACACCTCATCACAACAATCCTGCAGCGGGTGCTATTAATACCCCATTTTACAGCTGAGAAAACTGAGGCAGGCAGAGTTTAAATGACTCGCTCAGGGTCACATAGCTAGTGAGTATCTAAAGGTGTATTTGAAGTCAGGTCTTCCTAACTCTTGGCCCACTGGTCTATCCACTGCCCTCTCCCCCCTTTCCTTCCATCCCTCCCTCCTTCCTTTATTGATTTTACTGTCTCCTTCCTTCCTTCTTTCTTTTCATTTCTTTCCCTCCTTTTTTCCTTAATACTACCATCAATTCTTCACTCTTATGAACCATAGCTATTAAGACTCATTGGTTCTATTTCTATAACATTTCTGACATGTGTCCCATTCTCTCTACTCATACCACAACCACCCTACTTCAGGCCACCAGGCCCTCTCACTTTGACTATTACAACTGCTTCCTAACTGGTCCTAATCCCTGCCTAGGCTCTCCCTGTCCAATCTAGTCTTTACACAGGTACCAAATTCATAAGGCCATGGTACTCCATCACTCAGGAAGCTACAAAAGTCCCCTCTGGCCTGTGGGGGAATTGCTTTGTAATATGGCGCCAACATACCTTGTATATATATATGATTTTATATGATTGTCTACCTCATTTACATTTTATATTCAAGTCAAAGTGGACAACTTACTCCCCATACATACGTTCCATCTCCTTCCTGTCTCCTTACCCTTTCTACAAATTGTCTCTCACGCATCCATCTCTCTATAAGGGTTGGTTCAAGTACTACCACCCACAAGAGCCAAGTACTACTATCCTTCCTTCTTCCCCCATCGTCAGAGTTCAGACACATGCCTTCCAAAACAATTATTTTGTATTTTCTTTATATTCACTCAGCTATATACTGTTATCCTCTCCCAAAAGAGAATATAAGTCCCTCGGGGGCTCGGATGGTTTCTTTTTTTTTTTTCTGTCTCTAGCACCTAGTTGCTCAGTACCAACAAAGGACCAACACTGGCTGAACAAACAACTGCTCAACAAATGCTCCATGAATTGAAATGACTTTCCCAAGTTCATCACTTGACAGTGGCAAAGTCAATACTAGAATATAGATTTTTCCAACTCCAAATTCAATACTTTTTCATTAGCTTAAAGTCCTAAGAGTTTCAATACCAGAACTAATATTTTTTTAACCTTTTTAAAACTCTTTATAGCCTAAGAGAGAAATTATTATTTATTTTCCAGGCTTTCTTATGACCCTTTCTTCCCCGAATCTGACCTGAACACTTCCTCAAGTTACCAGTGATATCTATCTACAAGTCCAATGGACTGAATGCATTTCTGAAGGGTGACAAAGGCATATATGGCAATCACATCCTTAAGGAACCAGAGCTACCTAAATGCAAGTCGTTCCTTGGCTAAGCCTATAAAAATAGTGTCAGGGATGAAAGTCATCACTTTTTCTACCTTATTTTAAAGAATGTAACGTCAGCATCTCTTCCCAGAAATACAAATAAAAACCCTCTTAATTGCAAGAAACCTGATGGTAATGAAAATGGATCAAAGGTATAATTATGCATTCTGCTATTTCCAACACTTAGCACTGATTTATTAGGGAACAGTGCT
The DNA here is from genome assembly GCA_028646575.1 of Pseudocheirus occidentalis. Classification (NCBI taxonomy): domain Eukaryota; kingdom Metazoa; phylum Chordata; class Mammalia; order Diprotodontia; family Pseudocheiridae; genus Pseudocheirus; species Pseudocheirus occidentalis. The sequence continues at coordinate 77,784,439 of CM053598.1, forward strand.
CAGTCTCTGCACTTATACATCTGGGAGAAGGGGGGGATATTACTCCATTCCTTTACATCTGGTAATCTCTAGTTGATCACTTTTATCTCCAGGGCACAAAGCAGTAGGAATAGAGCCACAGGAAAATCGACAAGATTCCAACCAATGAATAGCTGTGTGACTTGGGGCAAATAAAATGAAGTTGAACAGGATGATTTCTTAAGTCCCTTTATAGTCTCATGTTAGGAAGAGGCAGTTAAATGGTGCTGAGCATTGAAATACCTGGGCCTAAAGTCAGGAAGACCTGAACTCAAGTCTTGCCTTTTACACTTACCAGATGTGTGACGCTAGTACGCTCTCTGCCTCAGTTTCCTCATCTGTAGAATGGCTATAATAATAGCACCTATGTCTCAGGGATGTTGAAAGGATAAAATGAGATATTTGTAATGCACTCTGAAAACCTTAAATGACTATATGAATAATGGCTCTTATTATATAACTCTGATCTTTATAAGCTAAGGCAATTAATATTTCAAATACAACAGGCCTGACCTCTTATTTCTTATGAAGTAAGAAGTCATCTTTAAGGCAGTCTCTTAATGACCTATTTCCTTTGAAGAAAAAGATCTTTACTTCTTCCTTCTTCTTCGTGATCCTACCTAACCATTCTTTTAACACTAAGGGAAATCACGAATTTGTTACTGACTGATAGGATCTAATGTGATCTCCCTTCAAATTAATGTAGTATTGTTATTGAAAATAGGCTTTATAAGAGGGCTGTTTTTTTTTTTTAATGAAAGGGTAAGCCACTCCAACACCAAGCAACCTCTGCCTACATGGACCAAATAACCCACAGCATACGCAAATGCAACAGAGGACGAATCTTTCCCATCCCTTTTGTCTTAGAGCCCAGAGAGGTGAGAAATGAGTTTAGTGAGACTGTGGGCAAGTGAGAGAATGGGTGTGAAAGATGAAGAAGGAAATTTCTCCCTGGGTAATCTTAGGGTGGAGGGAAGATTGTGAACACTGAGAAAACATGACATAGCAAGTCACAGCCCTATCTCTTTAGCTATGGACTTCCAGCAGCCAGAGACAAATGGCTTCCCATCCCTCCTTTGCCAGAAGAAAAGATAAAGAAAGAGATAGGAGAAGACAAGATAGTGCGCATTGTAAATGGCTCACATTTGATTCACGGTTCAAGCCACCACAAAACCTGAGAGGATCTGAGTTTCTGACAACTGCTGAGATAGTACCACAGGACCACTTATCAAAGAGCATCAACCAGTATGGCGGAACTCTTTACAAAAGGCCTCGGCCAACATGAGGGATGCTTCCTGCCACTTGTTGCAGTCAGAGGGGAAGGGAAATCATTTTAGATGACACTGACCTCCCTCCTCTCCCTTTCTCTCTCCTTCCACACTGACTTGATGAACACACTGTAGATGGGAGTAAACAAGGCTCCCTGTAATAAGGAGCCTCAGTAACAGCCAGCACTGCAGGTAGGTGGCCTTTAAAAGAAGCCATTCAGTGCACCGATTGCATTTCTAAAGATACCCTTGTAAGCCTTTAAAATAAAAACTGCTCAAATGAACTGGAAAATGTTTTACTTGTATTTCCTTATATTCCTGAACCTTTCCTTCCATGGTTCAAAAGTTTGCATTGTCTAATTGCCGATTTCCATTCGTGAGTGAATCAGTGAAAAATAAAATTAACTGCCAAATTAATCTACCCATCTAGTTTTAAGCATTAATTATCTTCTGAGCTGTTTTCTCTTGTGTTTGCTGCATGTTCAGACAAGTAGAGATTTCGTGATACACACAACCCGTTTTCTATCCAGTGGTTCTTTTCATAATTAGTCTTAGTGTGTGAAATTGCAGAGGCTAGTAGAGAATACATTTGATTCCAAAGTGCCCACAGTTCACAGGCTACAATGGAATGAATCTATGATTAAATTGCATACCTTTTAAATGTATGTTAACACTTTGAGACCATTAGGTCACTGAAGGAGTAATTTACTAGTAGGTCTCCTAAAGTGGTTCCCTAATAACTCCAAACCATTCAACTCTTACAAAAGGAAAACAGTATTTCTCAAAACACTTCCCTAAGTGTTCCAGGCCGTTGTGGAGAAAAGAGAGAGTAGTCTGAGTTAAGAAAGCCTCATTCTCCTGGTTTTGACACTAAAAAACAATATGACCTAAAGGACACTGGGCTCTTTGGTATTTCTCAAACTAGATACTCCAAACCTCAGTTCTAGACATGTTCTCTGGAAGCTCCTGGGTCAAGGGGGGTGTGTCCCCTTGTCTCTTCCAACTAGTTTTGTTTTAGTCCCATCTAAAATCCCATCTTCTACAAGAAGGCCTTCCTAACCCTAATTTTAGTTCCCTTCTCCTTTTAAGTATTTCCTACTTAACCAGCAAATAACTTGTTTGTAATGCTCATCTCCTCCCAACCCCCCCCACCCCGACATTAGATTGTAAGCTTCTTGAGGGCATGGAGTGTCTTTTGTCTCTTTTTGTATCCCCAGAATTTAGCACATAGTAGGCACTTGCTAGATGTTAATTGACTACTTACTGATTAGGGCAGGTGTGGGGAACCTGTGGCCTCGAGGTCACATGGGTCATCTAGGTCCTCAAGTGCACTCCTTTGACACTAGAGGGCTACATGTGGCCTCCAGGGCACAGTTTTCCACCCCTGGGCTATGGCAAGTCACTTTGCCTCTCTCTCTAGGTCCAAATTTTCTCCTCTACAAAATGAGAGGAAGGGGGTCAACCACAAAAAATATTCAAATCAGCAAGTGTTCCATAACTGCTTATTGACTGACTAATGTATGCACGACATCTCTATGGTCCCTTTGGCTCTGAAACGTGGATGAGCCATATCAGAGTGAAAAAGAGGCCTGAGGGGGCAGGGTGGAGATATCACTTTCAAATTTTTATGAGGAGAAAAATGCATCAGGAGTAGTAAGGTAGCTTCCTTTAATTAGAGCCCAATCCCGACATTCTAGGAGGATGGAATCATGGGAAGCCAAAGAATGACAGAAAGGAAATGCTGCTTTAGGGATAAATTGAGAGACTTTTAAATTCGATCCTTACCCTTCTATTATGACTGCAGTTTGCTTCTCCTTCAAACAGCTCAAAGCAGAAAAGTTTCTTTATTAGGTCTCTACAACCACCCAAGAGAACTGGAACTCAAAACCAAAAGCTAGCTGCTTCTCATCTGTTTGATGATGCAAGGCAGAGAAGCCAGATTCTGTAGTGAGTTTCTGTCGGCTCACAGGGGAAATGAAGTTTGGGTGTAACAGAGAGAAAACGAGGGAAAGTTATGAGAAGAGCTTTGATAGTGACTAGTAGGGAGTACTGCATAGAACACTGGAAACTCCAAGCTTTCTAAGAATACAGTTTTTAGCGGTGATTTCCTCCCTCATCATCTCTTTCCCTTCGAGATATTTTTTTTTAAAAAGCTTTAAATCATCCTGGCAGTGCCTCTGAGAGATGTGAGACTGAGAGTGGATATAACGTGAAACCAGCAAACGTACCAATCTCCAGATAGTGCCAGCTGTTACTCTGGGCAGTCATAATAGCAGCCACCTCCCCAAGATGGATTGAGGAGTGACAGAATAAAAAGCATAAAATTAAGAAAGAAATTAATGAAATCCAGAGAAAGAAAACACCATTAACCAACCTAGCAGCTTAGGTTACATTTTACTGCAGCTGACAAAGAGGAGCTAATCAGAAATAATATAAGTCCAAGCTTCTTTCTACGAGGACAGTAGAGGCTAAACTATAAGACACTGGGGGCAGTGCCAAAAGGAGGTCTCTAATTCACCTTCCCAGGAAATCATTTAGACAGGGTGTAAAAGCCATCAATCAGAGTGAGACAAATTAACTTAGTAGGCTGTTAACGGGCTTTGAGGATCAAGAAAGATTTCCAATTGTCCTCAGTTTTCTGTCTTGCTGCCAGAAATCTGGGCAAGGACACCAGACCAAACCCAGAACTCCCAATCACAAGCTTACATGCTATTGTCAGCCTTAGATGATGGTACATGTTGCTTACTTTTTAAGTGCCACTGTAAAGACTATTCAGTAATAAGCTAACATCTAATAATAATGATGCTGACCTTAACAGACAAAATTAATAGAACTGAGCCCAATTGTGGTGAATATACTTCAAAGGGTCTGTCCAATAGAGGAGAAAGAAGAGTACTGTTGCTATCCATGTACTCACTCTTTTGCCAAAGGGTACACGTGCATGAAATGGCCAGGTTGAATGTAATACTATGTCCAAAGCACAGAATGGATCACATACAGAGCTCAAACATGTGACTTCCCCCTCTTTAGAATTCTTACCCAGGCCACTAGACTTAGCAGTCAGAGCTAAATTCATCTCCCTGAGATAAGTCTCTCCTTGATGAGAACATAGAAAACCAAAGTGGCCTTTAAAGTTGAGGAGTATTCAAAGTGATGTTTTCAACAACAGCAGCTTTATAGATCCCTCCCAAGTTTTCTTCTTATCCTGATATCCAGGCATTCCAACCCCACCCTTTCAAAACTTCCAATATCAAATCCCGAGCTAAAAATGAAATGAAGAAAATAGGTAGTATTTCCTTCAGAGAGATGCCACACAAATTTTTGGGATCTTGCAATTAAATTCTTGTCTTGCCCCATCTGATGGCCTCTCAAAGATTCTCCCATAAAAAGTTACTGTTCTTAAAAATCTACTAGATTCTAAGCTCCTTAAAGGCAGGGACTGATTTTTGCTTATTTCTGTATCTCCAGAACTTTGCAAAACGCCTGGCACATAATAGGTGCAAAAGAACTTCCTCTGTGACCTACATGCTGGTTGTCATGTCCTAAGTACCAGATACTGATGAATATTTCCTGTTGGGCATCTGTGGTGAAGCTAATCCTCCAAAGGCTACCTTACCCCAGTTTCTCACACAAACCACCATAGAGTTCCATCACTGTTGATGAATGTTATCGGGCAGAGAAGGGAAAGGAGACCTTCTCAAATGGGGTCAAGCATCAGGTTTGGTATTTGGAAAACACAACTCTGCAGTCTTAATAGGAGAATAAATAAATTCACTATTTTGAAGAGTAAACGCATGTTAGAAAGTCTTTAGGCACATTAGGTGAAATGATCCTGACTGATAATTAGGGTGGGAGGCACAAGTATATTGATCATGCCGTATATCCATGAAATATATGTTGGTGTAATTGCTATGACATCATGTAGCCTTTGGGTTTTATCTACCAGAAGAATGTACAAGGCAGGGTTAATGACCCATTATTTTGGGGGGGAGGAGGGGAAGGGAGAATAACTGTCTTTAACATTGGATAAGAGATGCTGTCAGGTACATGGAGTTTAGTCAATAGTAGGAAGCTAATGACAGGCCCATTTTGTGGTTGCCAAGTTTAAAACTAGAGAATAAGTTACATGGGTTGTTAACGCTTTTTTGTTATGGACTCCCTGGCCAATCTAGTGATGGCTGTGGACCTCCTGTCTTGGTAACAGGACTGCAAAGTAAACTATGCTGAAACATAATTATGAAATTATTTTTAAAAAGAACAAGAAAACCAAGTTTGCAGACCTCAGGTTAACAACCCCTGCTCTAGCATGAGGAACCATGAAGTAAAGGAATGAAGGAGTCTAGGCTCAGAGGGGCCTGGAACGAATAGAGGTAACAATGGCTTATAACCACATGGCATTGGTAAGAGATTGTTATTAAATGGATCATTAAGGACAAAAAGAGTTGAAAATCTGGCCTGTAGAATCTGCTTCAGGGAAAGCTTCAGGGAAAGAGTCAAATCCGAGATTTTGATAGAGCAGGGTTACAGTTTTAGGAATCCAAGAAGGAAGTTTATTTTGCGGGGGAAAGGGAAGGAAGCAGGCAGAACAGGATTTCTAGGGTACAGCAAGTAGGTTACAGGTAAGAAAGAATAAGACAATGCCAATGAATTTACTTGAGAGGCAGAGAAAATTGACACTTAGTCCTCCCCACCCCTACACTGAGGAATGGAGAAGCAAATTCCAGAGCCTAGAAATAGAAGACCTGACTAGCCAATCCCACAGTTAAAGAACTAGAACTGATTTAATATTAAGGTGCAAAGCAAGGTCTTCTCAGGCAGCAGGAAGCTAAGTAGAGAAGATTAAATGTCCTGAAGCTCATGCTGAAGAAGAGTACTAAGGCTCTTTAGAGATTGCAAAACCATTAACTTTGTCTTATAACTGATGTCCTCCTTTCACTGAATGTTCCCCTATAGTGCTTCATAGTAAATTACTTGTAATAACCCAAGAAGTTGGCATGCTAATACCAGGGAGCCAGGGCAGAGGTGGAAGTAAAAGAAATCCTAAAAGGGGTCCAGGGGCCCTGTCACGCTAGATATATTGGTGGCAGGTAGAAAACTGATGAATGAAGCAAGCCCAAACCTGAACTCCAAGGTAGGAAAAAAAGCTGTAGTTATGGGGTGCAAAAATTAACTTTTACCCCAGGGTACTACAGATAGCATCTGCCAAGATGCAGAAAACCCTAAGTTCATGAGACTTCATAACATATGTAAGAGAAACATGTTCACAAAAGAGTAGCCTAGTTCTGCAAGAAGAGCCAAATGCATCTGGAACTTCCAAATCCTGTCTGGCACCCACATAACCCAGGATTAAGGAGCTTCCCCTGAACTCTTTTGGAATTTAAAGGACTCCAGAACCAGATTCCAACTTACATGTTGTATGTAAGGAGGATTTTGTTATCCTTTTTAGAGTTCAGTTTCTCAGGATCCATGACCATGCTAATGTCTAGTTTCTAGGTGTTAAGATAATACCTCCCAGAACAGCCCCAAGGATCCTAGATACTAATTCCTAGAATCACAGAGAGTCCTTTTGTAACTGTTCCACGAAATCTGGGGGTGACAGAATTGATATTTACTAACATTGTACAGAATGATGATATTGCTAACATTAACCTGAGAGCTTAATGTTGGCAAGATGCCTTCTTTGTCTGTTGCCCTATAAAGCAAAAGAGCACTTGTCCTTTGGAGATCCATAGGGGAATTTATGGGGAAAACCACAAGGAACCCATAGGGGAATCTGTGTGTGTACCTTGACTGGCCCCTATCAAGACTTGGGGGTATTTATGAGAGTGTTCCTGTCTCCCCTCAAACAATGTAGATTTTGAGGGGATTGTGTGACTAAAGTGCATACAGACCTTATTTATTTGATAAAGTCCATCAGAGCTAGTTAAGGAAAGAAGAATGTAGGAAAACCTCCCTGAAGGAAAAATGCAACTTATTCTCAATTTATCAGAATTTTTCCATAATCTGATTTTACAAGGAGGATATAAATCACAACAAAGTATCTCTTTAGCTAAGACACACACACATACTCTTTTTCTTCGAGCATATTAATATTCTGGAGTCAAGTCCACCTTCTGCCCAGTCATCTCTACCTTCATTGTCTACCATATTTGTACAATGAGACACTAACTTTAGAATGGTCACCACTGCAACAAAAGCTCAATCTCCAAAGATTCATTGACTCTCTTCACTATGACCAGGAAGTGCACCAACAATATTTTAGAGGGATCTTCAAGGAGAGTTAAAATACAAAGGAATTTCTGAGTGTGCCTGAAAATTCAATTAGCCAGAGGTAATAAGATTTTAGAATCCCATCTCATTTTACATATAGACCAAGACGATGTACCCAAGTAAAAGAGATTGGAAGAAGAAAGTCCCAAGCTAGATCCTAGGCTTCTCATCACACTGATGAAGAGAGAAGCAGATTCCCAACACTCTAAAGAAGTTATGACTTGCCACAAATCACACAAGAATTCAACCCAAGCTCTTATGACACCAAATCCAGGGCTCATTCCATCATATTGTACTCCAGAAAGTTGGAAAGGATTACAAAAACTTGTCTGATCAGTCCTTCTCTCCTCCAACTTGGGCTAGGGGATCTGTTAGGTCTTCTGGGAGAGAAAACTGTCTATTCTCTAGACATGGGGATACTTCTGTTTCCCTTTGTAGTCTGTTTCTGGGGTAAAGAGAGGCAGGAAATAGGACATGTGTCAAAAATTTTTTTCCTGAGTGGGTCAAAAGCGCTCTTGCTTTTAATTTATTAGCTTGGTACCACCGGTAACCATTCAGTGCTCTAAATGTTTTCCATAACATCAGTGAGGCAATTCAAAAGTACTTTCACCCTGTCTACTGTCCAAGTAACAAGACATTATTATAAAAAACAATTTATTTCAGGGAAGCACAGAAAAAAAAGACATTTCCCTCCTAATTTTGTTCGTGAAGCTGTTCTCTATGTTTGTTCCTGCTTCAGAAATTCTCAACATGTGAGTGCAAAGGGTTTCCAGAGAAAACCAGAAGCTGGTTTTTGTTATCCTACTATATATATATAGCAAGTAATGTTCTGGGTTTCTTTCTTCCCTCTGTCCTATACCTTAGTGGAAATACTGAAAACTGAACCTCAGCCACGTGAGTAGCTCCAAGGGTTTTCTGGGCCACCTCATTAATCACCCCGCTGCCACCTCTCTTACCTGCAGATGTAATTCGTCTTGCAGGAATCCTGCAAATTCAAACAATTTGGCTTCTCCTTTTCTTCGTAAGAGCACAGAGGCACGATGGTTTGCCGTCTTCTCTCTGTACAAGCTATGTCTTGGCAGGAGCAGAAGAGCATCCCGTAGCTGTGCTTGGGGGGAACCTTGTCAAAAAACTGCCGGAGGGCCTTGTGGCACTTCCTCCTATTACAGACTTCATTGGTCAGGCTGGTGGTGCAAGGGGTGATGTATGCCGATCGGTACTTCTTGCACGTGTCATTGAGGTTGCAGGCCTTGGCAGCATCCAGGCAGTTGTTCCCCTTCGAAATAGTCTCCACTGGAAAAGGAAGAGAAGAAAGAAAGAAAAAAAAATCACCATGACTGTACTCGACATTTTCTGTTTATGCCTACTTCATTTTAATTGGGATCTTGCCCTTTCTTTGGAAATGCTCGAAACTCAAATCAACCCTTCTCTTTCCCAAGCTAATAACTTAATAACTTAATAACAAAGAGGAAGAGTTAGGAATATAAACACTGGCAACCAATGGTGATTTAACAAAATGGTTGTCACTGTGTTGGGCTAGATCGAAAGTTACAATTGCAATGTACCAAGTGGCCCAGATCCTACTCAGGTGAGTTGGGTCAGCGCACCCCACCTTTCCCTACTCTGCTGCCCCCAAACAAAAGAAACTTAGGGTCCTATCACAGAACTACAGTCAGAAATCTAACCAAAAAAGAGGGGAAAGAGTAGGGAAGTTGCCAACTCCTGGTTTGTAAACTGAAATTGTGATAAAATCAAAAGCAACAAATTACATACTTGTTCATTATACAGTATATAAAATGATATGCTGAACGAGAGTATAATTGCCATGCAATCTTCCAGAAATGTAATTATGTAATAAATGCATATAGTACATGCTAATTACTATATGATTACAGAGTAATTACATGGTTATTTGAGCCCAGAAGACACAATATTATGCCAGACTTTCTCTCTACACATGACAAAATGCCTCCTATAAAACTGTTGTATGGTTCTAAGTCACAGGACACTGGAACAAGATAGTAATAAGTAATAAGTAAAAATTATGGCTATGGGACACACACACACACACACACACACACACAAACACACACACACACACTCTTGTCTCTCTCTCTGTCTCTCTTTCACATATTTTCTTCCTGACTAATTCACTCCTTAGTCCATAACAGCTGCTTGGGAAGTTTCATGAAAAGAGTCAAGTAGGTCACCAAAGTGGAAAGTTATCTCTCTTTAATATGAAATGCTATAACCCATAAAAGTAAGGTTTCTAGCCTAACGTGAGAGAGACACGGAGAAAAAAAAATGGAAAGTAAGGCAAGGAGATAGAGCGCAGTAAATGTTCAGGTCTCAACTGCTGAAAAGGAAATATACAATTGGGTCTTCCCTGATGACTGGACCTCCCTCAAATATGATGGTTTTCAGACCACCACAAGGAGGGGAAGTTGTCAGTGGTGGCCATCCTAAGACTCGACACACCCAGCTCTCATTGGTCAGTGTATGGAATGTCAGAGTCCTTCATCACTTCCACAACAGAGTGGTTCAATAATGCAGAGGTGAGAGCTACGGATTTTGGATGGTGGAGGGGTGGGGGTGGGGGTTTCAACCCAGGCACATCTGGCTGGCTTCCCACAGCTTTTGTAGCTACAGTGAAAAAGATACTATGGAGTGGTCAGTGAGGTCCCAGTTGTACAGGCAAGGATGGGGCATAATTTACAGCATGGGGGATCGCATCTCTTCGAGTAACCACAAAGAAATCAATTAGGTTCTACCCACAGTATTTTTGGTCATTCATTTTATAGACAGGTTTTATCTAATGGGTAGATGATAGTTTTAGTGGGAATATTTAGTCCTGTTAATAATAATAATGCTATTAATAACTAGCACATATGTGGTGCTTTAAGGTCTGTTAAGCACTTGAAAAGTTTTGTTTCATTTGAGCCCCATAACAACCCTGTGAGGGAGGTGCTATTATTAGCCCCATTTTACAGAATAGGAAACTAAGGTGAATGGAGGGATTAAGTAACTTGCCCTCAGTCAAACAGCTAGTAAGTGTTTAAGGTAGGGTTTCAACTCAGGCCTTCCTGATTTCAGGTCTGGTACTGTATCTACTAGTGCACATACAATATCCAGGATATACCAGGTACTCTAACAATTAGATACCTAGCTGGGTCAGTAGAAATGATTTGTGAAACTGTGTGTGGGTAAGAACAGGAGACCAACGAGGTCTCCCACTGGACTGGGGAAGCCATAACCTGGCAATCCATCACCTAGACGCAGTGGTTCTCAACCTGTGGGTTGCTACTCCTTTGGGGGTCAAACGACCCTTTCACAGGGGTCACAGAGGTCCCCTTAAGACCATCAGAAAACACATATTTCCGATGGTCTTAGGAACCAAGACACCACTCTTCTATCTGTCTCCAGGCAGGTCCACCCATGTACAAGTATTAAAGGGTTGGAGCATTAGGAAGGTTGAGAACCACTGACCTGGAAAGACCAAGGTGCTATTCAGAAAAAGGCTAGGTAGTCAGGAAAATATCTAAATGGTCAGGAGAGTACAAAACAGCATGTTCAGTATCTCAAGGAGACAAAAACTAGTGAGTCCAAAACCTTGACCCTACAAACAGGTTTTAGGTGTAATTCATTTTCCTGGGGCCATCAGGTTCAAGTCTGTATGTTCCCAAACTATTCATACTTTCATCCAATAAATGCAGTATAAAAGCTTACTTTAGTGTCTCAACTGTGCTTGGTGCAGCTGTGGAACTGAATATAACTGGTTTATTTCACCATGTGCCTGGCATTTGTTCAAGATAACTTTCTACTGATTTCACAAGACCTAAATGGTGTGATTTCATCATCACATGATCTTTAGGCACTCAACTGTCCTTTCTGTAACCCTAATTATCTTGGCTCCTGTTTGTTTTTGTTTGTTTGTTTTGTTCTTCCTTCAGGCAGATAGGAAAACTCTGGATTCAGAGATACAAAGCAAACCCTGAAGTGGGTTCAAGTGTTTCCTGCAATCTGGCAGTGCACCAAGCCAGAGCACATACTTCTTTCTAAAAAAGGAGCAGTTGATTTAGATACTCCAATCAATGCAATGATCCTGGACAGTTACAAAGGACTCATGAGGAAAGATGCTGTCTGCATCCAGAGGGAGAACTAATGAATTCTGAGTGCAGATCAAAGCATACTTTTTTCTCTTTATTCTTCTTCCCTTTTTTTTGCAACATGGCTAATGTGGGGATATATGTTTTGCATGACTTCACATGTATAACTGATGTGTTGCTTGCCTTCTCAATGAGTAGAGGAAGAGCTGGAAGAAGGAAGAATTGAGAGCTCAAGCTTTTTTAAAATGAATGTTAAAATGAAGAGTAATTATTTTTAAAATTATATAAATTATACTTAAAGTAAATGAACATATATTAGCATACATAAACACACGTGTATGTACACACGTGTCATGAACAAACAATTCTAACATAAAATAATTGGGCAAAAGTAGATGTCCCTTTGATAGGGGAATAACTAGTTCAAGTATGGTAAGTGAACATCTCATTGCCTTATAAGACACAATGAATATAGGAGAATAAGGAGAAATATGTAAAGACATATATGAACTGATGTAAAGACAAATAAAAAGAACCTGAAAAACAATGTACATAATGATGTCAACTATGTAATCAGAAGGCAAAAGAGCAACAAAAAATAGAAACAGAATGCCCCAAAATTATAATAAGCAAAGCCTAAAGAAGAGACATGAAAATTCACTTCCCTTCATTGTAGAAGAAACTAAAGGTACAAAACAGACTGCATATAACATTAGACTTGACTGATGTATTGGCTAGTTTTATTGAATAGAAAAATAAAAGATTTTTTTAAAAATATTTTTTTACTGTCAAACAAGAAATTACAGAAACAATCAGTAACTTCATTCAAGAGAATGACAATGATGACACAACATACCAAAAGTTGTGGAATACAACAAAAGTAGTTCTTAGGGGAAGTTTTTTAAAATAATTTTTATTCTTTGTTAAAAGTGATGGTTCTTTGGGAGGGAGAGGAAAGAGAGATATATTGGGAAATACAGGTGATATAACAATTGAACATGTCGATAAACATTAAAAATAAAATATTAGCAGATATTAATGATGTACTAGTACCAAATCGATTTTCTCTCTCCCTGATATAATCAGGAACTGAAAAAGAGTTGGGAAAAATGTGAATTCTGGAAAAAGGTAGGCAAGCACTGTGAAGTATTTTGTGACAGGAACACAGATTTCAATGTGTGTACTGTACCTTAGAAAAATGTCCTCTGAAAAAAATTGACAAAAATTGATACTGATTCTCTTTGCCTTCCACCTAAAAACATGAATATACACACATATGCACATATATGATGAACTGCACTAGATATATACATTACAGTATTTGTCTACATAAGCGTACATGTGACATATATATGTATATATATATATACACATGTATGTATATATCCTGCCTAGTTCAAGACACTATACATTTGTGTGTACAAGTGTGTATACTCAATATATGCATATATGTATATATACACAGGAAATCTTATATACATACATGTACACACATATATGCATATATTCAGCCTAGTCTAATCTATTATATGGATGTTTATGTATGCATACTCATGCACACACACATATATTCAAATAGTACCTTTGAACAACTATTCTGCAGCTTATAGTCTTAGGAAGCTTACAAAGGCCCAAAGAGGACAAGTTACCTGTCCAAAGATCCCCCAGCTGATGTATGCCTAAGGCCAAGGCCAATTCACTATTCATTATGCCACATTCAATCATTTGTGTACGTACACATATCTGCAGATTGCATTATATACCATCTTGCCATACACACTCTCTCTTTCTCTCTCTCTCTCACACATGCACACACACACACACACACACACACACACACACACACTGTATATCGTATATAAGGAGAAGCCAGACTTCCAGTAGGCACAACTTCACCATTTCTAGACCAAACCATACCACTACATTCCTGCTTCCCAGTGATCTTTGCCGTTTTCCTGTGTTGCATGATGCACCTTTGGTCTGACATTTTATTTCATATTTTTAGTTCCTCAGGCTTCACTAGCCTAACCTCAGATGACCATAATGTTGTTTTCCAGCTTTCTTCATGTTCCACTTTTCTACTCTTTCTTCCCCTCCCCTCTTTTCACCTCTTCTGGGAACAATCAAATTAACAACATCCTTCCTCAAAACAAACTGTCAAACAATGAGTTTATGACTCCATTAACAACCTCTACCACTTAAAAAAATTTTTTTTCAAATTTTTAAAAAATTAAAATTTTTATTTGTTTTCTTGTTTACATCATTCATTTCCATGAGATTTTTGAGTTACAAATTTTCTCCCCCAAAACAGGGATCCCACTATAGAGCCCCTCCCCTGCTCTGCTCTCTAAGTTTCAGGTAGGGCAGGGAGTGTCTCCCTACCCCAGCCCCTGTATATCTTAATTCCTAGTTGCATGTATTGCAGAGCTTTAAATTCTAGATTCTTTCGGTTACTCCCTTGTCTCCCACCCTCACTGGAAGGACAAGCAATTCAATACAGGCTGTGTATTTGTAATTCCACAGGACATATTCACAGTGGACATATTGTGACAGTCTGATCGTATGTCCCTCCTTACTATCCCTCCCCCTCTTGTTTTGTTCTCTCCCCTGTCCCTGTCCCTTTACTGAAGTGTGTGCTTCCAGCATCACTCCCCCAGACCCTGCCCTTCCTTCTGTCATCCCTCCTCTCATCCCCATGCCCCCTACTCTCCTGTGTGGCATGACACCCAGTTTAGAGTTTGTCATTCCTTCCCTAAGCCAGATTCAATGAGAGTAAATGAGAGTAACGTTGTAACAGTTATCCCTTGCCTCTTCTATATGGGATGATTAACACCATTTTGTCTCTCCTTGTCTCCTCTCAATCTAGTCCTCTCCCACTTCAGAATTTCACCTTTTAAAGTATCATCCTTTCATATTCAATTGATCCTATACCCTCTATATACACATATACACACATGCTCAGATATGTATTAATATGCATATATACCTTCCTATACAGACATATGTGTAAGAATACACACACAAACATTTGTATTCCCTTCCCCTTTCCTCATACTAAGAAAAGTTTCATAAGTTACTATTAACGTTTTTCCATATTGGTATGTAAATAGTTCAACTTTGGTAAGTTCCTTATGATTTTTTCCCCATGTTTACCTTCTCATGTTTCTTGTGTTTGATTGTCAAATTTTCTGTTCAGTTCTGGTTTTTTCCACAAGAATACTTGAAAGTCCTCCACCTCACTGAGTGGCCATATTTTCCCCTGGAACATTATACTCAATTTTTCTGGGTAGGTGGTTCTTGGTTTTAATCCCAGCTCCCTTGATCTTCAAAATATCATATTCCAGGCCCTTCTATCCCTCAGTGTAGAAGCTGCCAGATCCTGGGTTATCCTAATAATGTTTACACAGTATTCAAATTGTTTTCTCTTGGCAGACTGTAATATTTTCTCCATTAACTGGGGATTCTGGAACCTGGCAATAAAATTTCTAGGAGTTTTCTTTTGGGGATCTTTTTGAAGAGGCAATTAGTGAATTCTTTCACGTTTTATTTTTGCCCTCTATCTAAAACATCAGGGCATTTTTCTTTGAGAATTTCTTGAAGGATGCTTTCCAAGTTCTTTTTCTGGTCATGGCTTTCAGGTAAACCAATAATTTTCAAATTGTCTCTCCTGTGGTTTTTTTTCAAGGAGACATTTCACACATTGCTTTCTATTTTTTCACTGCTTTGTAACTCTTTAATAGTATCTTGGTTTCTCATAAAGTCATTAGCTTCCACTTGTTCTACTCTAATTCT
>CM053598.1:77800392-77826951 GCA_028646575.1 Pseudocheirus occidentalis
GTCCTTTTTCAGTTGATATATAGCTTGTAGGCAATCTTTGAGTGTCTTGGAAGCATTTGGTGTGGGAGTTCTGACTGCGTTGTCTTCCTCCCGTTCCATGCTTTGATCCTTTTTGTCCACAAAAAAAGGATTCTAGGGTTTAACTGCAGTTCTTATTTTGCTTTCTTTTCCTCATGTTGGCCAGTCAACTAATTGGTTGATTTTTTTAGTTCTGTGGAACTCTGCTTCCAGGGGGGAAAGCTCTATCCCAAATTTCTGGGGTTTTCACAGCTGCTGGAGCTACCAGGGGGTTGCTGCAGCCCCCACCAGCCTCAGCCTGCTGAAAGTGCACCCCAGGACCACCACCTAAACCCATGATCCAGATCCAGGCCGCTAAACACAAGAGTCCTTGGCCCTGATCAATCGTCTCAGCCACCCTGCGGGTCCGCAGGCCAGGAGCTCTGAAGCAGCCCAGCAGAGGCAGCTGCTGCTTGTAGCAGGTCCTGCCCTTCCCCCACTGCTTCCTTGCCCTGGGGGCAGATCAGCTGAACTGCTTTTCCTCCCCCAAATTTAGCTTGAAAGCTTCACTTTCACCAAACTTTCTCTAATCCTTATTCTTTCTGGCTTGATAGATGTAGAGATTGCTCCAGGTGCTGTAGATCTGCTCTCTGTAAACTCACGCTGTGGCTCCAGAGGGTTGGCTTCTCCCAACTGCCCTTGGGCCTGGCTGTGATTATGGTTTTTGGGCTGGGCTGGCCGCGGTTCCCAGGCTGCCCCAATGAGACCCTTTTGCCGAGCTGCCTTCAGCGAGAGATGTGTTTTCTGCATTTCTGTGAGTTTGGGAGCCCTAAAATTTGTTTACAATCATATTTTATGGGTATTTAGGGTGGCTGTGTGGGACCTGCCAAACTTTGCTGCTTCTATGCTGCTATCTTGGCTCCGCCCCTATGACTTTTTTTTTTAAACCAAAACACCGCCTCCCATCCTTGGCCACCTCTCTTCTATACATGTGCCCACTCTCACCTCTACCTCTTTCCCAAAGAAAATGCAACTTACTTGAGGGAAGCAGCTATCTTGCTATTTTATTTCTTATTACAACTCTGGTGCTTGTCATAGTTTCTGGCTCATAGTAAGCACCTCAATGCTTTTAATTCATTCATTTACTCCATTATGCAGAACAGTCATTTGTTTATCACATATAATCCTAAAACTGAAGACACCAAGTGGAAAATCCCCCCCATCTCAAAGCTCTTATGCAGTCTAAAAGCCTTAGAGGATTATCTGGGGTCTTAGCAGGTTAAGTGACTTTTCCCCAGTCACACAACTAATATGTAACAGAGGCAAACCTTGAATCCAGGTCTTTCTTATACCAACATAGCAAGAGCGTCCTTCCGTATCATGCTACCTCTCAAAACATTAATGTTCTCCCAGTTCTCTGGCCTTGTCATTAATATAGAAGCAATGTATATGCAAACTCTTAACTTCGTAAGTCAGAAACGCAATGTTAAAAATTTACGAATTCTTAGTAATTCTCAATTTTTCTACACTCTTCTGTTTCATTGCTAGATCTACCTCAAAAGTGATCTCTTTTTTTCAGCTGCTTTTGTGGGATTGCTCATGACATTTATGTCTGCTAGATCTCTTTATTTTAATATTATTCTATTAGAACCTCTATTTTTTTTCAATACCCATAACTAATGCCAGTATGCTCTGCTTTAACAAAGTTCAATTTTCACAAACATGAACTTTAAAAAATTGAAAAATATGATTGATTTTTTTTTGTTTCACATTACCAACAAGGTGATCAGGCCCGTTAGATAGGTCCCTCGGCAGACATGAATGTTTGCTTATAGGCCCATAATTACATGATATTTTGTGGAGGAGGAGGACTTAAATACATTAGAAGTCATTACCAATTGAAAATCAATCATCAGGAATGGCGATAAATCAATGAGAAAATTGTTCAATTAACAAAAATATGGCTTATTCCAACTTTGCAGCAACAGATGCACCATGTAAATATAAGGGTCTTCCCTTCTTCATGTCAAGCTACTGATCTGAACAGCTCCCTTTTAACTCTCCTAGCACCATCCAATCCCAGTTCATTTCAGAACTCAGCTGTAAAATGTAGCTTTTCTCCCTTGCCTATACCTCTAATCTCTTTCTCCATCTGCTGTTATTCATTCTTTAGCTCTGCAGAATGTTTAAGGGATATTGTCTGAAGAGAAAGTATTCTCAAGAATAAAACTATGGTCATAATCACCCTTGGGGGGAAGGGTTGGGGAGGGGCTCTGATTGGCTAATGCCATCCTTTTCCAGCACAATCACTACTTATTATGTACAAAACAAATTAGCCAGCTTTTTTATTTCAAAGTTAGAAATAACCATGTAGTTAACTCGCAGTTTTCTTGTTGCTTTCTGAATCACTGTTTTAAGCCTCTCTGGCCAGAGCCTGTTTCAACAGTATTTTGATTCAATTCAATTCGATAAACATCTTTAGCGTCTACTAGGTTGAGAGGCACACGTACGTGAAAGACTCGAGTGATACAAAGGTAAAAATGGCACAGTCCGTACCTTCAAAGAACTAAAAATGTAATAAGAAGGATGGTGCGTGTACTGAAATAACTATACAACACACAAGAAAATGATTAACTGTGTAAGGGAGGTCAAACAGAACAACAGAAAAAAAAATAATTCAAGAAAGGATGAGCTGCTCCTCATTGGGAGTATATATTGAGATGGTACAAGCTGAGTCCTGGGTAATGAGAAAGATGCTATTAGGTGCAGATGGGGCACGGGAAGGGACAAGAGCCTTCCATCCTCATCTCCAAGAATGGGAGATGGCATGTTCAAGGGACATAATGGTAGGATAGTATCAGGAACAAGGCATAGTCCAATTTTATAGGTGTCTAGAACTGCCTAGAAGAGTTCCATTTTAAATCACAATGATTTCTGTTGAGAGGTCTTTTCTTTAGAGATTACTGACCTTCTTCATGCTAACTTGAGAATGCCTATAGCAGCGGATGAACCAGATCTTGGTACCAAATAAGAAAAGATAAAGTGAACGGAAAGGACACAATTTCAGGGCGACTCATTTTCTAAAACCAAATCTGCAGCAAACTAGCTATATGATAGATAAGTCAACTCTCTAACCATCCACTTTCCCCTGAAATAAAAGGAAGGTCCCAACTCCTCTAAAGACCTTTCTTGCTCTTATATTTGATGGCTCTTTGATAACTATGAATCCTTCTAATTATTCTAGTTACTGTATTTTAAAACGGGTAAGGTAGGACACAATATTATAGTTGGTAAGTCAAGTGCTCCAGTAAAGTCCTCCTCCAATGTTTCCTCAAAGATTCACAGACTGTGTCAGTGGAATCCAAACCACTGTGGATTGAAAGTTTCTGCGACTAAAGGACCGGCTTAGATAAAGTTCAAAGAGGCTCATGACTGGAAGGCTGGCCAAGATAATCAACTGAAGCCAGAACAACTCAAGAAAACAATCTCACATTGAAAGGGACTGAGATTCCTGTTTATGAAGGGGGTCCCCACACTGATGAAATCACAGAGGACTGAACTCTAGATCCAGGAGCAACTTCCAAGTTCCATTTCAACAGAAGAATATAAAATTTCAGTGAAGGACCTCAACAGAATGGCCAACTTGCTTGGGCTTAGCCATCTTTGTACCAGTGCACCAATGACTCTAGGCAAGATTTTGAGGGACTGCAAATTTAAAGACCCCTCCTCATGCCTGAAACCTAAAAATAGAGGGCTAGAAGAACTTCTCATATTCTAAATCAATCTAGAAAAAGAAATTGTTATTCCATATATACAATTCACACACTCTACTGAATCAAAGTGTGCAGTTTTGTGATTTGAAATGCTATCACTAGGAGCCCAGACCAGAGTCTCTAATTATTTTCACTTAGAAAGTATTACTGTGTTATTGGCAAATACAGGACCCAGATAACCATTCTAAACAACTCCAGGACAAGTTACAATTGCAGGGAGCAAGAAATACATTTCTATATATTATGATGTGGAATAGAATGGTGAAAATATGAAAAATTTAGATGGCCTGCGTGAGAAGTGATTTATTGCTCAGAAAGTTCAGAAGACACAGTGAGAGACTGTTGTTTACAAATCCTTGCCAATTTACAGGGTATCTTTCTGCATTTCTTTTTATTGCTGCAGAATTGAATTCACAACTTGTTTCCTTTTTCCCTCAGACTTGATTAATTACCGTGTTAACATAACTACTGTTCTCCTTCTTATAATGGGCTCCCTCTAAAGTGCTGCTACAGCAAAAAAAAAAATGGGGGAAAGAGTTCCAGATTTTCACAGGAGCAGTACAGCCCTTGCTGAAAGCCTATGATTTTTCAAATTTATATCCTATTCCACCAAAGCCAACATGGATCCGGTAGCAAATCTGATAATACAGGGCTTTGACCCTTGTAATTGATCCTGCAAGATTCTTGCCTTTTCCAGCTGAAGTGGTAAAAATAACATTTAAAAATGCACATGTTGGCTCTTGAGAGTTTATTTTGTTGCTCACATCCACTGTTTCAGAGAGATTGTATTACATGATGATGAATTTCTACTGTTGGCTTTTTTCATACTATACAACTACATTAAGCCTTATGCCATAAGCAAGCCTCCTGGGATGGGGGTGGAGGGTTTTACAGGGAGGGAAAGATGTTGGTAGATTAGCCGCCACTGCAGTCTTGTGAATACACATGAATTCTGAATAGTATTTCCTACTGATGAGAAAACTCATTCAAATGGTATAAAATAAATTTCATGGGTTTGCCCCATCTTCAACAGTATCCACTGCCTTAATCCCTAGCCTGTCTGGGCTACCCCATACCTTTAAAAATTAGATGTCTCCTGGAAATGGTGTATAAGTCATATGCCCAGAAGTGATTAATAGTGCTGTCTCAGCAAATGTGATCATTACATTTTTAATTAACCTTTCCAACCTCCCCCACCTTTTTCTTTTGTTATACACTGAATTTTTGAAGTTTTCCACTTGCTTATGTTCAATTGGGTTTGAAACAAAGGCATGAAAAATAATTGTAGCCAACCCAGCTCCCAGGCCCTTATAAGTCCCTGAGTTGAGGTCCATGCTAAGGTAATGGGGCTGCTTATAAATCAGGGCTGGGGACAGACATTTTGAACTTTGTGGCCGTGTTCCCACCTAATTTTTGTTTTGGCAGCTTAGCGTTATTTAATGGCTCCAGCTACCAGGAAACTGGCTTTTTAAAATCTTCCCCAACCTAATTATAATTACTGTGTATAAATCACACAATGATCAATTATAAAAATCACAGGTTCATAAATATTTAACTTAGCATTTAAATCCACACTGCAGGAGTGCCTGAGATTCCTCAGCCCATCTCTTTGCAAACAACTGCTTTATTATAGTACTAATGCCAATTACTGAAAACAAAGCTATTTTGTCTTGCTACGCTCGTACTATATTGCAGCACTGTGCCTTTCACAGTATTAAGATGACACAATTTAATATTTCTAAAATATGTATGCATCCCATTAGAAAGTTATTTTGCCAATTTTTCTGTAGCCTTTCTTAATGCCTCAAATATGGTGAAGCACAATTATATTATTACTTATAAATATTGCTCATTAAAATATATTTTATCTCACCTAAGGTTGATTCTAAGATAATTGAGGTCAGATTTGTTTGGGAAAAAAATATATTGTGATATGTGTGAAGCTGATATAGGAAGGAAATTATCTTCTACAGAGACTAAAGCAGTATAGCCCAGCATTTTTTTCCAGAAAAACCATAAAACCATAATTGGATTTCAATTTAATAATAGTAAGTCTAAAGCAGACCATTTTTAATAATCTAATTATGTGTTATATGACTATAGCAAATACAAAGCTACTGCTTTAGGACTATTAATTGTATTTAATCCTGTTGCAACTTCAACCATGAAATCTGTTATTACATGTAAGACTTATTCCCAGCTACAGGTTTCTTTTAATCTCTGATAATCTTTAAAATAGTCAAGAATGAGATTCCTTACTTTTCTCAAAGCAAGGGATAGGAAGTGGGCTTGTGATTTCAATAGTATAAGGGAAATTCCAAATGATGAGATTCTTCCTAACAATGAACATGGGGAGGGGGAAGAAGCATTTATATGAAGCACCTACTATATGCTGAGAACTGAGTGCTTTACAAATACTATTGATCCTCACAACAATTCTTTGAGTAAGGTAATGTTATTACAGTTATCCTTTCCACATCGAAGCCGTTAGGGACATAGGGGCCCAGCAATCTTGAAAATCCATGTAAAATTTTTTAGCTTCCCACTTCATTATGAGAGAAGTCTGAATTTTTGTCTTTTTCTTTTATAGGGTATTTACAGTACCTTATTGTTCAATTTAGGTTGATATCATACAACACTACACATATATTTCTGGGTTTCTAAACATTTTCTGTGCTGTCTGCTGCTCTTCACGTGTCCTCTATGACTTCCACAAAACTCTAAAAAAATTCTACTTAATTTCTTATGTCGACCCATAATACATCAAAATTGCAATGGGGAAAGTGGTGAGGCAATTGAAGCAAACAGATTTTAGATGCCTAGGGACACACAGTCAGTACCTGTTTTGAACTCAGGTCTTCCTGACTCTAAGCCCAATACTTTCTCTACAATCCCATCTAGTTGAGGCAAGTACCTTCTCTGCAACTTATTATGGTCTTGGAGAATTATCTACAACACTAAGAAGTAAAGTTGGACAGTGTGAGCTGCCCAGGGCCAATGTGTGTCAGACTTGAAGAACTGCCATCTTCTTGACTATGAGGCCATCTCCTTCCCTGCTATGCTGTGTTGCTTTCAAAGTTAACTATTATTAATATTTCCTTCACAAGCAAAATATATTTTTTAAATCAATTTTACTTTTTTTTAAAGCCTAGGTCTCTTTATCTCACCTGGCTGAAAGTGCAGGGGCTTCTTAAAGGTCCAATCCCACTACTGACCTGTTTAGGATCTTTAACCTGTTCTATTTCTGACCTGGGCTGGCTTGCTCCTCCTCAGGCAGCCTGGTGGATCCTCACTCCAGAGGTCCCACCACACTGATGCTGAAGTTAGGGCAGATGGCCAATCAGCATAATAGCCCAATGACACTCAGAACTCCCAAGCTCAAGGGATTAGGCAGCCTCCCACACCCCCATGTCCAGCCAGAAGATGTTAAAAATATTTTTATTGATGCCTTTTGTCTTTGTATCATAGTAATTGTCCATCCCTGTCCCTTATGTCAAAGAAAAATAATTACACTAAAGTATCCAATACAGAGACAATGTCTGAGAACATATAGACTGGTCCTTCATTGTTTTTTTCCATTACTCAGAGTTCAACTTTAACCCGAACATACTTGATCCTTCCTGACTGTATTCTATTGTGTTTCTTCAGGTAAAATTCAAACTGAAATCCACTAGTAATTTTTCTGTTTTTATGAAGAGTCTGACAGCAGGCCCTTACCTTCAACAGATCTTCATTAATTAAAGGTATTTTAATTGCCAACATCTCATTAGCAGTCAAATGAATGAGTATTTGAAATACAGGAAGAATCAGATCTGCATAGTAATGTGAATCTATTTCAAGTTATTCAGTGCAAAACTATTCAGCTAATATTGTACATATGCAAGCCACTTTAATATCTAAAGACTAGCCCAACCTTAGAAAACAGCCAATGACTGGCCCTTATCATAGAACTGGGATAGCGGAAGAGATTTTTTTGGATGACTTCACACAGTTTCTTCATTTTACAGATATGGACGTGGCCCAGAGAGTTTAAGCAATTGCTATTTAGTCTTTTTGGTCATGCCTGACTCTTCATGACACCATTTAGAGTTTTCTTGGCAGAGATAACCGGAGCTGTTTACCATTTACTTCTCCAGTTCATTTTGCAGATGAGGAAACTGAGGCAAATGGGGTTAAGGAACTTGTCCAGAGTCACACAACTAGTAGATATCTGAGGCCAGACTTGAACTTAGGAAGAAGAGTCTTCCTGACTCCACATCTGGTACTCTTATCCACTATGTCACCTAGCTGCCCCCTTAAGCAATTAATCTAAACTATACAGATTACCAGACTTGAAGTCCAGAAGATTTCTCTTCCTAAATTCAAGTGTGGCCTCAGACATGTAATTATCTGTGTGACCCTGGGCAAGTCACTTAATCAAATCTGTCTCAGTTTCCTTATCTGTAAAATGAGCTGGAAAAAAGAATGGCAAACTACTCCAGTTTCTCTGCCAGGAAAACCCCAAAAAAACCCAACAAAGAGTCGGACATGACTGAACACAATAAGGAAAAATAATTGCTTCATTTCATATGGTTATGGATATGGCCTGAAAAGTTCAAATAACTGGTCTAAAGTTACACCACTGACCAAGTGAGTAACAGATGTGTTGTAGGCAAGTACAAAATGTTGAGTTCCTCCTGGTTTTCTACTAATATGCCATTAACAAGAAAAAGTCACTTGGAAAAAATAAGTTTCATATAAGACTATTTACATTTTCTTTTAGGACTAAATAATTTACTCAGTGAAATGATAAAATAATGTGACTGATTTTTTTTTCATTTTACCAAGTATACCAGAAATTTGCTTTCAAATAAGCACCATTCTTTTCTATACAGTCATTTTAGGAGATTAAATACATATTTTAACAATGTTGCCAATACTCAAAATATTTTAAAAACTCCTTTTGGAATTGCCTTCAGAACTTTGGTAGCTTCTTTAAAAATGTTAACAAATTTTATTCCCTTGTATATAAATGATCTTATTTTTTTGGTGGGAAAGGCAAAAGTCATTCATGATAAAGTCTAGTTTAAAAAAAAAGATGTGATTAACTCCATCTGTCATCTGGGTTCAAAACTGAGGTCTAACTAATACAGTGATATGAGTTGGTTTTCTTGTGTGGTTTATGTAAAGAGCTGCTGGAGACAATTCCCCAAAAGGCGATTTAAATATGTGTTATACAGCAACATTTATGGAATAAGTTTACAATCTTCCAAGGATATTATAGTACTTATAAAGGTGCAACACTCATTTGGATATATATATATAAGTTCTGTTTCATTCATTAGGGAGTCAGTCTTAATTCCTGTTTTACAATGCTTTGCATATCTGGCCTCAGATGTACTTAGATAAAAACACGTACCCTTTGAAGAAAAGATGAAAGTAGAGAATATTCCTATTAACTAGCTACCTAACTGCACAGCCAATCAAGAGACGTTTAGGACCCTGGAATGCACATGGGGAAAATGGAATACAGGCTCTGACACCAATGAATAAACTGGAAGGAAGAGAGTGGTATCATAAAAAGGCACACTGGATTTGGAGTACAAGTATTAAATTCTAAATACTTCACTATGTGTGCTAACGCCTACATTGTGACCTGGGGAAAGTCACTTACACTCTTCCCTTGGGCTCTGTGCTTTCCATCTATAATGTGAAGGTTGGAATGAATGGTCTCCATGGTCAGTTCCAAGACCTACCACCCAGGATCTCAAGTGATTAAGAATCCTACACAGGCTACACAAGTAGCTTTGTGCAATGCTGTGATGATTACAATCACAGGTGATGTGGAGGGTTGTAAGAATCTTTACAGTCAGGGCTTCAGCAAAGATAAGCTAAATTCATCAGGTCTTTATTTTTAGTTAGAGAACTCAGAATCCAATGCTTTTCCTCCCACGAGCCTATTTACATACCTGCTGTGGTTCCTATTTACATTCACCTGCTACCTAATTAATGCCCCATTAAGCTGATCCACCCGCAGTGCCTTTCACCTCAGACCATGGTAATGTCACCATCTTTCATCTGTTACAGTTCAATTGTTTCTTTTTCAAAGATCAACAGAAAACAAATGAATATAAGTATCATGCTTCTGTAAAGGTAACTTTACAGAATATTCTAATTTGTATTAAAACTTGTGAGTTCAAGAGAGCTTGAACCCCATCTCCCCCAACATTTTGGCTGAATATCAAGATTAAAATCTCACTACAGGGGATAATCACTTCTACTCATACTTTGGTGGCTTAGGAGCATCTCTCCTCACAAGAACAAAGATTAGGTGGGAAAGCATTATTATTTCCATTTTGGAGATGGGAGTAAACCAAAGCTCAAGAGGTTAAATGATTTGTCCCAGGTCACCCTGATACTAAGTACTGGAGCTGGCATTCAAACTTAGGTCTTCTGACTCCAAAACTCAAGGCTCTTTCCACTATAATCACATAAGTGATTAATGAGATACAATAAAACCTCACCATAGAGTAGCAATTCTCAGTGAGTTTCGCGGGTCCCTGGGAGTCCCTAAGATCTTTTCACAGAGCCTGTGAAATAAAATATTTGTTTCTAAAAGAATACTAAGATATTATTTGCCTATTCAAATATTCTTCTCTTTTCCAATTATATAGTTGTGAGGTCAAATTTTCTTCAGATACTTCAACCAAAACAATATAGTACAACAGATTGAATGCAGAAGCTCATAAGAGAATAACTGGCTGCCTTCTATTAAGCCAGATGTAAAAGAGATTTCTAAGAATGGGTAAAATGAAGTCACTTTTCTTGCTGGTTTTCAATTTTGTAAACTATGGTTATTTTTCTTTAAAACAGGCCCTTTGTGTTTATACGTAATATTATTATTGCGATTTTAAGTGAGTGTTGTTTAAAATATTAATTTTAGTTTTCTAATGAAGTTAATATTGATGGATATAATTCACATGAACATAAGCTCTCTGGGATCTTCACATTTTTTAAGAGTTTAAAGGGGTCCTGAGACCAAAAAGTTTGAGGATCACTGCTACATAAATAAGGAAGAAAGCCAATCTCCACTGGTGAAAAGCGTGTATTAGATACAATTTTAAAGACTTATGTTAACAAAGCATAACTTAGTAGAAACTTTTTGATGGCTTGTTTTAATGAGCAAGTAAGACTGGATTGCAATTAGCACATCCATTCTCTTTATATTAATCACATTGGATAGGAGGGTAGGGATGGGTTTCAATCTGCATTAGTGGAGGGAATATCTATGCCAACAAAATCTTTAGAGTATGTAAATGGCTATTCCTAAGTGCTTGAAAAGTTTATTTTCTTATGAACATTCTCCCTACAATTAAAAATGTGAAAAATGGCTTATTTAATGAACCTGTTCAAAATAGTTATTGCATGAATTCTAAACACTAATACCCAACATATTTTTGCACTTGAGTTTATATTCCATCAACCATTAACATTTATTAATCACCTACTATGTACAATGTTCTAAGTGGTGAGTCCTTATGCATGCCTTGTAGGCAAGAACTATTTTATTTTCTTGTTCTATTTGTTAGTTATATTGTTATACTCTCAGTGCCTTGCCCACTTATGCATGAGTCCTCTGTGTAAAGGGGACTCTCCTCACTCATACTGCAACCGTTCACTTACATAGTTGGAGAACCTGGCAGTGATAACTTTGTGCTTCTAAAGGGGGTTAAAAAGCAAGTAGAACATCATTCTATGCCAAAAAAATCTCCAAGCAAAGAAGGAAGTGTATAGGGTGAGTTTGTTTATTTTATTTTAATGGTAGGTTGGCAAGTCTTCCTATTCATTTCATTTGCAACTTTAAATTGGTTCCAAATGCACCAAGACATTTACCTTTTTCAGCCCCTGACATAAGACTCACTATTTCACCATTTAAAGCCCCACCATAGTTTGCTGGAAGACTAAATTTAAAACTCCAAGTTTTTACATTAAAATTCTTTAGTTGATGGCTCCATTATGTCTCTGTAACTTAATCTGTGTCTCTGCTATGAGAATTGCAGGGTAGATATGGTCATTTTCTTGTGGTGCTCTGTGGGCACCATGCCACCCATCCACAGGAGGTATTCTCCCTCTTGGCTTTGGTCCACAAGCCATTTCTCTGCTGTAGGTTCAGTCAAGTGAGTCATTCAATGTTTCTGAGGTTGCCTATGAATAATGCTTTCTCCTGCCTTTCCCTAATGTGTCAGTTTTATGATTCTTTCACGGGACTATAAGGTGCCCCAGAACTTGTAGAGGTCACAATGCAAAATAATACTATGCTAAACAAGAACATGGCCAAACTATAGAGCCTGCTTTTTCTTTTCTTTTTTTTAATCCAGTCAATTTTTGGGGGGTGAGCTGACATATTTTAGATAAAATGCATTTCACTCAAGGTGTGTTTTTTTAGATAGAGACAGATATGAGTGCTCTGCAGTTCTCATGGAAAACATTTCCTTCAATATCTATACTTAATCCAAAAGTGAAGTCAAAGTTGAATGTGGCCAGTTATTGCCAAAATGGTTATTCAGTCTTATGCTTCGCTAGACTAGGGCAATATTCTACCTAAAGTACCTGGGCTACATAATGGACCATAAACTTCTAAACCGATGGTTCTTAACTTGGAGTATGTGAACTTGGTTTGAAAAAATATTTTGATAGTTATTTTTCAAAATAATTAGCTTCTTTTATAGTCATATATATGTGTATATTGTATATATGTATGTATGCATGTGTAATGCATTTAAAAACATTATCCTAAGAAAGGATACACAGGATTTACCCAACTGCCAAAGAAAGGTCAATGACAGAAAAAAAAAATTAAGATTTCCTGTTCTTAACTAACCCCAAACTGCAATTTCCAAGATATAATAATTCTCTTTGACCCTATGTTTATAAATGAGCAATTTTTTAGTGGTACATAAAAAGATGAAGAGAAAGCTCCTACTCATCAATGCCAGGCTCAGACACCACATCCTATGGGACGTCTCCACTGATTATTCTAGCTAGAAGTGATTCCCCTTCCCCTCAAAGATGTTATAGCATTCTGACCTTTGAACTCACCTCTCTGTTTCATATTGTCATTATTTAGGCCTTGTTTTCCATATATTAGTTAATAAGCTCCTTGTAGGGAAGGACTATTTTATCTTATTGTTATATTCTTAGTGCCCTTCCCACTATCTGGAACAGAGCAGGTACTTTACAAATATTTATTGAACTGAATTTACATTGGTGTGCTATACTGCTTTAGCACCCCAAATTAGCAGCCACAAACGGACAAGGAGAGAAAAACACAGAAGCGAAGAGGAAGAAGGAACCATCTCCCTTCTAGCCTGCGATCAAGCATTGTTATAGCATCCTTTCAAAATGAATGTATCAGCCCCTCTGTGCCTTTTTGCCCTAAAAATGAATAATGGATGGCCCCAAGAGAATCTGGCCTGACATATTTAAGATTGGCCTTTGTTACCCAGAAGAAGGGTTCTGAGCTCTCCCTCTAGCCTTCATTAGTGCTCTGATTTGAGAGAATAGAAGTTTCTAAGCAAGAAGACATACATTTCCAGAGTGAAGTCAAACAGTAACATTTCTGAAATGTGGAGGGTGGGTAGGATAACCGAGCAATGAAGGAAGCTTCCTCTAAAGGTCTCAGTGTGCCCTCCAGGTAGTTGTTTTAGTGGGAACAAAAATAGAAACCTAGTTTGCTTGTGGTAGAGAAGGCAAGACCTGTCTGTTCCTGTTACTCTACTCCATAGGCAATCCTCAGTGACAGACTGAGGACTAATAGCTTCTAGACTCCAACTCCCAAGGATTTGGGGGATCCCTTCTTTTTGCCAGTCTTGTTCTTAGAGGACTTTTCAAGGACATGTGGCAAGGCTCATTATTTAAAGAGTGATGCTGCAAGCAGAATTATATTTATGGATGCTCTATTTTGGTTTTGGTTGTTAAAAAAGGTCAAATGCTTAGAATGAGTACATTTTTTGAAGTAGAACAACAAATGTGATTTCAAAACAAACATCAAATACTAGATTAATAATTAATTGGTGTTATACCCAAATTCTCCCTGAAAATTCCTGGGGCATATCATGAAAACATTTGAAATCCCTTATAACACTAATACGACGGCATTTTTCCTAGCTTCAGTCCTAAGGTAAAGAACCAAAAGGAACTAAGAAGTGGAGAAATGATAAGAATAATGCTAATGACCTCGTGTGTTTTCTCCACCTTGAACAAGAGGAGAACATGAGATTAAGAATGTCATTGCAAGACCCTTTTAGGAAAAGGAATCATGTTCCCCATCTAAAGTCTAATTCTACAGAGGGAAGAAAAAAGAAGGTATCTACAGTAGATTAGTGTGTCAGTAAATACAGTAAGAACTGAAGTCCCACATATTTGACATTTGAAGAACAAAACTATCCATCACTGTCCTGCCACAGATCGATCAAAGAGAATGCTACTGCTGAAATCCTAATAGTATGATGGTAATAATGTAGCCATAAAACCTCTAGTCTATAATTGACTGCTTCCACTTCAAGCTAACATGTCTAAAACAGTGACTAATGTTCACCTGAAGATTTCACTTGCATTGAATGACAATCAGTTACACCTTATGCTATTCTCAGAGGATGCTTCTGTAGGCTAACAGCCCAGAGCCAGACGCCAGTTGAAAAGAAGAATCACCCCTGAACAAGAAATACTTGTATGCTAAGTATATATATGTTGTTCTCAAATTACATTATATCCTTTTGACTTGCCTTTGGTTGTAAGAGGATCCTTGATTTAAAGTAATGTATACAACCACACCTGTACCAGACTGAAATTGGAAATGCATTAGGAATACATAGTGTTCAACCTTTGTACAGAAAATTCCATGAAGTATACAGATTTTCTTTGTAGTGGAGTTTTGTTATAAAGGTCTCGTTGCTAAAAAATGGCATAATCAGTCTTTAAAAGCTTGGTCTCTTTTGTTCTGAATTAACAAGTAGTATGGTATTTTTCCAAACTCTAAAGAGAAAAGGAGGTGACATACACAAATCTCTGTACCCTCTCTCTTTTTGCCTCCAAGCTACTAAATCAAACACCACAAATTGGGGATCTATGTATATTTTTGGCTGTTTGCAGCCTTCCCCTACCCTCATCATACTATTCAATCTTTTGTTCCTTTGTTCAGTGAATATGTAAATAGACTAGCAAGTCTCTATGGAAAGAAACAAAGATTTAGGAGGTAATAGTATAAGTAGATTAGTGATATAAATTCAAAATAAACATGTACTTTATTTGAAACCTCAAGGATAGAAGACAGACAAACCTAGTGTTTGAGGTAAGAAAGAAAATGCAAAGGAAAATTGTATTGGACTGTTTTACCTTTTAATGTCACTAACAGATTTTAGATCTAGAATTCTAAATATTGGTTCCCTTTAAATCGACAATACAAACATATTGCTGCCCACCCTTATCAGTTCTCTTGACATTTTCTAGTCTCTTCTTCATTTAAGCATCCATCCATTGTTGGCCCTTTGATCTACTCATTCTTAGACTATTTATTTATACAGCCTTTTTATCTATATTCTCTGGCTTCCTACACACTTGAGAACAAGAGTGGCTCTTAACTAGTCACTAGACACTTTGCATGCTCTGGGTCAGATCTCTGGTCTTTTGCTTTTATTAACACTACTTCATGGAGTACTCCCATGGAATGTTCCCATTGGTATCATTTCCTCAGCTAACTTGACCTGCTTGGTCCACTGGCCTGCAATTATTACATATACAGAGGCTGTCTACAATAGGTGCCTCTACTTCCTTTCCTTTCGTTCTTGGGTCTAAAATTCAGCTTCCAATCTTGTCATTCAACCAAAACTGCCCTCTCTGAATTTACCAGTGATCTCTTCACTGCCGAATCTAAAGGTCTTTTATAAACTGTCATTCTCTTTAATCTTTCTGAAGGTTTTAACATTATAAATCACCCTCTTTTCCCTTGATACTGGCCTCTCCAGGTTTCTGAGACACTGTTCTTTGCTGGTTCTCCTGCTACCTACTTGTCTTGACAATGCCTTTTCTGTCTCCCTTGCTGGAGGTCATTCCAGGTGACATCTGTTAATGCTGGGTGGTCTACAAAACTCTGTCTTGGTCCTTTTTCTCTTTTTCCTCTATGTTATGTCATTTGGCAATCTCCTGAGCTTCCATGGATCCAATTATGCTGATGATTCTCAAATTTACTTATCCATCCCTAATCCTTCTGCTGACCTCCAGTATTAATCTCCAACTACCTGTTCTTGTGCTGTTCAATTGTTTCAGTTATGTCTAACTCTCTGTGACCCCATTTGGGGTTTTCTTGGCAAAGATACTGAAGCGATTTGTCATTTCCTTCTCCAGCTCATTTTATAGATGAGGAATCTGACACAAACAGGGTTAAGTGACTCGCCCAGGGTCACAGGGCTAGTAAGTGTCTAAGGCCAGATTTGAAATCCAGAAGAGCCTGTCTCTAGGCCCAGATCTTTTATCCCCTATGCTACCTAGCTACCCACCTAGTCACTGCTCTGTAGAAGAAGTTATATTGGCCCCCTATTGCTACTATACAAACTCCTCCAGTTAAGACTTAGAGGCTTTTAGAACCTATCATCTCTAGTCCTATCTTTCCAAATTTACTTCACACTGCTCTTCCTCAGGTGGTCCACGTTCCAGTCAAACTGGTCTTCTTAATGTTTCCTGTGCAGGACATTCCACCTCCATGACTATAATATAATACATCTCCTCCTGTGAAATGCTCTTTCCTCACTGCTGTTTTTTTGGAATCCCCAACACCAGGCACCTGGAATGTGCTCTTAATCTGCCTGTCTGTCTGTCTCTGGACTCCATTACCATGACTCATCTGCCTTCTCCCCTTGGAACATCCATGCTCTATCATCCCATGCCCCTTCTCCCATTGGTGATTTCCATCCACGGCCTCCATTTTGGAAATGGGCCCAGGAAGGCTAAGCTCCATGCCCCTTCTCACTGGGCTTCTGAGTCTCCTGACTTTGCTACTACGTCCTCTGCTCCCTTCTGTCCTCCCTCTCCCACCCCATGTCCTTTCATGTGCTGTCTTTCCTCATGGAAATACAAGGTCTTCTAAGGTAAGGGCGGTCATTCCTTTTTCCTTCTTTTTGTTTCCCCTGCTCTTAGCCCAGTCCTGGGTACACTATAAGCACTTAATAAATGCTTGTAGCCCTGCTGTCTTTTCTAAACAATTCTCTACCCCCCACTTATCAACGTCCTCTGCCCTTGGATTATTTATGTTCACGTGCCTATGTCTACCACAGGTATTTATGTCAGTGTTTATTTATGGCACCATAGCCCATTACAGACGAGGAAACTGAGGCTGAGGGAAGTTAAATAGCTCATCTAGGATCACAAGGCTTATTGAGTGCCTAAGATGAGATTTGAACTCGGGTCGGCCTGACTCCTAGCCCAGCACCTTTACCCAAAGCTTTCCCCTAGCTACTTTATATCTAGCAGTTCCCTTTATCGGCCCAAAGATCATATCTTTGTATCACTACCAAAACTCTCCCGTGTACACTTTCATCCATGCTTTCCTAATGGTCCTGCTCTCAACCCCCCTGGCGGGCAGACACCACAGGAGAATTGAAGCTACTTTTTACCTTTGCACTCCCAACATCGAGCACTGTGATCTACACAAACTTTAAAAACATTTATCTTGACCTATGATGTTGGTAGAATATGCAGTTTGGAACCTGTTTGGAACCTCCTTACCACCCACCCAAATCATTAACGAGTCTGTTAGCATGGAGAATTGCCTGGAACATAAAGTTTGGGTTACTTCACAAAGCTAAGTGGGACCTGAACTCAGGTCTTCCAGACTCCAAGCTCCAACGGTATTTCTGTCTCTAACTTCGCACAAATACTTCCTTCCTAAATGTCTGCTGAAGTCAACTGAATATATAAACATACACATAAACATACATACATACATACATACATACATACATACACACACTAAGAGGCTGACATAGTCAAGGCTGATAAAGCACCTACTCTGTGCCAGTTATTGTGAGGCACTGGGGACACAAAAAAATACAAAAGACACCCCTAGCCCTCAAGGAGCTTACAGTCTAATGGACATAGTAAGAGTCGTGGAATAATTCTATCTTAGTTACAAGGTGACTAAGAACCAGATTAAGAGAAGACATTATCTGTATCCAGAGAAAGAACTGATAAATAGAAGAACTGATAGATAAATAGAAGGAGAAAATTATAAAGAAATAGATAAATATATGGAATAATTTTACATATGTGTGTGTCTAATAGTAGCCATCTCTCGGGTGGGTGAAGAGGGAAGAGAATCGGAAAAAAAGAAATTTACATAATTTTATTATATTAAATATGTGACATTTAATACATAAATCACATATAAAATCTATATAATACATAATATGCATATTATATATAAAATCTATATTACATATACGTACATAACATTTAAATAAAAGGAATAGCAAGTTGTATATAATAAACACATAGTTTCATGTACAATCATTTACATGTTTTATTCTATAAATTAAAAATAAAATAAAGCAAAGATATAAAAGAGCCTGAAGGACTAGAAGAAAAAACAGAAAAAATAACCCTTAAGACTATAAAAATCAGGTATCAGACAAGGAGCAGTATGTTCCCCCAAAGTACCCCCCACTGTGATGGAGACGGCCTAGACTAAAGGCACCTGTGTGTTGAGATGCTCCAGATGCTGTTGTCTATAGATAACAAGGTGTTTTTCTTGTATGAAGCCCCAAGATGTTACAGAGCCTCCTAGAATGATTTGTGATCACATGAAGGAGTTCGTCCCATCCATCCACAGTGGAAAAAATAAACAGATGAAGGTTGCCTACCATTCAGATTCTATATGCATCAGAATGGATTTGCACTTCAGACTCCCTGCCTAGCAGTATGGGACAGAAAATCCACATGGACAAGGAACTGGGTACAGTGTTTAAAAGAAAAAGGGAGGGCTGGACTATTTTCACTAACATCAAGCTTCCCATTACAGCTAAGAGCCATCTTTTCAACACAGATCTGTTTACCGGTGTCGTTATATAACCAAGACTTGAACACTACTGCCTCTAAAAAATGAAAGATGAGCATCACACCAAGGGCAAAGGAAAGTGAATACGACGTGACATGGGACCAAGAAGGAACTCTGAGGATGAACAGGAGCAAAGGAGGTCATCAAAGAACTGCACAACAGAAGAAAGATGGGCTGGCCACAGGATGGGTGGAAATTGTAAAAACCGGTGGCCACAGAACTCTGCTGGTATAGTGTGGATGTCAGGAGAGTGAGGAAAGCCTGTGAAGGAGTGAATGGGTGAATACACTCTGTAGAAACTTTGGAAAGACGTGAATGACAACTGCATATGATGGGCAGGCACAGACGGAATGTGATCTGAACCAATGGAGAGAACTACAAAACTGGTGAGCTCACAGATTCATCAGAGCATTTTAGAGAGGGACTAATTTCAGATATACAGATTATTAACGTTTTGTTGCTGTAGTTGTTTAATTGTCGCCAACCCTCCATGATTCCATTTTGGGGTTTTATTGACAAAGATACTGGACTGGTTTGCCATTTCCTTCTCCAGGTCTTTTTACAGATTAAAAAAATATCTGAATCAAACAGGGTTAAGTGACTTGCCCAGGGTCATACAAGCTAGTAAGTGTCTGAGGCTCAATTTGAACTCAGGAGAATGAGTTGACTCTATGCCCTGGTGGAGCTAAGGAATAGTTACAACAAGGCATGGGTCTGCTTTTCCCTCTGACATGCCAATGTTTTTAATGTTTTACCTGGTGATAGCACTTTCTACCTTTGGGGGCTTTAACTGCAGCAACTGCTGAGCAAAATTAAACTAACTAAACAATAAAATAATAATAGCAATTTATTAATTCACATAAGTGCTATATAAATGCTATTATTATTATTAAATGCCATACAAATGTTATTTTATTATTAAATGCTATATAAATGTTATTACTACTAATAATAGTTTTTATATGGCACATAAAACCTGCAAAGCACTGTGTATATACATATGTGTGTATGTACAAAATCTCATTTTATCCTTACAATAACCCTGAGAGTTAGGTGCTATTATCATCCCCATTTTAATATTATCTCATTTGAGTCTAACACTCACCCCAAGAGGTAGGTGCTAGTAATAGCCCTATTTTATAGATGGGGAAATGAGGCCAACAGAAGGTAAGGAACTCACCTACGGTCACACAGCTTGGTGAGGGCCTGAGATGGGATTTGAACTCAGGTCTTCCTGACTCCAAGTCCTGCACACTTAACCCACTGCCTTACCTAGCTGCTTGATCTCCAACAAGTTCTCCTAAAGATCACTACTATGCATCCATATCCAAACTCTACCCTCTGCCCTTTTATGGATGTTTCCTAATGGTCCTGCTCTCAACCCCATTCCTGGCAGAGACATCAGAGGAGAAGAGTTGAGCCCAAATCCCCTTTTTATTCTTTCATTCAGTAAACATGTATTATGCAGGACAGAAACTCCAGTCTGCTGCAGAGAGAAGATGTGTGCATAGACAGCCATGATGTAAATTAAAATACAAGTGCACAACACACATTCAGGAGAGACGACTGCCCTTACTACACTTTACCATCAGTCCCAAAACACCTAGATGTACTCAGCATGGTCTTTCTTCCTGACCAAGAGAATTTAATTAAGTATTGCCAGTGTTCCCCTCCCCTCCAATCAATCCACATGCCAGAAAAAACCTGATGTGTTCTCTCAAACTTGTCAAAAGCGGCACATTAACTAATACATTATGTTTCCATCTTGAGGTTCAAGCTGAGTAGAAAAAATTTAACAAGTTCAGATATGAATTGTTATTCCCTTGATCTTGTTATAAAGTTGCTATTGCTGCTCAGTAGTTTCAGTAGGCTCTGACTCTCCATGACCCCATTTGGGGTTTTCTTGGCAAAGATACTGGAGGGGTTTGCCGTTTCCTTCTCCAGCTCATTTTACAGATGAGGAAACTGAGGCAGAGTTAAATGGCCTGCCCAGGGTCACACAGCTATGAAGTGTCTCAGGAAGGTGAGTCTTCCTGACTCCAGGCCTGGCACTCTGTCCACTGCACTACCTAGCTGCCTACTTATCTCGTGCCCATTCTCCAGAAACAGCCCCTTCTACCACCTCCTAGCAACAAAAAGCTCCCGTTAGGAGTCAGACGAATCTGGCTGACGGGACAATTTACTGTAGATATGAAAATAATTTGGTTCCGTATTTTCCATGTTACCTTGTAGCAAATTACTATGAGACATAAAACAGCTGGAAAAAAGCAGCGTGATGTAGTAGAAAAGCAACAGACAGCTTCAGGGGACCTGGGTTCAAATTCTACCCCCACTATTACTTCCTTCCTACCTGTGTGACTTTGGACAAATCCTACCACTTTCATAGGACTCAGTTTCCTTGTCTGTAAATGAGTGGACTGGACCAGATGGTCCTCAAGGTTCCTTACCATTCTAAATCTATGATCCTATACTTGGGATTTATTTTTTTATTATATTTGCAACAATACAAACACACAAGGGAGGAATGGGGGGGGGAGCTTGATTCAACCTCCCTACAAGCTGTTACTGTTTGATGGCAAAATAAAAGAGCTATGAATAACTCAGTTCCGTTGCACACACTCAGGATGGATGCTTTTATTAGAGAGTAGCTGTTGAATGGTGAGATTGTGTAGTATTCATTGTAAAGAATTTGCTGTAACCAGATCATCCAACAATTTCTACACGTTGTCCCGTACCAGGACAGGGAGAATAGCTTTGTAATACAGAACATTTTATTTCCATGGCATTTTCTGTAATGGCTTTTTACCTGCAGTACCTGAAAATCACTTTGTATTATGACCTTCAGTAATGCTTTATAAGAAAACACAAGAAACTCACCTCTCCCTATGCTAACCTTACTGATGATTCAAAGAAACTGGCAGGACTTTCTAGCAGTGAGCCCCAGTGAGAACACGTTTACAATCATGGTCAAGTCAAATGAGGTTACTGAAGCTACAGTCTCAAAATACAACTTTGGTTTGTGCCTAAGATGGGTTTGTATGTTCCAGTCTTCCATTAAGTTGGTAACAGTTTGTTGCTCAAAGTAGGAATTTCTATCTACTTCATAAGGTTCGTTTTAACTAAAAAAAATTATAATTAAAATGTCTGGTAGCCTCTAATGGACCCTGAGTGTATGTCAAATTGCTTTGTACCCTTTGATATATACTTAAAGGTAATTGGGTAGTCTTACTGATGTATTTTTAAAGAGCTAACTATTGATTAATAATGCTTCAGTATTAATATAACCACTTTGTGTGGTTCAAGAAACATCAATAGCAGAAAACCCATATTTATCTACAAATTAACAACACTATATAGATCTGTTACTTTAAGCTAAATGGGGTGCATCCACTCATTACATTCCAACAGGGACTAGACAACTAATAATAAAGATTAAAGTCCAACTTGGCCTTATTTTTCCACTGTATGAAATGAACACAGTTCATGGCTCCATGCCCTGCTGGAGCTAAGGAATAGCAGCAGCAAGGCCCGAGGGTCTGCTTTACCCTCTGACATGCCAATATTTTTAATGCCTCACCTGGTGATGGCACTTCCTACTTTAGGGGCTTTAACTGCAGCAACTGCTGGGCAAAATTAAATTTAAAAAATGATGGTGTCACAGGAGATGGAAGCAGGGACTGTCCGAGCTCTATCTAGTATTTAAAACAATCTCCATGGTTCATAGACTCCAAGTGGATGTTCATTTTAATTGAGCTGCTTCAGAGAACACTAGCTGGCATATGGGGGGGAGGTGTGCCTGATGAACTAGCCTCAGATGTGCGTTTTCAGGAAATAAGGTGAAACTACTGTGCTGAACATAGCCTAATCATCTTTCTGGATAGTTCTTTAATCAGACAGAAGACCAAATGATTATGCCAAGGTAGGTGGTTTCTTTGAAAGCCAACACTTAATTTTCTGATATTCTTACACTTATGTGTAAACCTTAAAGCTTACTTAAATGCCAGCTATTATTAATTACTCAAATACATACACACACACATACACATAAACATACATCTCGATAGATAGATAGATAGATAGATAGACAGATAGATAGATAGATAGATACAGATATATGTAATGACTTTGCAGAGTAGAGGAGTAGAACATCCAATCAAGTAGAATTAAAGGTATTAACAATGACATAGGGTTTAATTTCCAGGATCCCAAAGCAAAATTTCAGTAAGGATTCTTTGAAGATTAGTTGGTTGCAAAATATATAAAACTGAAGATCTGAATTATAACTGAAGTAATTTCCTCCTCATTTGCTCTCAAAGAGAAATGGAAATGTAAACTCTTGGGAGTTCAAAGGCCTTCAGTGTTTATCTAATGCCAATCTTGACTCATGAATTGTTGCCCACCTTAACCTGAAAATCTCTAAAGAATCCAACCTCCCATTTCCTCCCATCCCTCCAGGGAAAAGGAATTCAGTACCATTCAAAGAAGTATACATACATACACACATATACACATGTGTGTGCATGTGTGTATTTATATACATATATATATACACACAAATGTATATGTGAAATTCTTTGGAGTGTGTGTGTGTGTGTGTGTGTGTACTCTCCCCTACACATACACACGCATATTTACCATAGTCTACCTTCTATTATCTTAATGTTTTACGTCTACAAACTATCTTAATTATCTTTATTATCTCCTCCTGAACCTGGCAAAATTTAGCCGCTATTTTAGAATTCATTAAGAAATTAATGAATAAACTAAAAATAAATAATTTAATTAATAAATTTTTTTAAAGAAATGAATGAATGAAATACAGAGGCCACTTGAATGGAAAGAGGAAATGGAAGCAGATGGTGGAATCTGTCTCCATTACTATGTCTCCTATTTAGTCTCTGTGGCCTTATTACCTTTACCCATGCAGATCAAAACCTCATAATCCACATCGAAAGAGGTGGGGGAGAAAGGGAGGGACTGATCACCAGTAAACCAGTTCTTCTGGAAAATTAGACCATTGAGCTGAAGGAAGTCTTTTTTCATATGGAAGTGTAGTGTGGACTTGCAATACTATCAATGTGGATATTTCTAGCAAGACTACAGATCACCTGTCCATGCCTGTCCATGCGGGGTGATGCTGATCACATCTATGGGTCATCCATTCAACTTGCATCTGAACAATAAGATGATTTCAGCCACATGATTTTGTCCTATGTGGATAGTCAACTCAGATTCTATGTCACAGGGATTAATGCCAAAAATAATTTTTTTTGAAACAAAATGTTTTTATTCTGCATAAAAATATACATTAATATCATTATTGTCACTTAAAGTCATCTGATGCATAATTAAATTACCCATGCTTTCAGCAAAATATAATATTCTAGCCAACTGAATATTGCTTTACAAAGTTGTATTTTTTTAAGAGCAAAGCAAACTGGTAAAAGGTAGATTTGGTGGGTGACAAC
The DNA here is from genome assembly GCA_028646575.1 of Pseudocheirus occidentalis. Lineage (NCBI taxonomy): Eukaryota > Metazoa > Chordata > Mammalia > Diprotodontia > Pseudocheiridae > Pseudocheirus > Pseudocheirus occidentalis. The sequence goes on from CM053598.1 coordinate 77,824,716, forward strand.
TCCTGTAGTTTCATTTTTTCCCGATTTGGCGGTATAAGGCCAAAGAAAACACCAAGCCAAGTATCTCAACCACTGCTACTCCAAATGCTATTCCAGCAACAACAAGCAAGTTTTTCTTTAAAAAGTATATAATAAAGTGACCACATGTCTGTTTGTAAACTACTTGTCCCATATGTGCCATACAATCATCTGTGGCAACACTTGTATCATTACTACTTTGACATGCACATGATGAAGAATAGTTGGCAAAGTTCTTTCCCCAGTCAACAGGTCCATCGACCAAGCCACAGCACTTGAACTTCCTTTGAAAACATTCCAAGTTCTTCCTAAATATTTCATATTCACTGCCTTTTTGGGCCAAACTTTTCACTTGTTCCTTGAAAGTGTCTTTAAATTTTTCTTCAATCTTGGATTTGTAGACAACGCCTATTATTCCTGCAGCAACTTGAAGAATCACAATTGTAAGTAGGCCAAGGAAGAACAAGAGCAGCATGAACTGGCTTTCTTTCCAAGCACCACAGAATCCCAGGAAACCAAGGACCATGATAATGACACCCACCCTAAAAGAAATACATCTTGAGTACTTTCCAATTTATAAAGAATTCACTTTCTATGCTGCACAGTGGCAACCATCTCTGTCAAACATTTCTCCTTGTTTTAATTCATTTTAATTTTAATTAATCAACAGATTGTCCAAAATTGAATATTTTGTTATTGAGTACATAAAATGTTTTTTTATTGAGTATATTTTATTCATAGACTCCACGTGGATGTTCATTTTAATTGAACTACTTCAGAGAACACTAGCTGGCATATTTGGGGGGGTGCCTGATGGACTAGCCTCAGATGTGCATTTTCAGGATATAAGGAAAAACTACTGTGCTAAACACAGCCTAATCATGTTCCTGGATAGTTTCTTTAATCAGACAGAAGACCAAATGATTATGCCAAGGTAGGTGGTTTCTTTGAAAGCCAACACTTAATTTTCTGATACGAAAGGGAAGGGGTTATCCTTATACTTATGTGTATTTGAAGTATATTGAGTATATGAAATTACTGAGTTTTGTTACTGAGTATATGAAATGTTTTTTAATGATCATCACATATTTACAGAAGGAAACTTACTAGTGAATAAATAAATTTTTTAAAAATCAAGGAAAAACAAGCACAGTGAGATTTTTATATTTTCTGTACCTTTCAGTCAACTAACCTCCATGACACGGTCTGCTATAGAATCTCATTTGTGAAAATCTACCTGTTCCTTTCTCATATTTTCACCTAGGATGCCCTCCATATGTGTGCAAATTAGCCTCATAAAGATTTTGTAGAGATGAGAAGGTAGGCATATGGGCCTTTGATAGATCTATAAATATCCTCTGTCACTTTCTTGTTTGGGAATAGCCTATCCCCTCAACCAAGGAGGCAACCTAAATAACACAGACTTGAAATAAAACAAAATCATTTTCAAGAAAACTTCATTTCTGGGACTCCTGGTGGATAAAACTTCATCTTCTTATAAACTCTTGTAATAAGCCAACAGGAGCAAAATCCAGTATCCGTCGCTTATCCATTCACAGAATGAACTGTCTGCACTGCCTTGGAGGAAGTGATATTGAGTACTGGATTTCAAGTTTGAAGAGATAAGTTCAAGTCCTGAGGAGCTGTGTGGCCTTGGGTAAGTCAATGATAACCTCTTTTACCCCACTTTCCTCAGGTTATGGATAATAACACAATGCCTAGTTCATGGAGTTGCTAAGGAAAAAATGATAGTGGGATACACTAGATAAAGGCCTATGTTTGGCATAAGGAGATTTGGGTTTGAACTTTCCTGAGATGCCTAGCATCTGTATCATCAGGCACAAGTCACAACCTCTCAGAGACTCAGTTTTTGAATATGAAAAATGGGAATGACAATACTCATAAGGTTGTTGTTAGAAAAGCATGTTGTGAATCTATTAATGTGCTACATAAATATAAATTCTATTACTATCTCAAAGGAAATGTGGTATTGTGGATATGGGGCCTGTATTTGGTGTTTGGTGAGAATGAAGGCAGGCTTGCTTGTATGCCTCAGTTGCCCTCAGAATCAGTTACCCCAAACCCCAAAAAGTAAGAATGCCAGAGCAGAGAGGTCAGAGGAGTGGCATTCCCTACTATGAGGGTCAGAACAGTAGCATGTCATTCTCATATTCTCATATTCTCATATTCTTTCTCTCTCTCTCTCTCTCTCTCTCTC
>CM053598.1:77827451-77885760 GCA_028646575.1 Pseudocheirus occidentalis
CTCTCTCTCCTGTCTAGAAATGGCTTGGAAATAGATTTTTTTTCCTAACAGACAAGCCCAAATCAGTGTTCATTTTTAGTTTTATTTTTTCTTGCATTAGTACAATGTCTTTGTTCTACATACATGGATATCTGTTCATATAATGAATGCCACTAGTCCAGTGGTTCTCAATCTTCCTAATGTCTGACCCTTTAATAGTCGTATGTGGGTGTGTCTGCGTGTGGGTGGACAGATAGAGGAGGTTCCTAAGACCATTGGAAATATGTGTTTTCCAATGATCTTGAGCAACCACTATGATCCCTGTGAAAGGGTCGTTCGACCCCAAAGGGGTCGCGACACTTTGGGCTGAGAATCGCTGCACTAGTCAGTGTTCAGTCTAATCTCCACTACCAAACAACACCGCCGCATCTTGATTATATCATGTTTTCTTAAAAATCTTACAGGGTGATCGTATTTCTAGAGTCGAGTTTTTCATGGTAGTATTTGAGTCTGTTTTTTTTAAAACCTAACACTGAATGTTTTGTCTTTGAGTGGGACAAAAGAAAACCCTAGCTCTCTGAGACACATTGTCTGCTGTGTGTCACTTTATATCAACGGGCACATGTCAAAGAATGTCACAGAATGCTGCCACCTGCCATCATCGGACATAGCACATCAAGCACTCAAAAAAAAATAATCCATTTCAGCAGCAACCATGAGGAAATGTTCTCTCATCAACAGCAATGCCATTTCTCCCCCCCTGCAAACAGTTGGAAGAAAAATCCATTTCTTTATAGAAATGTCCTATCTACCTTTAAAAGAACAATTGTCACTACTACCATTCCCACCTTCAGACACACAATGGCCCAATTTATTTGTTACTTGAAGATCCCGATGAAGGTAATTTTTCTAAAAACTGCCTAAAAGTCACATTTAGCCATTTTTGGTACACTGGTATAACACCACTTGTGAAAATGATTATTACTACCTGAGACCATTTACTTTTAAAGATGAAAGACGATGACTTATGGAGTATGTCATTTGTTATGCCTCCCATCATGGTTCCAAGGTAGAGAATACAAGGGAATGGAAAGCATGCCTTTTTTTTTCTTCTGGGTTAACTGAGGGTACAGTTTGTTATGTTGGTAAGTTAACAGTGGTATTCGGTTCTAAAGAATCACAGAACTTTGGATAAAACCATAAGGATCATATAGAATAGTAAAAAAAAAAAAACCTTGCTTTTGCAAGTAAGGAACCTGAGGCTAAGGAAAATGAAATGACTTGCCCAAGGTCATCCATCCATATACCTAGCATCAGATCTGAACTAGAACAAAGTATCCTGACTGCAAGCCAAAGGTATGTTTTGCTTATATCCACCTGCTTCAAATCATCATCTACATTTTAACAGGTATTTTTATTTTTAAAAAGTCACAAACTAAGAGCATCACAACGAGAATTTCCAAGAGGCAACATTTTGAAAAACAATTGGCTTTGATCCTAAGAAAATAAAACATTAAACAGGAAGCTAAAGTTTAAAGTATGGAGAGTGAGGAAACCAGTTATACTAGAAATGTGAGGGCCAGAGAAGTGTCATAAATGTTCTAATGATACCAGTTTCACTTGGATGAAAACCACATTTTAAATATATCATTCTTTTTTTTAAATGAGGAAGTTGTTCTACTAAGAGAAAATTGGTGCACAAACTTGGGCAAATGAGTGGCCCGTTGTATTTCATCATTAGGATCACTGCAAACCTTCGTCATGGTCTTGCTCAAGTTCCATGGATCACCCACCTCCAATGTTATTCACATCTTTAAAATACATTTTCCTGAATCTTCCAGGAAGACAGAACCACTGTCATGTTTGAAAAGTTACAGCAAATTAATAAAGCTCCATACATGCCTGGGAATAGTTTGGGTATAACAATGAAGTCATTACTCTTTTTATCTCTTTGAATTCTGAGAGAGCAAGAAATAGAAGCACAATAAAAAATCTTTCATAACAGTTGATTAGAAAATATGGCCTGCAGAAAGTTGAGTTCTCATTGCACGTTGCCCATTAAAAATCCAAATACATGAGTGAAGCTGGGATTTTAACCCCCCACAGCTTTAACAGAAAGAATCACATTAATAAGATACAATTTAGATTTGCATTTTTAATAAGCAAGGGATCAAAGAAAACTCATATGCTGAAAGGATGTTAAACTATGAACACACTAAAATGGATATTTCTTGGTGGACTGAAAGGGGAACAATACATCCCTTCCCCTTCTTACCTCCAGCAAGACACCCATTATTTTAGAAATTACAGCCCAAGACCTGTTCTCTCTTTGGTGCATCATTAGCTGCTTAACAATTTCCAAACATTTAAAATAGATCCGGATAGAATACACCTACAGTTCTGCCAAACGGGCTCAGTCAGTCCCAACATTATATTGACTGCAATGCAATGTTAATTGAGGACATCAATGGAAGAATTAATTTAGGACTTCTCTTATGTAAACCTCTTGTTATATAAAGAGAAACAGGTCCCTTAATCCCTTAGAAGTGGGTAGGATAAGAATCTGACTCATTCTTTTGCAAAACATTTGTTATCATAATTAAAGCTTTAAAAAATATTTAAACAAGTAATTGTGTATACAATGAGCCTTGGTAGGGAAGAAAAGTGACTGTCACGCCCTCCAAGAACTTTTACTCTGGTTTTCCAATCAATTCGGAGAACATACTACACTCACTAGAGGAAATGAGGCCATTTTCCATCCTAGACATGAAACATGGACACTTAGTGTATGATGAGATCATGCCTTAAACCTAACCTTAAGTAAACAATCTTTTCTGTATGCATATACAAATGTATATATATATATATATATATATACATATGTGTGTGTATGCATGTGTGTGCATGTATATATCAGTGGGTAAACTGGTGAAAGGAGACCACACAGGATGGCAGATACGCACATGCATATGTATACATATACATATGTATGTGCGTGTATAATGTGCATATGTGTGTGTTTGTATGTATACACACACAAGTCAGTATCTCTCTTTCCTAAAATATACACTGTCACATCCATGTTACTATTCAGTTGTTTTGTAGTCATGTTCAACTCTCCATGATCCCATAATTTTGGGGTTTTCTTGGCAAAAATACTAGAGCGGTCTGCCATTTCCTTCTCCAGCTCATTTTACAAGTGAGGAAACTGAGGCAAATAAGGTTAAGTGATTTGCCTAGGGCCATACAGATAGCAAGTGTTTGAGGCTGGATTTGAACTCATGAAGTAGAGTTGGCCTGTCTCCAGGGCCAGCACTCTATCCACTGTACCATTTAACTGCCCTATTCATATTATTACTGTGCACAATATTAAGGAGACTAAAGTAGTCAAGCTGTTGGGTGGCAAGGCAGCAGGTTTTACCAAGACATCCGAAGACTGCACTAACTTCACACCACTGACAGGGCTGCCTATAGGCAGTAAAAGCAAAAACACGAAATGAATAAATTAAAAATAGCTTCTGGTGTCTCAGTAGATACCAGTACTCCCCTGGGCCTAGAGTCTGGAAGACCTGAGTTCAAATCTTGCCTCAGACTCTTATTAGCTTGGTGACCTTGGACAAGTCACCTAAGCTTGGTTTGCCAGTTTCCTCGACTGTAAAATGGGATTAATACCGGCACTTACCTTGCGGGATGCTGCAAGAATAAAATGGGATAATACTTATAAAAAGCACTTAGCATGGTGCCTGACGCATTGTAGGAGCTATATGAATGCTTATTCCACACCTTCCTTCCTCTCTCCTTCCCATTTATGAAGCGCTTCCTATGAGACACCATCACAAACAGGAGCCATTCTGTGCCCTCAAGGAACTTCCATTATACTAAATGAATAAACCTATCCAACTCAACAGCTACCATGCTTATTAGCTTATCAGTTTATTAGCCTAGTGCTGAGCAGGTTTCCATCTCCACTCTCTCCCTTCTGCCTTATCCTCCCCTGCCTCCCAACCGGAGGCCTTTAAAACACCTTTGACAGGCTGGAAGATTTGGATTTCCCATCAATTATGACGGCAATGTCACATGACTGGTGGCAACATTGGCATCAGAGGACACTAAACACACAGTTTCCTCAGGACTCTGCAAAGTAAATGGATCTTGGGGTCCCACAGAGAACCATGCACCAAGGGAATTCCACGAGCGCTCTACCAATGGAGAAAAGGACTTCCATTCAACCAGAAAAAAACATGCATTTTGGAAGTTCAAAGCCAGTGTCCCACAGATTCTCTGTCTTATTTGTGGGGAATGCATCCTAGACTTTTGAGGGGGCTGTTTTTAATTATGCCGCATTAGTTAATAACCCTTTCTAAAAGCCAGTTAACTTTGACTGATTAGTTGATATCAATTGGTTAATTGGTATTGGAGAGAATATTGTATGGTAGTTCAGAAGCAAGATAGATTAGATAGATAGATAGACAGACAGACAGACAGACAGACAGACAGACAGAAGTGCTTCCTCCAGGGCGACTTTCTAAATCAAAGTTTTACTAGTAGGCCTCATCTTCATATGGTGATTGACTCCTTCTCCACCCCAATGTTTTAGGAGTTTAAAGATTTTCTCGTGATCTGCCTTCCTCCAATACCAGTTAACCAATTAATACCTACTGGCATACATATGCATGTGTGGTATCTGCTATCCTATATCATCTCCATTACCAATTAGCCCACTAATACACACATGTAGACACACATATATACGTATATGTACACTATATATCATATGATATTATGCAATTATATTATCTATATCTGTATATGTTAGATTTTCATCACTAGATACTTCAACGTGAAGACTAAGAGGAACAATTTATCAGTAATCCACCTCTTGCCATCTGTTACCACCATCATCCATCTGTTCACACAGCAGCACTGATACAGACATGAACTAGGAAAAGGACTCGGAAGCAGAAAGCTTTTCCTAGGCAAGAGAATTAGTTCAGATGTTGCGCTTTGGTTTTTACCACAAAATACAGGGAGACAAGATGAACTCTGATACCCTCAATCAAATGGACAATGTAGTGAGGACTCTGTCCTTTACTCATCTCAAACAAACTACTGTTCTTTCAGCCATTTGGAATCCTGTCCTCCTGCCCTGTTCCTTCTCCTTCTCTCGTCAGGCCCTATCAGCTACAATCTCAGCATGCTTCTCCACAATCTACCTTGCATCCATTCCCTTCCCTATATTCTCATAGTTACCATCATCTTCATTCATTCCTCTCACCAGTTCTCATTCAGATCGTTGCAATCCTCTGCTGCTCTTACTATTGTCTCTGCTTCAGGTGTCCCCTCTCCAATTCAACTACACAGCTACCAAGCTGATATTCAGAAAGCACACATCTAACCAGTTTGCCCCTCTGCTCAAGACACTCCTACTGCTTCTGGGCGAAAAAAACAAAAGAATGAAACTCTTCATATCTGGCAATAGTATTGCCTCTAAAAAAATCAATAAAATAAAATACAAACTCCTCCCTTTGACTTTTAAAGCTCTTCTCAATCTTATTCCAACCTAAGATTTTCAGGTTTATTGTACGTTGTTTTCCCCTTTGTGCATTCTTCATTCCAGCCAAACTGGCCTGTTTTCCAGCATTTTTACATAGCATTCCATTGCCAATCTCTATGCCTTCACAGAATGTCCATTCCAAGGATGCATTCTCTCTATAGATATCTGCCTCATACCATCCCTTGATTCTTTCAAAACGCAATTCAAGTTCCACTTTCAATAGTAGAAGTACCCAACACTGCCTCTGGAGATATGGAATCCACATTTTTTAATGCTACCCAACCAAATGAAAACATATTTGATAAATATTTAACATAAGAAATAAAATTACAATTAAAACAGTTAATTTGTGGTTTCTAAGTCAATATAGGACCCGTAGGAATCCTTATTTATACTTTAATGGCCCCCCCCAATAGTTTGTATTTAAATCTGACACCACTAATCTACAGGAAATTTAACCTAATCTCACCCCATCCCCAGCTGTCTTCCCCAGAAGAGATAGACAGATATAGATACACACACATTCATATATATGTATGTGTATGTATACATATATAATTTCTATGGAATATTCATAAACACACACACATATATATATACATGTACACACGTATGCATATTTATATTTATACACATATACTGGGAGAGGAGAGAGAGAGAATATTTAATTTTCTATGTTTATATTGTCTTCTCCCTAGCCAACTGACTAACAGAAAATAAACTCCCTGAGGACAAGGAGTATCTTATTTTTGCATTTCTATCTCCAGAGCCTAGTAGAGTGTCTGGCACAACAGTAGAGACTTAATAAGTGCTTGTTTAAGGCTGAATGATGATCATGTCTCCTGGAGAAATAGAGTTCATCTTCACAAAGCTAGTTGGACATACGGAAGAAGCAGTTAGAGTTACAAATACCTGTGGTGATGCAAACAACCTATAACCCACTCCGCTATCTTGTTATATAGTTAGCTCACTTGAAAAAAAGGAACTAGGAACAAATACTTAGACCAAAAAGTCCTTCCCTAGTACACTGTAGTCAACCACTTTGGGCCATTAATGAATGACAGGTCCAGGAAGTGACTAACCACTTAACAGGAGCAAATCCTTGAGTGCCAGGTTTGGAGAATCCACATTCTGAAAAACAAAAACAAACAAACAAACAAAAACCCGAACTAAAAAACTCTGCAACTAATCTCATTGATAAAAGGAAGTCTATTATTCCATTTACTTAAGGCACCACCTCAGGCAGCTTCCCCATCTTTCCTGATTACTCTCAGTTGACAGTGGTTTCTAAAGTTTTTTTAGCTCTAAGTTTCTTGGTCTCCCTAGCCTTTGGGCAGCAGTTAACCATCTGTAAACAAACACTTAGATGCACAGGGGAGGTCATTATTTAAAGCAGAATTCCTGCTGTGAATTCCTGTAATGAATTTTCATTGCCAGTTTGTGTTTTCTATCTTTGGATTTTTGTATACTTCCAAGATTCTTAAAGCAGAGCTTTTTTTTTTCCTCGAGAACCTTTTCCATATGCTATTCTCCCTGAGACTCATCTAAAAGGGGAAAAGACATGTAAATAGGCAGATGCCTTTACTACCTACATTTGTTGATTCCAATATTTATTAAGAATACTGTGTACAAAACATTGCGCTGGATACTTGAGATGCAAAGATTTAAAAAAAATAAGGTTTCTGCTTTCAAAAGGCTGATAATCTAAGTGGAATAGAGAAATATGACATAAATACAACATAGGGAAAAAGTAGCCTATGAAAGGAACAAATGAGAGAACCTGACAAAAATAATTTAAGAGAATTTGAGGAGGGAGAGATTCCTTTCAGATAAGGAGGGCAGAGTTGAGAGGAAGGGGGAAAGAACAAAAGGGGGAGGAGAGTGGTTTTCAGGAACAGAAAGCTTTCAGAAGGTTGAGATAAGGAGGGAATAGGGATAAAGAATGGCCCAGATAAATGCCCAGAGACAGGAGAAAACAGGACAAGATCAGGGAGTATCTAGAAGTCCAATTTGACTGAAGCATCAAATGCATCAAGAAGATGGATGAACTTAGTTAGAGAAAAGACTGATTACCAGAAGGACCCAAATACTCAGTAAGAGACTTAAGAAGAGAACCAAGACCATCTAGACCCAGAAACTGATAGATCTTATAGATAGGAGGCAATCAATCAAGCACAATTAAATGAAATTACATTCCTTATTCTCAAATATCATGGATTTGCTGAGCCCAGAAATGCAAAATAAAATAAAATAAAACAAAACCCAACAACAACAAGAACTTTATCCTAAAATCCATCATCAAAATCTGCAGAAAGAAGTTAACACATGGAACACTGTGGGGGGAAAAAAGCAACTCACAAGTTAAAAATTTGGGGAAGAACAGTAATTCCTCTAGTGCCCCATGAAATATTTAAAGCCTGGCTGCTGAGATGTAAAACAGCCCTGCTATCATGCGGCAAAATAATCACGCTGGAGAGATGCTTGAACTGTTCACTGCGCCAGAACCATCAAGGTTTATTGACTTGGTAAAAATAAATGGTTGTAAAGATCAACTTTGGTTTATGAATCTGGCCCATGGAAAAAAGAGAAACGCTTTGTCCAAATCAGTTCCCTGGCACCATGGCTAAAAACAAACACTAGGAAATAAAGCCTGTTAATGTCAGATCTAGAACTGTTCAATAGAACAGCTCATCCTATTGAAGGCCCTTCCCATTTACCATTGTCATTCATAAATAAGGTCTCTTTAGCAGCTGATACAGTTGGACCCACAAAATTATGGCCACATCTGATCAAAGGCAGGCCTTCCTCCACACAGAGGGACAGGGTTCTAATTTTCAGAATTGCTCCTGGTTAGATGTTATAGATAGTAAATTGGTATTAGCAGCAAAAGGCTCTCTTTTAATGAGGATAATATATCATGACAATGTCAATCTGATTAATGTAATGGGGAACATTTCAGAAGGAGGAAATTACAGATCATTAGGAATAATTTCAAATTATGTTATGGGGTCTGAATGATTTTCTTCATTTTCTCAAGAATTTGCCCAAAGTTTTGTTTTGTGCATCCTATCACATTATAACAGGCCTTCGAAAAACCTATGTTTTCCTGACACTTCCTATCTCCTGTGCTTTTAGCCTTACTCATATATTTATTTTGGCCTAATGTGATACATTTATACAAACACCTGAATTCTAGGTTGCTTAAAAAACAATCATATAATCTGACTCCAAGCCAACAGATAAGAATTACATGGGAACAAAAGTATAAATAATGTTAGCCATCTGTTTCCAGCTGACAAAAGGCAACAGACTGAAAGGTTAAGTTGACACTGTGCATTTAAATCTAGGCTCTGTGGAAGGAATGGCCAATTAAGGTGACTGGATTTCACACCAGTGTTAGACACCCTTGCCTTTTGTTCTCTGTTCATAACCAGTAGGTAGCTGTCTCATTGTGGTCATACAGTCATCCTCTCCACCCCCATCCTCATCACTATATTCTCCAAACTGTTCAGGGTTCTTCCTTTCATTTGCAAATTTAACATGTCAGCCTCTCTAATTGTGATCTTCCATTTGGGACTATTGAAGAATAACTCCATTCCAGGCTTTATCATGCCTTACAACTCACAAAGCACTCCCCTTACATCAGTCCTGTAAGCAAAGGAGTAGAAGGAGTATTCATCCTTATTTCACAGAGTATGAAGCAAAAGCTTGCAGAATTTAAGGACCGTCGCCATTTTTGCTTATTTCTAAATGATTAAACTCTAGAAATAAGCTTAATTGTATGAATTTCCCCTCAGATCTTCTGTGCTTGGGGAAAATAGTGGGGGGGGGATGTCTGTTTAACACTAATTTTTAGGAAAAGGTTAATCTGAGCATTTCCTTTCACATTAGCTCTGGGGAATACTAACCATCAGGAGAGAGTGAATTTGAAGTCTGATTCAGAAGCACATTAAGTAATCATTTACAAAGGAAATGCTGATTCCTAATTAGTATTGAAAATATCATCCAAGAGTCATTGTAGTGTTTCACTGGCCTTTTCAGAGGGCTTACCCTGTTTGAAAGCGACCAGATAACTAACATTTATATAACATTTCTGTGAAGCAGACAACAAGAACAACAAGAAGAAAGGCTCACATTTACGTAGTCTGTTGAGAGTTGCAAAGGCAGTCCAAGAAAACTTTAGGAAATGACATTTTAGATTTTGACTTGCCCGAGTCCATCGAACCCTGGCATCTGTTTCAGGCATCAGATGCTCTAGGTGACAGATGGGTTGGAGTGGCCCAATGGTTAGGCCTATGGACTTGGCCAGAATCAGGAATTCTGGATCTTGTCTTAGCCATTTACTAGCTATGGGCTCATGAAAAAATGATTTAACCTCTTAAAGCCTCAGTTTTCTCATCTGTAAAATTCACTACCTTCTTTACAGGAATATAGTAAAGAAAGTGTTTTATACATAATGTTACATAAACACGAGGCATTATGTTTGGTCGTGAGATGTTCTTTGGAAGAACTTGTAATGAGAATCTTTTTCTTTAGTTATTAACAATAAAATCGAAGTCACATTATTCCAGTATACTTTCCTACCTTTCCTCCCATAGGTGCTCAAAGTGTGTAGAATGTTTCTGCATAGCCTTAGCAGTCATTCTGTAAGGTTCAGAAAAGCCCAAGTACTTTCCCCTGCCCTACTTAAAAATTGCTCTGGTCCTGGACCTTCCTACAAGTAATTACTTCATCACAATAACTCAAAATTATATAGTATGCTTAAGGTTTTCAAAGTGCTTTTATCATATCAAGTGTTATTATTCCCAGGGGACGATAATATACTCCCATTTTACAGATGAAAAAACTGACATTTTTTGGAAGATAAATGAAAAAACTAGTCAAATATTGGAGTCAGGGTTCAAATTCTGATATCCTGCCTCAAGTCTCAGATCCAGAGTCATCTTCTACATGACAGTTTTTCCTGTTGCCTCCCCTCCTCTTCTAGCAACTTACCCTGCATTTCTTTTAAATGCGTTTGTTTTCAGAGTCAGAGGAACCAGCGGGAAGTTTTATCAGATGAGAAAACAGTGTGAGCAGTTATTCACACAGGGGCAGTATCAGAGCCAGAGACTATGAATCAGGCCACTACATCAGGTGAAGAGCTAGCAGAGGTGGTAGGACTAAAGAGGCAGAAAAACAAATCAGGGGCCTGAGGGACAAAGTCCAAGGTCACAGGAAGTCTAGGCAAACAGTGCAACCAAGAAGGATGAGGTCTGACCTACCGAGGACATCTAACAGCAGGCATGCTGACACTCCCCCTTCTCCCACCCCATCACCTCTGGGAAACAGTTTGGGTGCATAGGATCTAGTTGCTGCCTGCCCCACAGTGGAGGGACTCTTGGGTCCTTTACTTGGTGTCCATTCAGCAACCAAGATTATATCACAAATTCATGTTTTATCCAGTCCATTTTACATTTCCCCACACTAGGGATCTCTAAATCTGTGCTGGATTATGCTTCCAGCCTTACAGGAAATGGACTGTTCCTATCAAGGATCTTTCTGCAGGAGATATCCATAAAGATTTCTAAGAAGTAATCAGTGATTTTAACCTAAAAAACTTTTTTAATAATTGTATTTCAATAATTGGTTTCTTTTGTGATATAAATGTATTTTAATCTATGCATTAAAAACAATTATTCTGAGAAGGGATCCACAGGCTTCATCAGTCTGCCAAAGGAGTCCATGTCACAGAAAGGATTAAGCATCCCAACTGGGGCATGATCACAAGCCTGAAAACATCTAAAGTCAAGTGGGAACCTGATAAGAAGAAATTTACACACAAATAAATATTTTCATCAGTGATTATGGCCACTAAACTACCTGTGTAGGAACTGGGCCAACAGGAGACTAACATCAGAAATAAAAGCCATTCAGAAGGCTACTAGGTGGCAATGTGGATAGACCACTGGGCCCGGAGTTAAGAAGACCAGAGTTTGAACCTAGTCTCAGACACTTCCATGCTGTGTGATCCTGGGCAAGTCACTTAACCTTTGTCTGCCTCATTTCGTCAACTCCAAACTAGGGATAATAGCAGCATCTACCTCACAGGGTTAGATCAAGTGAGAGTCATTGTAAAATGTTTGGCACATTGCCTGACAGATAGTAACTATAATATATTATAATATTAAAACTATAATTATTATAAATTATATTATATATTATAATCATTAATGTTATAATGTATTATTACACATATTTTATGTAATATATTATATTACATGCAATAGTAACAATGTATTAATATAATAATAGTATATGATGATATATACTATATGCTAATATATTCTTTTAAATTACTAATTAGTATTGATATTCATAGTACTATCATTATTAAATATGATGTTTTTAGGACACACCAAAGTATATAACAGCATTAATGTTGCATAGGATAGCTGTTGCCTAGGGAAACTAGCACAGGGGTTATGCACATAGTAGGTGCATAAAACCTGCGTCTAATATGCCTAATATCTCAGGACAGACGTGTTCTAAAGGGTATCTGACTAGGAGTCCAGGTTATAGTACCAATCATACTACTTGGTAGCTTCTGTGACTATGGCAAATTATTTCACATCAGTGAAATGCACAGATAAATAGGTCATCGTCCCTTTCCTCCTAGAGCTTACCACTTGGTGGAGGAAGATACAAGGCATACACAAGTAACTTTAAGACAAAACGGACTTGATAAATTAAGAGAACTTCAAAGGATGATACAAATTTCAAAGAAGGAAAGATTATTTTTATTTAAGGAATCAGGCTAAGACTTATGAGGGTGGTGGTCCTTGAGAGCTGTCCCTCCTTGTAAAACCGGTAGGATTTCACCAGGGAACATTTGGAAGGGGTGATATGAGTTCCCTGTGGTCTGGTTTCTGGGTACCTCAAAGTTTGTGCAATGTTGATGGTAACAGAGCTCCAAAGGCTTGTTATACAGTCTCCCTGGTTTGATGATGGAGAAGAGAACCAGGCAAAAGAGGTGGAACTCTGATAAAAATACATATAAGATGGGTTGGCTGGTCTATAACAGTACACAATAACATAAACATGACTTTTCCTTTATGCCAGTCATCTCCTTAAGCAGGTTAATTGTGGGTGATGCTGACACTGTGAACAGCCTCACTACTGACTAAAGGAACCAACATATTGCAACTTGTGGGTCACAAGTCATGTCACAGGAAAAAGAAAATAAGAGGTCAAAGAAAGAAACACACTAATAGGAAATCACTAGATGCTATTCAAACGCCCATGATGACTCCATAATACAAAAGCAATAAACTAATTTCCAGTATTAAATAAAATGACAAAGGCATACAATTATCTGTAAGAATAACTGTTCTAAATGGGTTGGAAATCAATGACCAATTAATGGGCAATATAAGTTTCACAAAAGGATGTATTGCCTTTAACAAATCATGCATTTAGACAACTCCCAAGAGGTAAGGACCACCAGGCATGAAGCCATAAATAGATCCATGATGTTCACTCACATGCCACATTTAATTCTATGCAACCCAACATGGATTTTTGAAATACTTGGAAAGGAGGACACCTGTCAATAACAACAATGAATTATTAATTCTCTGGTTATAGGATCTTAATTTAATACCATCCTCCCCATACAGGAAATCCATGCAGGTCTACGAAAGGGGAGATACCTAAAGCTAGATTGAGCCTTTTAAGAGAGGTTAAACTGTTCATAAAATCCAGCTTTGGGGGCGGGAGGGGTGGCAAATTAAAAACTGGAAGGGAAATTCAAAAATTTTACTATCAAAAAAGCAAATTCAGAGAAAAATTACTTGTGTTTTGTCTATATTCTGGTTAATAAATATACACTGAATATAAGGATTTAAAAATTATTTTCAGAAGGAAGAGAGGTGCTTTTAATAGAGAAATTTTGGATTCCCTACATCTTCCACAAAGTCATACTCAAGAGGAAGGATAATATTCCAGAACTAAGCTGATTCCTAGTAAAAATGTAATAGATATCTGTGCATTTTATATCCAAATACAGAAACAGTTTATTTACCTCTCTGCACATGGGCCAGGCGTCTTAGAACTTATCTATCTTAAGACCGTTCAAAATGATTAGTACTTTAAACAAACCTTTTTCCTAGGTAGAAACTAGTTGTACTTTCCTAATCTGCGTTTCTAACTCTTCAAAGCCAATTTCTCAAGAGTAGCTCATAAACAAACTTCCCTATTTATTTTTCTTATTACATATGCTAATAATGTCACACCTGTGGCCAAGTAAAAGTAAAAGGCCAAGAAAGTTGGGCTAGCCAGAATGGTCCAGGACAAGGAATCTACCTTAGCCAAGCAAGGTCTGGGATTTACCATAGGCCTTGGTGAAAAATATTAATAATTAACAGAGATGTAAAGTGTTAATAAAGACAGGGATGAGCAAGAAGATACAATGAAATTCTTGAGGTTTTGCCTCATTATTCCAGCTGGCAGAGCAGTACAGCCAGTGTACAATGGTTCTATGCTTGTTGATTGATTTACTGACCAAATGATTGAGTGAATGAAGCCAGGAAAGGTGTGGCATATGAAAAGTCATTAAGAGCTAGATAAATGAATTGGTTAAACCAAAGATGGAGTTCTGATCCCTGAGCATCAAGTGGAAAGACGACGGCCCATATAAGTTAACCAGAGGTCAAAGGCCTTATGGATAGAACTGTGCAGGTAACCTGGGATGTCCATAATAGTTCTCTTGCAAATTAACTGCCTGCTCTAAATAGCCCTTGATGGTTGCCTCAGTTGGTCAGAGATTTATACACCCTATTTCTTATGAAATGTTCCTATATCTGAACATTTAAAATTATAGGATTAATAAAGCCATTCCAGGATTTTTTCTGTAAAACAAAAAAAGATTCTTCACCTTCCAAAGTAATTTATGGCAATTGCTCCTTTAAGAATTTTTCACTAAAACTGGAATGCTTTATGATTCATACTCAACTTTTCAGAGACATGACTACAGTGCTGAGTGAAGTATGCCTTTATCAAGAAAGGGCTGTGAGAATGGCCTCACTTATTCAAATAGCCTTAAGACTACTGACCCCATAAATGCCTTTGTTGGTGACACTTGACACATGGTGGGGGATAGGTCCAGTGCCACACTCTTGATCTGCACATGCCTGGCTGAGAAAAATCAATGTAATGACACCTGAGATGAATTTGCTCATAAAGAAGGTCACTAAATACTTCCAGTCATTCTCTATCTCTTTAGGAAAGAAAGTCCTATAAAAACCAACGAGTTAGGGCACAACCTTACGGTCTATTAAAGAAGGTGATTTTTTTAACAGCAACAAAAAAGATACATAGGGACTCACATGTTTTTTTTTCCTATAATTTTGTCTATACCAAACACATTTGCTTACAAAACATTAGAATAACACTGGGAAGTCTGATATTGGAGACATGCCTATTTGTTCCTTAATGCATTGAAGAAGTTGTTGGAAAACAATTTATCCACCAGTGCTGGATTTCCAATGTCACTAAAATAATGCCTTCAAGGTCCATTTCATCTTGTGTTGTCAACTAGTAAGTGTAAGCTCCCAGCGGCATCTTGAAATTCATGTGGGTTCATGAATAAATACAATTTGGTCATTTAAAACAAGACTTTCCTATTCCCTCAGTGGCCTCCTTCCCCTTCTGGGCTTTTCCTGTCCACCAAACAATCCATGGCTTGCCAATAAAACAACAAATACAGAGCATAATTTCTATATCCAGGCATTCCATCCCTTTCCAATCTCAAACTGAATGAGAATGATAAGGTAGGAGCTTCAAGTAAACTCAGTTCTCAAGCAGGGTGCTAAAATTTTAATCTTCTCAAAAACACTAGCTATGCATTGACTCAACATTGCCTAGTTCATAAAAAGCTATTCACTCCCATAAACTCGCAAGGTCTTTACCTAGTCCCCCACCCCTCTCCTATTTTATATCTATTAACATAAGGGACATGGTTGCCGTACAAAGTCATTTAACCTTGCACAAGATGTCAGTCACTCATATTCCTAATTTATTATATATGTGTGTGTATCTATAATTGTATTTCTATGTATAATCTCACTCAGCATTTCTTCTCAGTTATAATTATGCTTATTTACAGTGTGGTTTAAGGTATTACTTCTGGATTAAGATTAGATCTGGGGCGCTGATGTCTTTTACATGAAGGGGATTATAAACTAAGAAGGATACTCTCTCATCATCACTCCTACAGCTATGAACCGGGGTGTTTTACACTCACAAAACCAAAAATTATATTGGAAATAACTAGCCATCTCCCAGCTTCTAGCTACTATATGGCTAAATGTACATTATTAATTAACAGTTAAGAGACAACAAGCCAGGACTTAATATCGCCACTGACTATACTTTAAACATAAGTACTGTACCCTATAAGAAAGTGCCATAAAATAATCCAGTGCTGATATTAAAACCTTGAGATTTGGTTTTGTTTTTTCCTTGGTTCCTGTATAACCAATTAATGTCCTTTGTGCTTTTGGTCTTCCTTTGGTATGAGTAAGAGTGAATAGCTTTTAAAATGAAGCCATTGTTTATTCACAAATCAAATAAGCTCCCGACAGCTGCCCCAGTGGCTTCCTCATTCAGTTAAATTAATGCCTAAGGCCTCAGGGTGAATAGTCTTCTGGGGAGAATGTGGGCATTTATTTTTGATTCCCATTCAGTGTTGGGTCTTTTAATGCCAAATCCTATTTAATGTGCTCATGTTATGTTGAACTGTGTGCAAATTTATTCTATGGACTACTTGACAGAATTCATACTCTTAAAGTAACATACAATTTGCACTTGAAAAATAAGGTCTTTACTTCACTTTCAAACACAAGCAAGACAGTCTTGTCCTTAGCATAGCTCAGGATACCCTGCAATCACATCAAAACTAAGCTGTACTTATTCTCTTCATAATGACCATTGATGGTGAGATTAAAATATTCAAATCGCTGCTCAACAATCATGAAATCATTTCTGTGAAATTTTGCAAGTTACCTTGAACAATTTTATGCCATTCTGTTTAAATGTAAAACCAGCACTACTTGAGCTCCCAATTTCTTGCTTTGTCTTAACTGTCTGTAAAGGGGAAACTGTTCTTCACAACCATTCATCAAACTTTGAATTTCCTACAAAGGCAGAAAGTTTTGCTGTCTGTTTGTTTTTAATTTCCTGCATCTTTGATTCTGGAATGGGTGTTCTTGAAGTCTCATTTTCTTTCTGTTTTCACAATTTAATATGTTGATTCTTCCCTGAAAGTTCCTACAAAGTACTCAGGAATCATGATATGCATGAAGTAATGACTATATGGGTACATAAAGCATATTTTTACTCCTTTTTTCTATTCTATCACTCCATTGTGATTTCTTTTTCCTTCCTTTTCATGCATAATAATAGCTGTCTCCTCTAAAGCAGGGGTTATGAACCTTTGTGTGTGTGTCATGGACACCCAGTGGCAATCTGATGAAATCTATGGATCACTGTTCTCAAAATCATATATGCTGACCACATTCATAATTGAAGGAAAAGCTAAATTTTAGTTAGAGGTTAGTGGGGAAAAAAAGGATGATTTTTTTTCCCAACTACGTTCACAGAATTCTTGAAATCTATCCACAGACTCTTTAGCACTCATTAAAAATTTAACAAACACTCATTAAATATCTACCACTGATGTGGAGGGTAGGAACTGTTCTTTTTCACATCTGTATGCACATTGTTTGGCACGTAGTAAGCACTTAATAAATGTTTATTGATTGACAGACTGAATATAGGACACAAATACTATTCTCAAGGACCTTATAATCTAAAGAAGGTATAGAAATGACCATGAGCGACACCCCTCCAAGAGAGAATATCAGATCTGACAAAGACAAAGACAAAGAGATCTGAGAACCGAGGAAAAGATCACCACTCTCACCTGAGAGCATAAGGGAAAGTTCAATGGACGAAGCAGTGCCCAAGTTGGAAAGAAACTTCAACAGAGGAAATCCAAATTAGACAAGAGAATGATGTAAGCCAAGGCACAGCAATGAGGATCGGGAGAGTAACCCAGAGGATCTGGAACACCATCTATGTGAAAGAAAGTAGTATGAACTAAAGGGAGAATGGTAAGTGGGACCCGCATTGGGCAGTTAGGTGGAAGAGTAGATAACATGCCAAGGCTGGAGTCAGGAAGACCTGAATCCAAATTTGACCTCAGGCATTTATTAGAGCTGTGTGTTCTATGCAAGTCACTTAATCCTGTTTGTCATATTTCCTCATCTTTAATGAGATGGAGAAGGAAATGGCAAACTGCTCCAGTATCTTTGCCAAGAAAATCCCATGAAGTCAAACACAAAACAACAACAACCCATATTGTGGACAGCCGTGAATGGATAGATCAGGACTACTTTAAATAACAGGTATTGAAGAAACACCAAAGTTTTTTGAATGCAGGAGAAAACATGATCAGAATAGAGAGGTGTGTGGAAGAAGATATGTCAGACAGTGGTATAAAACATGAATTAAAAAGGGGACAAACTGGTTAGAGAAATAACAGGAGGTTATTACAATGGTCTAATCATCATTAGATACCTAGGGGCTTCGTAAAACATTTAATAAGCATCTGCTAGGAATTCAAGACACTGAAATAGGAGCAAAGATTACACTTGAGTCATCTCCCCATGCTGCCTATCAACAATAACTGTCCTGCTGCGCCTTCCTCATCTGCTCTCCCACCCCACTGACCCCCATCTTGGCCTCTACCTCTGGGTTACCTGGCTCTGATTCAGGAGATTTCATCTCATCTCTCTGG
Organism: Pseudocheirus occidentalis; assembly: GCA_028646575.1. Taxonomy (NCBI): domain Eukaryota; kingdom Metazoa; phylum Chordata; class Mammalia; order Diprotodontia; family Pseudocheiridae; genus Pseudocheirus; species Pseudocheirus occidentalis. The sequence continues at coordinate 77,845,823 of CM053598.1, forward strand.
GAAAAGGCCTCTGGGGCACTTCCCACCCACTACCTCCCAATGGGGGCTGCACCCTAGCCACCATCCTCACATCACTTCCACTCTCCATCCATTCTACTTTCTAGTTCCCCATCAGGCACTGTCTCCCTCCCATTAGAATGTAAACTCTCTGAGGGATCATCTGTCAGATGATCTAACTAATGACAAATGATTTAACTAAACAGTGCCTGGCACATCCTAAGCACTTAACAAATGTCTTCTCTTATCTCTCTCTTCCCCCACAGGTCCCTTCAGGTTAAGTTCCACCAAGTTCCTGCCTCTGAGTCATTTTTAATCTAGTGACAAAATATACACAGAGAAATACGAAAGGCAGCATCGCAGCAAGAGAGTTGCTGACCTCTTAGTTAAAGTCTGGCCTCTAACACAGACTGACCCAGGGTAAATCATTTAACCTCTCAATGCTTTAGATCTCAAGAAGAAACAGGAGTCAATAATACAGACAGAAGAATCCCTGCTAGCTGATTGTTGACTTAGTTTTTAAAATCAATGTCATCTGTGTTTTATTATATTTTTATTTATCCCATTAAATATTGGCCAACTTACAGTTTAATTAGGTTCCACAGGCCCAAACGTGGCCAATGGGCTGCATGTTTGACACCTATGCTCTAGGCAACCCTCTATGACTCCAAATTGCAGAGAATGTGTCAACCTGCATGTATAGAAGGAGTTTTATTACCCGAGATTTCTCTATGTCAATAAAATCACAGGTTCAATCACCATCTCTATCCCATAGATGAATAAAGCAAATTAGAATATGACAGGTTCCTAGAAGGAATATTTAGTATTAGGATATCAAATGAGAGAATGATCACTTTCAGCCAGGGAGGTTAGGTTCATGGAGTAGATGGCATCTGACCAGAGCCTTGAGATTCAGCTTTATACATCAATACACAGAGCAGGGGAAAGAGATTTCCAATATTCCATTATTATTCATTCTAATGGCTGGCATGTAGAGTATTTGCAGGGAGATTGTTTATCTCAAAAATGCTCAGGTTGCCCATTTCTTTCTTTATAAGACTGAACATACGTTTCAGATAAACTTTGTCCTCTTGCGATTGGTGAGCTACTACTAAGTATTGGTAAATCCTTGATGGTTCTGCCTGTACTTTTTCATTCTTTGTCATGCCCCAAGTCATTTAGCCAGCTGTACTTTCTAAGCTCATGCTGTGACTCATGGCAGCTCTGCAACTAGGTCAATGTATCCATTATCAATATTTTCCTTATTCTGTAAACTCATTTTTAAGCTGGTAGATGAGTTTGTTGATTAGTTGTTGTCCCAACATATTGATTAATCTACAACATGAATACTCATTAGCACAGTTTTATGGTTTCCAACTACAATGTGGGTCACAGCTGCCAAACACAGAATTCTTGGTCATTCAGCTCTTCTAAAGCAGTGTTCTTTGATCACCAATTCTTCCTGTATTTTTCCTTGTGATCTCTTCCTTCTCAGATTTCTCAATGAACTTTGGGCCTCCCTCTCCTTTCTACTGAATCCCTTCCCTTGAATTACATTTTGTATATGAGTTTCCATATCTAGCAAGCATTAAACAGTAAACTCTTCGAGAACAGTGTCTTTGTCATTTGTCTTTTTTTCTCAGTATCTAGCATGGTTCTTTGCATATAGTAGGGTTTTAAAATAATCTTTGCTGAACTGAAGTGGTCTCTCTACAACTTCCCTATATTTATCCTATTTCTGCCCACTGTGATCAAAAATGCCAACCCTTGTCCCTCTTTTACCTGTTAACCAACCCCTCAAATATTTGAATTCTGAAATCATTCACCAGCCCAAATTCATTCCCAGCCTAAATATTCCTAGTTCCTCCAACTGATCCTTTGCATGACATGGTTTCAAATCATTCCCTCTTCATCCTGGCTGTCTTCTTCTGGACATGCTCTAGCCTGCTGATACACATTCTAAAATATGGTGCCTAGAACCGGGGAAGAATAAAGACATTCACTCCCCCATCCCCTTCCTTTAGACATTATACTCCTATTAATTCAATCTTTGATTGCATTAGCTTCTTGGGCTACCATGTCACATCTTGACACAGATTACTTTGAATGAGAGGTATTTTTCATATAAACTACTTTCTAACTATGTCTCCCCCCATATTCTACTAGTAAAGTTAATTTTTAACCTAAAAGTCAAATTTTTATATTTATTTCTATCATATATGCTGTTTTCCTCCTGACAGAATGTAAGCTCCTTGAGAACAGAAATGGTTTGGTTTTTGTTTTTGTATCCTGAATGCCAAGTATATAGAACGTACTTAAATGTTCATTGATTGATTTATATTTATTGTTAGTTTGAATCCATTATTGCACCCTATGGATATCTTTTTGGTAGCTCAATTCTGTTCACCTATTGGCTGACCCTATTAGATGTGTCCCTCCCCAAATTTGATAAGTATGCCTTTATCCAAGCAACTAAATAAAAAAAGGTGAATAAAACAGGGTCTATAGCAGATACCTGGGGCATTCCCTTAGAGACTTCCTTGCAGACTGACAAGGCTCATTAATTATCAACGGTCAAGGCCAGGTACAAATCCATCTAACAATACCATCATCCAGCTCATATAGCTGCACTTTTCCCACAAGAGTATTATGAATGCTTTATTAAGATTTGCCAAAATCCAAATTCCCTTCAGTTTTCAAAGGACGATTAAACTGTCTTCCATATTCTCCCCTTAAGGCAGAAAAGATAAGATCAGACCCAAGTATTTTTTAAGAAAATTTTTTTCAAAGAAAATCAAAACAAGTAATTTTTTTCTGCTGAGTCTGTGGAGAGATATAGTGGAAAGAACACTGAATGAGAGTCAGGAGATCCGAGTTCTAGTCTCAGCTCCACCACTGGTAGTGTTATCTCCTTGGACAAATCCCTCAATCTGCCTAGATTCCACTTTCCTCAACTAGAAAACGTGGGAGTCAGACTCTATGATCACCAAGATGCCTTCTAGCACTAATATCCCATTACACTGAATTAAAACCTCTCTCCATGTAGCTTGGGCGGAAAATAAGAGTCCCTATTATACAACTTATATGACATTATATGACTAAAATGAAGAATAATTTTCTGGCAACTGGAATTATCCCCAAATTATCCCCACTTTGGGAGGAAGTGAGTTCTTTGTTAGTGCAGATGTTTCAGCAAAGGCTGTTTGACCATTTATCTGAACTGTTGTTGAGAGGACTCATCAGTTAGCAAGGGAGCCGGACTACATTGGCACGTCCAACTCAAACAGAAACGGGAGCCACTAAGCTACTTACGGATCCCTGCGAGCTACAGATGGGCTTAGAAAACTGCATATTTTCTATTTTGTTTTTATTTATGCTGTTAAACATTTCCCAACTACATCTTCCTCTGGTTCAGCCTCATATTGTGGGGTCGGTCCTGTGTTTGATATGCCTGGACTAAATGACTGTTTAAGTCTCTTTCTCATTGTCCAACTCTGATTCAGACATCCAAGTCTCACTTGTGCAGAGATCTGTTGGGCAAACAGGCTTGTCAGACATATATTACTTCCATGTGATGGCAAACAAATGTTCTGAAACACAATTAGCCTTTGCTCATCCCCATAGTGAGAAGTGATACCTCCCTACTCTGCTCTCTTTTAGCACACTGTAGTTCTTACTGTATTTACACACAAAGGATTGTATAACAATTATCTCCCCTACTGAACAGCAAATTTATAGGAGTCATCAATTAAAATTCTTATTTTTAGGACCTGCGTGACCATTCCAATCTGGAGTAAACAACACAAGTGTAAGCCTGAGGAAAGAACACTTTTAAAGCTCTCTGAGGATGTTTAAGCCACCTATCAGGGAGTGCTTATGCTAATGATCCTAGGATTAGTTTTTAATCTTTCATATATGTTGGCTGACATTAAGGTTCTTTCATTCATCATTACTTTTGTTTGATCCAACTGTTTCTCCAGTCATCTACATTGAGCATGCTGATGATTATCTGTGTACCCCATTTTCTTTCAAAAATAAACCTCATTACCACTCTGCTGTGTAAACAGTCTCTTGGTACCCCAGAGCCATTCAATAGCTGTTCTTTGAAAACAAAACCCCAAGTGGTATTTAAACGAGGGTTCCAGATGGGGCCCTGAAGTGGACCTTTCCCCTGGGAGGTAGCAGCCAACTCATTTCTACCCATGCTCACTGCATGAAGCCCCTATCCCCCTGACTACTCCCTTTTGTCTTCTCACGTTCCACTCTACACTGCCCTTATGGCAAGTGACCACCACCACAGGCCTTTTAAACCACAATATCCCTGTCTGGGACCAGTTTTTGGAAATTACTACTCTAGAATACCCAACTCTGTCTCCCTTGAATGGCATAATTTATGCATTGATTCCTGGATGCAGTATTAGATCCCAGACATTAAAAAAAAATACCAGTACCAGCCTCTAAAATCTGATCCTAATTGCCTATTAAGCAAGAGTTTCTAGTGAGTCAAATTCAACTGCCTGGATTCAAGAAAATCTCACCAAGGATTTATATCCACGTAAGTCACAGAATCGGAACTCTTCCAGATGAACAAAGCAATGAGGCTGCATACTTTAGTGGCAGTATTTGCTGGTTCTGAGCATTTGCATCCATTTTGTTTTCAACTCTCATCATCTGCTACAAGGTGAAGGCAATTTCGTTTTATTTTGTTTTAACTAAGCGATATAGTACAAATGTTTCTGTTCCTTTGTGAAGCATTTCAAATTCCTCATTCTACATCCCCTGGCCTATGGTTACTCAATAAATGTTTGAATAGAATGAGGGTGGCTTATTCCTGTTCATCCAAGTCACCATCATTTGTTAAAAATCCAGAGAAGTCTCAGCGTCTACTTTTCAACCCTTCTTCACCATTCTTTTCAATCCAGGCCTTCAATGCTTTCTCTTGGTTTCAGTGAACCAAATGAAACAAAGTTCAATCTGCAGATCCAAGGCTAATGGGTGAGTTCATGAAACTACTCAGGAAAGCAAGAAAACCCCAAATTAAATAGGGTCAACACTGTCTCATCCAACACAGCCAAAGTACTTTTAAATGAAATGTGCCTACATTTAATCAGGTACCATGTTAATGAGGTCTCTGCTACAACTGCCTTCATAAACTTATTTCCAAAAGCATCGTGATGGATACATAAAATTCATGCATAAAAGATAGCATATTTGGCCTGTAAGAAGACCTGAGCTACTCTTCCAATGCATTGACTATAAAACTTTGAGCAAATCTCACCTTCTCTCTGGGTCTTAGTTCTCCCATCTGTAAAATGAGGAGGTGGAATTAGATGATCTCTATGTTGTTTTCTTGCTCAAGTTTGACGAGTCTACAAATTCACTCCCAAATACTCACCAGAGCTGACACATTTTCTCTGATTCAATGTACACCCCCCCCATTTCTTGCCCAAAGAATTCTAAAACCATCTCCCTAATATTTGTCACTAATCTTTCAAAGTTCACTTGTAAAAGCTGATAATTAGGAAAACCTCTTTGATGGCCAGAAACTGCATCCTTATTTGTGTGTGCATGGTAACAGGATGACTCACTGGCATCACTAATCCTTTAAGAGTGTTAAAGGTCCTGGGGGACTGTTAGAGTGAAGGCCAAAGCTGCCCTCCTTATATTATGCTATTTCCTACTAATCCTAACAAAATGAATGTTAATTTATCATGAAAAAGGGTTAATTATACATTTATTTCCGATGTAGGTACATGAGATCAGGCTCAGAAATAATGCAGAGTATAATTCTGTTTTAAATGAGCCTTCCATTTTAAGCATTTTATCAAACAGACACTAAACTCAGAGCTACTGTGCCGAAGAAGCCGAGTGGCTGGATAATGACAAGACCCAACTATAATTTTAATTAACCTTCTGATCCTGCTTAAATATATTTTGCCTTGTAAAAATCTATAATAACATCTATTTCAATCTCCTCTGCTATTAGTTATTAAATTGACAATGGATGCCTAGATTGATTTGGAAAACAGATTCAAGAAAATTTCCTTGGTTTTTTTTTTTTGGTTTATTGAAGTAATAATTTACAGCACAAAAAAATTCTCTGATTAGTAATTTACTGTAATTAAATCACTGGATTTATTAGGTTCCCAAAAAAGCAGCAAATACACAGCTGGAATGACTTGTGAATATTAGCAGACGCTAAGCCCTAAAGTAAAGCTTTGGCTATTTTTCACTGCCCTTCCTCATTGCTTGGACTAAGGAATTAATCAAGACAGAATATAGCAACCACTGTTTTTCAGGGTCTCTTCCTACTTATTCACACCTGTCCAATCCATAACTAAATTCAGAAGAAAGTCAACAAGAAACATAATCATGTGGGGACTTCTATGGTTAGAAATATCAAGCAAAACTCTGCCTATATGATTATTAAATTGTGTATGCACCCTTTGACCCACCAATACCACTACCATGCATATACCTTTAAAGTAAGGAAGGAAGGGAGGTAAAGAGGGAGGGAGGGAGGGAGGATCTATACGTACAAAAATAATCACAGCAAAACAAAAACTTTTTGTTGTACCAAGGAAATAGAAACTAAGATACTAGTCATCACTGGAGAATCATGGTGCTCATCAATTGGAGAATGGCTGATCAAATTACAATAAATGAATGGAACAGGTTATCAAGCTATATGAAATGATAAAATCAGAGAAGTTCAGAAGTATCTGTATAAACTGGAAGAAAATAAAATGAGAAGAACAGAACAATCTATACAAATATTTACAATATTCTAAATTGAAACAACTTTTCAAGTCTTACAAAGCCTGATCTAAGCAATGACCAACTACAATTATGGAGGACTGATAACGAAGCATGTTTATTACTTCTTGACAGAAAGATTATGGACTAACAGCGCAAAATAGGATATAATTTTTTTCCAGAAATGGCCAACACATGGATCAACATGTTTTCTCTGCCTATGCTAACTTATAGTAGAGTAGGAGTTTGAGGGGAGTGTCAGTGCAGAGAACTGGGAAAAGGAAAACTAATAATAGCAATGGAAAAGAAAAGAAAGCTATGCCGTCGCAGCATTTAAAATGCAAAGAAAAGAACAGAAGGTTCATTGAGAAACACAGACAAGTGGGAGAGCTTTGGGAACCAACATGCTGAATCTAGTATATACTGTTTAAAAATAAACAAAAATCAGTTGTATGTAATGAGATTCACAGTTTTTCAGAGTACTCTTTTTCTGTCCCTTGTATGTTTGTCGAATTCAGAATATAAAAATATTCAAATTATTTTTTTTACAAAAAACTAATCCCTGTTGGAAAAGAACAGGTTCTAAAAGTTCACTCGCAGCAATTTCAAGCTTCAATTTGGCATTATCTCCTTTTACCTTTCTTTATGCTATTTCCAGAATTTATCCCAGTTACCTCACATAGTCCATAGACCTAACGTACTGATACCCAATTGCTCCCTTCTTAATTATTTCTTTTGATCTGTGATTCATTTGTGTACACCGTCTTTGCTTTCTTCTTGTGTCAATATTAAGGAAACATGACTCTTTTGCATCATTTAATTTTAAGATCCTAGAATGAATGCCTACTATTCCCTGGCAACCTTATCAGTTCCAATGGTTTTAACTATCATGTCTTGCTTTTGCTCTCTTTCTACCCTTTCCTCTACAATATTTTCTCTTTTTAGTTTTCATGAAACTTTGTTTTAGGTTCTTCCTCTACCTGACTGCTCCTTATCAAGATCATTATTCATATCATGTCCCACCCCCAAATGTAGATGTATCCTAAGGCTGACTAAACCTCTCCCCTATTCCTTTTGTTCTTCTCCTCTCTCTTCCTCTTCCCTTTTTCTGTCTTCTCCTTGCCTCTCTTCCTCTCTGTAAACTCATCAGCTTCCATGGGTTTAACTGTCATCTCTATGCAGATGACTCTCAGATCTACATATCCAGTCTCAGTCTCTCCCCTAAGCTTTAGTCCCACCTCATCATTTGCCATCTGGACCTTTCGAACTGGATAACCCAAAGATATTTCAAACTCAGTATTTTCAAAACAGAACTCATTATCATTCTCCTTCAAATGTTCCCCTTTGTGAAACTTTTTTATTTTGGTCTAAGGCACTGTTCTCTTTCCAATCTTCCGGGCTCATAATTTTAGCATTATCCTGAATGTTCTCACACTTTTCACTATCCCTTCTACAAGCCAGGGAAGAATCTGTCTACAGGACTAGTGCCCATTAGCCATTAGAACACTACACAGAAAGACATAAAAGCCTTTTTCGCTTCCCTCTCTAGTTCTCTCCCAGAAACATGCACTGTTAATCATTCCAGAGAGAAGTTCATAGCACAAACACATATGTATACATAGGGAAGTTACCTTTTATGAGGAAAACTGACAATTTTGCCTCATCATTTCATATGTGACCAATATTTAATATGCACTAGGACAGCGGTTCTTAACCTGTGGGTCATGAATCCTTTGAGGGTCAAATGACCTTTTCACAGGGGTCGCCTAAGATCATCAGAAAACACTTATTTCCAATGGTCTTAGGAACTGAGACACAGATCCTCTATCCATCTCCAGGCTGGTCTGCCCACATGTAGATATGCCCACATACGAGTATTAAAGGGTTGCAGCATTAGGAAGGTTGAGAACCACTGCACTAGGAGCTATGGGTTTACAGAAAGTAGAAATTTCTGTCCCTTGTAAAACTAAAAAACATTTGAATACACTCTAAGTCAGCTATCCCACACAACATCATTGTCTTCCATTTTACTAATGATGAAATAGAAGAATTAATGCTAAAATTAAAGATAAATTTAATGGATTAAGGATCAAGTTCCCACATGCACTCATTTAGTAAGTATCCATTAACCATTAATGTGTATATATTATTCTACTAGATTCTGATGAAGATATAAGTAACATAAATGGAAACGGCCCCTTCCTTCTAGGAACTTAAGGCCCAACCAGAAAGGCAAATGGGAAATTTAGAACAGGAGATAATGTAATAGAGGACATGAGTAAGTGACAGGATCAGAAAGAGGAAGGAAGAACACTCTGAATTAGAGAAGGCCCCATGAAAGAGGGGCAGCAAACTCTGTACTAGCAGAGCAGAGCCCTCCAAATACTCAAGTAAGCCAGGCCCCTTAAGCTAAGGCTTTATGACCTAACAAGGGGTTGTGTTGAAGAGGTGGAGAGAAGGATAACTTGCCTGGATCAGAGTGTTCAATGCTGGGGAACAGAGTCCTCTCCCAACTTTTAATAACACAGTATATATTACACACAATAACTCATGCACAAAGTTTTTTTTTTTACTTGTCTGACTTCAAGGAGCTTACAATCTATCTACTAGGATATCTCGTTTCTACCTTTGCCTTTTCTTTGGATTATACTGCAACCAGCAGAACTGCCTTTAAGAAAGAGATGTTGTAATTCTCAAGATATTTACAATCTATCTTCCAAGAAGCTTGGAAAGGAAGAGGACCTCACTCATGACAGTGTGTACCCACCCCAACATGTTTCAAGCCATGGCAGTATCAGTGAATAATTGGTGAACAATCCCCAAAGGGGGCTACTTTCATAAAATCTGAAGATCTCAGAAATTGAAGGGACCCCCTTTAAGGTTCCTCTGAAGGATAACATTCATCTGGAAATATAAGTTGAAGTATGTCTCTTAAAAAGTCAATATCATTACTTAAATTTTATGATTCGTAGTCACATCTTATGCTGTAATAACAATACTCAATTTTTACACAAGATTTTACACATATATCTTCTATGATCCTTCTAACAAACTTGTAAAATAGGCAGGGCAATGGTTTTTAGTGCATTTAATAAGGAAAGGCAGAAGTTGAGAGGGGGTTGCTTATCTGAGCTACTCAAGGGTATACAGACTTGCTCCAAAATGCTTTCTGCTCACACTGTCTCAAGATTCACCAAAATTACGCTAAATAAAACCTTGAATTTTATGCAAAACATAACAAGTGGTCTACCAAATTACCTGACACATGGGATTCCTTCCATAAAAGTCATGTTTCCAATTAAAACAAAACTGAATCCTTGCCTGAAGTGACTGGAAACCTGTCCCAGAGACCGAAACCAAAGCTTAGCATTGTACTAGGTGATCAGATTGCTTTTTCCCAAATACAAAAGAACTAAATTTGAGCCAGAGGAAGAGGTGAAATATGACCATTTGGTTTGGATTAAATAGGATTTTCAAGTAAAATTGCTGCTTCTGAACCAGATCTGCCAAGCCTCATCTTCTGGACAGATTAGACACAGTCCAAAATATCACTGCCTTTCCTTTGCCAGTGTCCAAAAAACAACTAAATTCCTTGTGAGCAAATCATCATTTTGGAGATACTTCTGATTCATATAAATATGCCTCGTAAATGGGGAGCACTTTTCAAATTCAGATGCATCTATTTTTCACAAAAGACTGGTAAGCGGATTCTAACGAGCAAAATGAGCTAATTTTCTGTATCTTCCAACTAGTCTTTCCCATGCATTCTTCCACTTAATAAGCTATAAATTTCAGTCGTGAGAACAATTCTTCAGTGTCTGTGGCAATAAAAACCCTTGCTAAAAATCAATAACCTGCCTACTTCTTAAGGCTTCAGTGTGTTGTGAGGTAGCATAGGCCTTCTTCATAAAGCTCCATAATGACCTAAAACAGATTTAATTCTAGAATTCTGAATTCTTAGTCTAATAGGTTTTCATTTAAGAAGAATCTTGTAACTGAGAACAGACTACCAAATGGGCTAGATTTTTCAATTTTATACCTTAGTCCATAAGTGTTAATCTCTCAGTGGAACGGACAGATAATATACTACTGCAGATTACTGAGCACACTAGTCACAGCTGTGAATTATTAATTTAAAAGGTTATGCACCAGTGTGAGCATAAATTATCTTTAAAAATATCTATATGTAACATTTTAATAAGCTTTAAAAAGCGATTTCTCGCCCAGTGTATAAAGCTAAAAATAATATTTAATGACTATTGGTGAGCAATGGATTTATTTTATTTTCTCCTGAAGACTCGTCAGAGGTACCCTGTAAATGATGAGAATGCCCAGGTATTGGGCACTAACTTCAGGCGCATTATTTGTGTATACAGATAATGTGTATACACAGGCTTTACCTGTGTATATCACAGGTGGTAGATAGGATGTGGTCATCTCCCAAGTGAACCAGATACAATAACACCATCACATCAACTTGGTGAGATACCAGCTCTCCCCCAGTAAATAATATTTGTTCCAAGTCTAGGGAAGAACACATACTGGATGTTGTTCCCAGGAACAGACAAGAATCTCTTCAACTGGGAATGATCTTTAAGGGAAAGGCACAACTTATTTAGGCAACTAACTATATACCAGCAACGAGGATGCTTTGACATTTATCAGTAAAGCTGAGCAAGCAGGAGGCCCCAGCATGCTGCCTTCCACCAAAGGCAGAAGAAAAGGAAAATGCAATGTTAGATTACCATGCATATGTCATTAACGGCGGGGACTAATGCTGGTTGATGTTATGCTCATTATACCCCTCGCCTGGGAATGCAGTCCAGTATTTCACGTGTTCCTACGCCATACAAACAAAGTAAGAAGGATTGGAACAGCTAAAAGTGGCCTCCTTGTTTTGGTTTATCCTATGAGGCCTATCCCATTACTTGGCCAGGCATACAGTAGGCACTTAATATATGTTTCTTTAGTGACCAATTGTCCAGGAAAAAGTGTTTACAAACTATTACAACTCATATCACTATAATCGGATTACTAATGTCACAAAATGAACAAAGAGAAACATCAATGTGGAAACAGGAGAAAGTACAGGTAATTAATTCTGCTGTGTTTTTCCCTTAATCCACCCTCTCTGCCCCCTGCAGGGCCTAAGCTTTACAAATAGTCAAAAAGGATACTCATATGTGATCTGCGTGTTGCCTCCACAGGAAACCTAAGATTACTTGGGGGTGCACAGACATAGAAGAGTACAGTCAGATGCTGAAGAATTAATTGTGGTATTGAATACCAGTTATAGTTCAAAGAACTCTGCATCTCTGTCAATACCTTTGATACTGGAGACAATATTTCTACAGTAAACAAAGATACTCCTGTAAAATAGGCCAAGGTAAGCTCCCACTAAGTAAAAAATCTCAAGATGTTGAATTCAGGTTTACACCTGTAACCAGCTTACTTAATAGCTAGAGTAGGAATATGGTGCACGGAAGAAATCTCTGGCTCCTTCCGTCAGAGATAAGGATTAACAACCTTAAGACCCCATTACCCATTCTGCCACATCTACTTAACAGGCATTTAGACAGCCACTACTGCAGCTACATTTTCAAAATGCTCACTTTTACATTCCTTAATAAAGATGCAAATGAGACTTGTAAAATGCATCCTCTTAAAAGCACTGTACAATTCTCCCTGCAGTATAACCAAAGCTGAATTACACATGTTTTGGTTGGGCCTCTTCCTAAGTGATAAATCAAAAAAATTTTTTTTCAAATAAAATTTAATTATGAGCTATTTACTTTGTATTAGCTAAGCCAAAGGATCTTATCTAAATTCTCCTAAGTGTCAAATAAGCACACGGCCCCTTAGTTTCTGGTAATTCCTTTAGAGTTACTGGGCATAGTCTAATAATAATGTCTACTTCAAAATAAAAGATCCATTCTTCTCTACAAGCTCATGAGGGTCACTAATACTAATTTTCTTTGCATAGTTCAAGCTGTCAATATGAGGCATGTGAAGTCATCTGAGTATTCTTTCTTTATGCCCTCATCAAGCCTAGTGATGATCTTACTATAAGTTGAAAAGTCATTCATTCAATTCAACACATTGTAAAAGTACCTAGTGTGAGTGCTAAGTGCTGAAACAGATTTTTGAAATTAACCTAAGACATAGCTACTGCCCTCATGTAACTTATAGTCCCGGAGCAGGGTAAGACCTGGGGCCACCTACCTAGATACACAGTAGCAGATGGTAAGCGAAGTGGAAAACCAGGGGCTAAAAAGAGATAGTATTTTTAAAGCACCTTGCAAAACTTAAAAGTGTTGTATAAATGCTAGCTACCATTATTAATACAGTAATAGAGATACAGATAGACACACAAGTGGAAGGAAGGAAAAGGAAGGAAGGAAGGAAGGAAGGAAGGAAGGAGGGAAAAGCCACTACTCTCATTTAAATTACCAGTATGGCAACAGGATTAAATATATATCCAGGTAATTAAAATACACAGTAATCAATGTCAATTGCATTAGAAAGATGCAAAACAAAATACCCAGGGGAGAAGGAAAAGAGAGACAGAGAGAGAGACAGAGAGACACAGAGGGAGACGGGACAGACAAATTATTGAGTCCTTACTATATACCAGATGCTGAACTACTGTGTTGAGAGGCAACCCAGATCTCTTCAAAAGAGAGAATCCCCAACTTCGGTTAATCATACTCCCACAGCCTAACCCTCCTTCTCCACCGTAAACTTAAAAAACCCACATTCCTCACTCTTTCATTCAGGATCTTATTTCCCATGATTTCTCTCTGCAAATACACTCAAGACTGACTTGTAAACATGCCATGAATACCCCAGTGTCATGAGTTTGCCCTGGCTACCCTTCTCACAGCCCATACCCTTATCCTTACCTACCCAAACCCAGACATGACCAGCTGGACCAGCCGTAGCTCAAGTCCTACCTTTTTTTCAAACCTTCTCCAACTGCTCTCAGCTCCTTTCTACTTCTCTCTTCTCTGAATTCCTATGGCATTTGCTATCTTCTCCTCTCATTCAACCACTTAATCAGGTTCTATCTTCCATCATCATTTATCTGCTTTAGAGTTTATATCCTGTCTCTACAATTAGATTGCAAGCTTCTTGAAAAATTAAAAAGATCATAATACTTCTTGCATATTTTGCCCTCTATCCCACAAACAAAATCACAGTGTTAAGCACAAAAGTCTAAACAAAATATTTGCTAGGTTGAACACTCTCTGCTCAAAAAACTCTAGTGGATCCCTATTGCTGGGACAAAATAAATAAAATAAATAGTCTGACACATTACTTGTGGATTCTTTTTCAACCTTATTATACATTACTCCACATCAACATGCACTTGGTTCCAGTCGCTTTGTTCCACTTGTGGTTATTCCTAAACAGTGATGCCATCTTTTGCTAATAATCCTTGATGTAGGTTGTCTTCAATACCTAGACTGCTCTTTCTTCTCATCTCCATCCCTCAGAATCCCTAGCTATGTTAAAGGTTTATTTTAATTGCCAGCTCCTACTAGGATCTTTTCTGATTTCCCTAAGAAACCAGTTCTACTTCCTTCCCTGCTCAGTGTGTATTTATTTTGCATTCACTTCTCTGTATCTGTTGTTTCCTCAAGTACAATGTAAGTTCCTTAAGGTCAAGAATTCTTTTTTCCCCATTCTATCACCAGAAATTTATTACAGAGTCTGACACATAATAGGTGTTTAATTAATATCTGTATGATGGACTTATGTTGAGTTGAACCTGATTGGCAAAAGAATGTTGTACCTGCTAGAATGTTATTAGAATCTTTACCCCCAACACTAAGCAGAGTATACACATAAGTGAAACTTAATGAGTATTTGTTGAAGGAAAATGGACATTAAATCTCATCTTTTCCACCTCACAATCTCCCTCCAGAACGCATTAACTAAGGCTCAGTAGTTACGGTTAGCTCAGGAAGTGGGTCAAATCTGAATAATCTAAATGAATATTGACTTTGGTGGGGTCTGAAGAATTCTGATTTGTGTCCAGGGTCAACCCAAATTCCACCTGACTTCCCTTAATCTACCAAATCAAACTAATCTAGGTCTAAGGATGTTTAGAAAATGAGCCCCTACCAGACATAATTAATAGTATAGAGATATCCAAGTGTTAGCTCTCTCCCACAGATTTATTGCTCTCCCTGACCTTACTGATTTGGTGACATTCTTCCCCAAATGCTCATAGTATTCACATCTGATATCCTCAAGAAATTAATTTCACATTTTTTAGACTGGACTTATGAGCCTGGAGGCCTGGAACTGAATCTCAATAATGACATTTACTACCCATGGGAGATTTCAATTGCAGTCATCAGGTACATATAAAGTGCCTCCCAGGAAAGGGCTTCAACTTGGCTGGTTCTCCCAAAGGAAAGGGAAACTGTAGAATTAGCCACAAGGTTTATAATCTTTTGCCCATTCTCTGCTCATTCCAAATAAGATTTAATTAAGGAGGTAGGAACCTTTGTGTCCTGGGTGGAGAAAAGAGTATGTGCCAAAAGATGAGTTCTCTACTTTAGTCAGACCCCTATGAAGAATAGAGAGTCTGAGTAAAGGAAAGACCCCTGGTTCAATGGATATGGTCCCAGGCAAAGGAAAGGGCTTCAATTTATTACTATCCTAGTGAAGCAGAGACCCAAATCTCAGAACCTAACCTTGAAACAAAGAAAAGGCCCTCTGCTTAAAGATAAAGGCCTTGACAACGTTGAACCAAGATCTGAGAAGCAGGATCTTAGCACAATAACAGAGTTGGTGTTGTTTTAAAGGATCATTATGATGTCAGAATATCAAGACAGAAGCCCAAAAGCGTTAGAATTAATCAAAAACACCTACCACCTACTTTTCAAGGAAAAACACAGCTTGTCCAAAAGATCAACTTGAATTCCTAGAAGAACTGAAGCAAGAGTTTGAAATGGATTGTTTAAATAATGTCAGAAGTTAAATGAGAATGAGAGAGGGAAGAATTGGAAAAGGCATGAGAATAAAGACTTGGAAAGAGAATTAAAAACTTAAGGTAAGTATAAAACCTTGCCCCCCCAAAGCCCTAAAAATTACAATGGACATTCAAACAGAAACAAGCAACTTCAGGAGACAATAAAAATATTAAAAGTCAAATGATTAATAAAAGAAGAAAATGCAAGTTACTTTGTAAACAAGTGACCTGGAAAACAGATCCAAAAGGGAGAACCTGAGGCAGCTGGTGATACAGCAGATAGAACAGCAGCCTTGGAGACAGGAGGATCTGAGTTCAAAGCGGACCTCACACATTTGACACTTATTAACTGTGTGACCTTGGGCAAATCATTTAACCCTGACTGCCTCACTAAGGGGGTAAAAGTACAAAGAGAGAGAATTTAAGAATCATTAGATTACCTGAAGGCCATAACCAAAAAAATTACATATTATATCTCAAAAAAAATCATGAAAGAAGACTGATCCAACCTAACAAGGAGGCAAAGTAAAAAACAGAAAGAAATACACTGATCACCTCCTGAAACTTTCAAATAAAAATGCGTAGGAATGCCAAAAGCCAGTGCTAGGTTAATGGGAAAAAAAATCTATAGTAGTCAGAAATAAAGAATGTAAATGCTGATGAACCACAAATCAATGTCAAACAAGTTTTAGCAGCTACCACTACATGGAAGTGGAGAACATGAAATTTTATATTCTGAAAGGGAAACAACATAGGTCTAAAATAAAAAAAAAATAACTTACCCAAGAAAGTCGAGTACAAAAATAGACCTCCAGTGAAATAAAGAACTTTCAAATATTCCTAACAAAAAACTCAGAGCTGAACATGAATTCTGAAATAGAAATACAGGAGTTAAGAGAAAAATAAAAAAGGTAAATATAAGTGAACAATCAGAATGATTTTTTATAAGGATCAGCCCTTTACATTCTAATGGGGAGGGATGCAATATGACAGAAAGGTCCTTGAGAATCCTAATGTCATCTAGAGTCACAGAAGTATCAAATGGGACCTTGAGAAGTCACTGAATATTCTCTGGGCATTTTTTCCTCATACGATAATAATTAGGGACCTGAAGCAATCTCTAAGGAATTTTCAAGTTCCAGTACTCTGTAATTCTACTATTCCGTGATTTCTCAATTAGTCCTCTCTAACCTATAAAAAAGAAGATGCTTCTTTTCCCAGAAAAATCTTTATCTACACACCTATGGCATACTGATATGACCCCCTCCTCTCCCTAAGCACTTTGTACACAAAAGATGCTTAGTTAATACCTGAATGGATTTTTATTGCCTGGGAGAGCTAATGGCAAGATAAAATGATCCCATGAACAACACTAGCGAAGGAAGTTCTAACCCCATTCTATAATCCTAACCTTAACCCACCCTTTTAACACAAACTGCAATCCAAGAAATAAAACACGGTCCTTGTCCTTAAGAAGTTTATAATCTTCCTAGGAAGACAAGACTTAGCAGATGTGAAAATTTAATAGATGGGAAAGTATAACTAATGCAAGGAACTATTACATACAGAAGTGTCCAATGAATACAGTGTTGTAAGAATTAGGTTGAGGGGAAAATCACCGTGAGACAGGGTAATCATGAAAAGTTTCCTAAGAGAATTAGGATCTGAGTTGGGCCTTAAAAAAGAGACAAAACAGCAAGCTTGTTCTAAAGGCGTGAGTATACCAGCTTAACTTAAAATGGGAATTTATTACAGGAAAGTAGTGTGAGATAAGGCTGGGGATATATTATGAACCAAGTTTCTGGGGAGTCCTAAATACAAAATTAAGGCTATTGCTAGAGAAACTTTATTATATACTCAGCTTTGCATCTACAAAGATAGAGGACGCCGATAGAAGAACCCAATCAAACAGAAGCCTACAACCATAGTCCTATACATGCGTTCATTACAGATTAAACAGCAGATATTGAATTATTTTATGTAAAGTAGGTCTGGCTTTGGCAGTATTTTTTCAACGCCATTAAGTCATAAAAACATGGCAATTCATATTTTGTCAAATGAATTTAGATTTCTAAATAATCTTTATTTTAATCCATACATATCAGTGAGTATTTCTTGCTGATCTAATACATAATTAATCCAGCGACAACTCTTTTACTCAAAGATTCGAAAAGTGCCAGACTGAGGTGAATGTCTGGGAGAAGTAATGGTATTTCCAAAGGAAAATTCTCCCACAGTTCAATTTACAATATTGTAATAAGGCTCTACAGCATAAATTCTGATGCCATGGACAGAAAACCTATTTGTGTATCATGTATGAACATAAATAAAGCCCAAATACTTATACTGTCCTCACAAATATGAAATTTTCTTTTGTGATTCTATACTCTTGGACATATATTACAAGAAAGTTGTGCCCTGCGATAAATTTTTTGACTGGAAGGTCTTCATCAATACCAACACTTCCTCATTACTCAGCCCTAAATAAAAAAAGAAGTTGTAATAATAGAGTCACAAATAACAGAATGAAATCATTAAAGCTGTTATGTATCGACCTGCATTCAATATTCAGTCATTACAAATGAAAACCCCGGCTTCTCTGCTCTTCTCCTAGACCGAAAAACTCCATGTTCACTTCTCAGACACTATATACTCCAATCCTGATCACCTTCTCTGCTCTCCTCTGTCTCCCCAGCTCCTTCCACATTTTCTTAGAACAGTTATTTGGTGCAATGGATAGAGGGCTGAGCCCAGAGTCAGGAAGACCTGAGTTTACATCTAACCTCAGGCATTTACTTACTAACTTTATGAGCCTGAGCATTTTTACCTCTTTATCTCTGCCTTAGTTTCCTCAACCATAAAATAAGGCTAACAATATTTCCTCCCAGAGTCCTTGCAAAGAAAAAATAAAATAATATTTGCAGAGCACTTAACTTTATACATAGTTATATAAATTCCATTTATAATTATTCTTCCTAATAGTCCAATGATTGACTTTAATGCAGATATTGGAGTGTTGTAGGACTTGTGTCTGTTTGGATAGCCTATTTTTTAAAATCACCATGCCTTCCAGAAGCTGGGTGACAGAAACATACCACATATTCTGAGAAAGAAGTATATTCACTTCAAGCTGGCCTGAAAACCAGGGAGACACATACTGGCTTTTGACACTGACTCTGTGACCTAAGGTGTATCATTTGACCTCTTAAGTGCTCTAGGAAACTCTTTAAGACTAAAAGTTTCAGAGGTGTCAATATGCATTGGTAAAGGGATTTTCCTTATCCAAGTGTATCCTATAACAACTTGGGACTAGCCACTATATAACCCAAGGCCTGCCCCCCCCCCAGATACTGCTCCCTTATGTTCAAGCTTCTCCATATAATACTATTTGTAGCACTAAAAGAATTTTAGAGGTCATTTAGTCCAGGTCCTCCATATTAATGATAAGGAAAATGGACCCCAGAGTCAGGAACAGACTTACCCAGGGTCTCTGGGGGAGTTAGTTTGACTTGCAGTCAGGACTAGATCCCAGTTCTCCAGACCCCAGAATGTTTTCTACTGCACCCCATGCCTCCTTACAATCTCATCTATTTCCTCTTTTAAGCTGTTCCCCTACCCTACCCTAAAACAAGTCTTCCTATATATTTTATTGATCTGTTAATAACCAAAGTGTATGGTTTTAGAAGCCCAATTTTTATTCTACTTATAAAGTCCCATACATAGCCACAGTGCTCTGTAAATAATGTCTTCAGTGGCAGAGAGCAGATTTTGATAAAGTTCATAAGGCTGAATGGTAATAATAATGAACTAAAATAAGCCTATTGGACCCCATCTGTGAACACCACGAAACAAAGAAATATAACGTCTGTAAGAACAATGTTTATGAAATTACATTGTTTCTTTGCCACTGTGTGGGAGATATTGTATCACATGTTGAGTAGCAAATGGCAGAGATCATAGGCAGAAATATGTCACATAGGGAATTTCTTGCTTTAGATGAAAAATGGAATATAATGAGACAAAATATATGGGCGTTCCTGAACGGCTGCACCCTGTAGGTCCAAGGGGACAGGGCCAGATGCAGGAATCAAGCACCAAAACACACTGGGTGGGCAAAGTCTTAGAGAAAGACTAATAATGGTATGGTAATCAGGACATCTGCATGCCAAGGCTGAAGAAACTCGCCACAGACCCTCTAGGCTGAGCCTGGGGAAGTCCTTTTTATTTCCCATGACTCAGTTTATTCACTTATCAAACTTAGCCCATAAATCTCACTGAGCTCTTCAGAAGATCTATTTTTTTAATATTTCAAAAAGCATTTTGAAAAGGCTACATAATATTATACTAGGAACCATAAAATGAGATAAAAGACATGACTAATAGGACAGGGCATTCTGTAAGTGCTTAAGTAAGTACTTATTAAATGCATTTGTCTGCTCCCAGTGTAGTTTGATCCCGGACGGAAAATTTGACTAAGGGGTCCTTTCCGAAATATTCCTGAAAAACATCCCTAGTGCTACTCTTGGTGTCCAGACAAGTTTTAAATTAGAAATTATCTGGATCTGACCTTAGTTATGTAGCAGGAGATAATCACCAGTCTCCCCCCTAAAAACAAACCCCCAAAACCTCAGATGCTGTCACATTTACCTGTACCAAAAGAATATAAGCTCCCTGAAAACAGAGCCTTTTTCATTTTTATCACTGTCTTTGTCTTCATATCCTTACTGCTTGGCACAGAGGCACCCTTAAATGTTTTTGGATTGATTGATTCAATCCAATAATGTCTAATCAGTGCCCACTGTATGCCAGGCACTATGCTAAATGCTGGGGATATAATTAGTAAGACAGACCGGATAGTTCTTGACCTCAAGAAGTTTACAATTTAAAGGGAAGAAAAACACTTAGAAGTAGGCAGGAAAATGAGGGGTGGGGAAGTGAGGTGAGTAGATAGGGTACCAGAGAGTGCCCACCCAGTGTGGGGGCATCTTGTTCCACGAAACTGAAACCAGGTAGGGCAGCAGTGGCAAAGTGTAGTGAGCTGAGAGTTCAGTTTCTGCCCTTTATAAAGGAAGGCATTGGGAGGAGTTTGATGCTCTACCCTTCAGTCACAGGGAGGAAGAAGCTGAGGCAGGTGGTGATAATGAAAGCTTGAGTTAACAGCATGGTGGTGAGTTTAGAAGAGATAAGCTTTATTTATCCTGGGAGGCGCATCTTTTTCTTTGGAGGTGAAACAAGCAGAGCTGAAGATGTGAAATGGAATGATTGATTCATGTTGCACTACAAACTTCACGAAACACTAAATTCCATGTCTCGAAAAGAAAAGAAAACTTGCTATAAGAACGACAAACATCAGCAACCTATCTTCCATTTTATAGGCAAAAAGATAATAGCAAAGACTTTGAAACGAAGTGGATCCCTATCAAGTGAGGGGCAGCTAAAAAGAGTATGGTGTGTGAATGTAATGGAACATTATTATGCAGTAAGAAATGATAACTGTAGAAAGCTCAGAAAAACATGGGGAGATTTATATAAATGGACCTTTTGTATAAGTACATGTATGTGTGTGTATATGTGTGGAATATGCATGTGTGTGTATATATGTATATATGTATATAAACACACATACACACATATACATATCAGGAAGATGAACTGACAATGGTAAACTAGATAGATTGAGAAGAGAGAGAATATTTTAACCTATTAAGGCTTTAAACTTTTGAAACATTTCATGTGTCTATGTGTACTATGTGGATTTGTATACACAGGGCAGCTAGGTGGTATAGTCAATAGAGTTTCAAGCCTAAAGTCTGGGAGACTTACCTTCCTGAGGTCAAATCTGGCCTCAGACACTTCCTAGTTATGTGTCCCTGGGCAAGTCACTTAACCCTGTTTCCTCATCTGTAAAATGAGTTGGAGAAAGAAATAGTAAACCACTCCAGTATCTTTGATAGGAAAACCTCAACTAGGATCAGAAAGAGTTGGACACAACTGAAAATAAACAAAAATCACTTTTGAAACATCCTGTCTGTATACGTGTATCTCTCTGCATATATACATACACATATATATATATACACACACACACACATACACATATATACATATATCTATATTTCAGGAAGGTGAACTGACAATAGTATAAACCAGTGGTAGAAAACCTGTGACCTCAAGGCCACATGTGGTCCTCTAGGTCCTCAAGTGCAGCCCTTTGAATCCAAACTTCACACAACAATTCCCTTAATAAAAGGATTTGTTCTGTAAAACTTAGACCCAGTCAAAAGGTCGCCCCCAAGAACCTTGAGGCCACAGGTTCCCCCACCTCTGGTATAGAGGACAGATGAACAGAGAAAGTCTACAAAGATGTTATTGAAATAACCCTGGCTGTACTGCTTTCCTTTTCTCCCTTCCTTACTGCACAGAGCTTCCTGGTAAGTTTACTAAAATGTAAATCAGCCCTGTTTCTGTTGCTTCTTCCACCAGCTCTGTGCAGCACCTTAGCATACCACCTGCGAGTGACTCAGGCTTCCCCTTGCCCCACTCCCCTTCCCCCTCTACCTGCCAAGGGGAGATTCCTCTGAGCTACTGAACGCACTTTCACAAAGAACGCTATAATAAAACAGGAAACCCTTTCAAAATTTCCTGGCTTTTCTTCAGAAGCCACATTTCTTTCCTCTACAAAATTCAGAACGTTAAATTCTTTGGTCTCCTCCATCTAGTAATGACTAGCAAATAGGAGCAGCTTGTTTCCATCCCTCAAGCAGTTGGCATTTTAATTCTCCTGCAGTGTGCTGATGGCATCCCATGAACTCCCAGATGGCAGCGGGTCATCCCCCTGAAAAAACACTAACTGGTCTGCCTGAATATGCTCGGTGGTAAGGCAGTCAAGAGAGAGGTCAACGATAGCTTGGGGGATTGTTCACCTCTTCTCTTAGCCTCTGGGAAGTCCCTTGAATCTAAGACCTTATTATTATTCCTCTATTCCCTGTTTCTCAAAACATGATTTAAGTTATGTTGGGGGTTTGCCACTGTTTTCTCCAGAAGGAGAATGTGACTCCACATTCCAACAGCAGCAGGGTCTATGAGCTCCCAGGCTGAGGCCCCTCACTGAACAAGCCAAGAGGTTATGGAGCTACTGCTGTCATGGAGATGGCTTCTGGCTTCAAAGTGGTCTCTGTCTGCTCTGCAGACCTTGTTCACCGATGGGAAGGTGGCACCACAGCTGAGCTTCCTGGCTGGCTGCTCTAGCTTTAATTGAAATGTCTCATAAAAGGATCATGAGCAGGAAATCAGGGCCTACTCAATGAACCGCTACCTGACCATGGGCCTAGGATGAGTCATTAAAATAAGTTGCAAATGGAAAAATCATCCCTTTCAGTCACCCTTTGTTTTCTGGCTACTAAAATGGGATCCTGACTCAATTCCAAGAGATATGTTATTGCCAGTCAAACCAGGATACAGAGCCATACACTTTCTTGTTTGGAAAGCTTTCTTTGTTGGGATTTAAATTCTTTAGTAAACAAACAGCAATAGGTCATTTAGGGGCAAGAAGACACCCGGTAACAAACCAATGTATTCAACAAATATGTACATAGAAGAAAGAGAAGAGAAACAATAAAATACCAAAAGTACACAGAAAAAGAACCCCCAAACCCTTATATTCATCATCCATTAAATATACTTTTTTCCCTATGTAAGACTAAGATCCTCCTGCCCTTATTCTTTGGGTTTTGAAAACCTCCACACTAGCTTTTAGCCTTTCTTGCTTTAGGCAAAATACTCTTCTATGATTTGTCCAAAGTCAAGGGTCAGATCAACACTAAATCAATATGTGTCACTTGTACCACTCAACAGGACTGAATTCTTTGAATCCTTGAGAGCATATTGGCTATCAACGTGTACAATCCCTTCATTATTCAGATGAAGAACCAAAGACCTAGAGATGTCAAGCCAGTTGCCCAAGATCACACAGTATCAACCTTCTGTCTCCCAATCCAACCACACTTCCACTGTGCCACGGCTGGCTGCCTCTCTGTCCTTTCAGCAGCCACATTCCCGGCAATGCTGGTTTCTTCTAAGACGTATTTAAGAGTCCTCGTGTACCTTGCCACTTCCAGAGATGTCTGTACGCGAGCAACGATGAAATGGGATTTTTTCTTTCCTCAAGAACTCAAGTGGCAAGAGAAACGAGAAGCGTTATTTCATATATAGACAGTGACAGTTTCTAATTATTGATGCACCACTAAGCAAGTTTTTGCTAACAGCCAAATGAGCGAGTGCACTTACAAAACGAGGGCAGGTGGCTTATCTGATTAGTTTTACTCATCTGCCTATGATATTATATAATTCTAGAAGGCCAATATCTCTTTATCTTTGGAGGTAGCAAAAACCGCCACTTTAAAAAGAATCCACATTAAATGCTATATTGTTTCCCATCCAATTATCTTTTGTACTCCGCATACAAATGGGAAAGTGCTGAATGTTCATTGTAGGTGCCATCTATCATCTGCTTAATTAATTGTAAGCAAACTTCTATTTGCATTTCAGGTGAATAGAACATAAAAGAAATGATATTTTTCTGGCAAATGAAGGCACTATATTATAAAAGAATAGGATCTTTTCTACCAAAAATAGAATAGAAGAGTTCTTAACGTAGCTCATATCTCAGGCACCCATAAGCTCTAAGTAAACTATTGGTCTCATTTCTTACTACTGAGGTTCCAGTTAATACCCTGCAAGCTTTGAGGCTGAAGGGACCCTGTTTACCCAGGATCCTAACCTTTCCTTTCAGATCCCTGAAAGGGCTTTGTTTCAAGTCAATGAAACTGGCTTTCACTATTTACCTTTGGGTTTTCATAGGCAATGTTAGAGCAAAGGTCTAGCCCAAGGGCTGCTAGACTTGGAATCAGAGTCCCTTAGTTCAAATCCTAACTTGTCCATCAGGGCAAGTGATTTGATCTTTCGGAGACTCAGTTTCCTTATCTATGAAATGAGTAAGTTGGAATAAATGACTTCTGTCATCCTTTTTAGTTCTTAAGTATATTAAATGGTCGAAGTGATGAATCTAAATGAAAAAATATTATGTTAAAAAAGCAAAATGGTAGGGAAAATTTTAACTCTTCATGAACTGTTAACAAATCCACTGGGTTCATCCAGGCATGCCTAAATTCTCCATCATTATCTGTTTAATGATACTGCCAGCCAGAATTTTCCACTTAGACTTATCAGATAAGCATAGATAAGATCTTTTAACTTTGGGAACTGTGTGTGTGTGTGTGTGTGTGTGTGTGTGTGTGTGTCTGCTGGCAGTCTGGACCCAATAAATCATAAACATACAGATTTCTCTTTGAAAACAGGGGTATATATTTATAGAACACTAAGGATCAAAATACACAATTATTTCTTTAAGGAACTTTTGACTCAGAAGCAAATATGCCAATTCACCAATTTTTCTTGGAGGAGTAGAGGAATATGGAGAATTTGTGCTATACCTATCTATTTACACAAAGAAAATAAGACACCAATAAAAGAAGAAGAATATCACTTTACAGAGCTTCCTCAGAACTGTTTTATTGCTTGGGATGTTTCTTTTGAATAACATACTTCAGTATTCCATCTAGACATACACCAGATAACCAACGCCTGTATGATTTTCTTGCCATCTTCTCTGCCTCAATCCCCCTTTTTCTCTATCTGAAAAGGCTATCCTAGGTAACTGACCTCCAGAGACCACCCCTCCTCCTCTTTCCTTCCCATTGACTCTACTAACCTTTGCAACTCCATCCTAATGATAATCTAACCTTACTGGTGAATAAATACAAACTAACTCAGGACATCACATCTATCTGGCTTCATACTATGGTTCATCTGTCTAGCAGCTATGTTTTATGTCAGTAGTTCTGAACTTGAGAAGTGTGAAGAAATTTAAGCATATTTTGATAACTATATTTCATATAATTGGTTTCCTTTGCAGTAAGTCAATATGCATGTATTAAGCGCCTACTAAGTGCCAGGTGCTGGCTAAACACTGAAGATAGAAAGAAAGTAAAAAATCAGTCCCTGATCTCATGAAACTCACAGGCTGATAGGCTACACAACACACAAACAACTTTGTACAAATAAGATATATAAAGGATAAATTGTGGATGGTCCCAGAGGGAAGGTACTAACATTACGGAAGATTGATGTTTCTTGTAGTAGGCAGGATTTTATCTGGTGCTTAGGAATTTAAGAAAACATTACTTCAAGAAGAAGTCCATAGACCATAATTCACCAGACCTCCAAAGTGGATCATGGCACACAGAAAAGGTTAAAAACATATTATATATGTTTTTGTCTCTACCAATTAGTGAGAACTCTTTGTGAGTATGGATTGTTTTCTTTGCATCCCCAGTACTTAGTACAGTACTTTGAATATAATGGGCATTTATTGAATGCTTGTTACCTTGACTTGTCTGTTTTGTTTGTTCATCAAAGAGAAAAGCAGCTTTAGATTTCTTAGAAACCTAAAAGTGTCCCAAAACACCAAAGCCACTGACAGAGAAATTCTGCTCCTTTTACAGATGGCTCTTCTCTTTTCCCTACTAGATTCTGGTTTTGAAAACTTTCCAAGTCTCAAATTTCACATGTCAATTGTCATGACCGCTCCTACCACCATAAGGTGATAGAAAGCCAGAAGAAAAGGTAGGGTAATCGAGACCTCTCCCCTTTTTCATTAATTACTTCATCTTGCCTCCTCTATAACATATTGTTGACTTCCATTTACATTTCATAACAAAGGAAACACCTGAATTTTCTCTATGTACTTCAAACTTTTTTCCACTGAGTTTCCCTCCATTAATTTGTGAGAATGCTCTCTCTCTCTCTCTCTCTCTCTCTCTGTGTGTATGTGTGTGTCTCTCACAAACCTAAAAACAAAACCCCTAAAAATAAGTACTAATTATCACTTTAAAAACATGTTTGTACAATTCTGTCACTCTGATCAATATTTACTCCTGAGATCTTTGCATCTTTCTTCATAGATGCTCCATCAGATAGAAAAAATACAACGAATCTTAGCTGAGTTTGTTTCTTGACCAAAGTAAACAGGGACAAAATTCAATTAATTTCTCTTATTCCTTACCTTACTATGTTCTCTTCTCTTAAAATCTGGCTTGTAAGAAAAGAAGCCAGTTTACTACAATAGAATGAACACTGGATTGGACATCAGGACACCTGGTTCTAGTCCTACCTCTGACACTCTGACACTCCCAACCCTATATCCAAGCCTGCAGTTTCTTTATAGGTAAAATAAGTAGGTGGTGCTCATGTTACTTCTAAAGTCCTCTTCTAGCTCTAATAAATAAATGAATGTAGCATTTATTAAATATTTGCTATGTGCAAAGCACTATGCTAAACACTGGGGATACATACAGAAAATTAAAGACAATCTCTACTCTCATGCAGTTTACTTTCTAATGAAGTAAACAGCACATGTGGAAGACTTCAGCTGCAAGTGAGGTGGAAAGGTTCCATAGTCCTTAGGGTGCAGCAGCAAAGCAGATTAGCAAGGCCCTTTATTTGATGTCATTTCCGCCGATAGAATTAGTTTCTGATGCTGAACCATTTGATGGTGCCAAGATCTTCAATGGCAAGAACTGTCTTTTCTCCATCTTTGGTAATTGTGGCTATGGCACCTCCAGGAGTATTTGCCAGGCTGTATCTCCAAAAGGATTACAATTTCTAGGATAATGGCAATGGATACCGGGACGGAACCATCAGTATTCTCAAAGGCTTTTAGCTCAGGGAAAAGGAGTAAGTATTTATATCAAGCCTATTATGTGCCAGGCACTAGGCTAAGCATTTCACATATAGTTCATTTAATCCTCATCATAACTCTATAGAGAAAGGTGCTGTTATTATCTTCATTATATAGCTGAGGAAACTGAGGCAAAGAGATAAAATGACTTGTCCAGGGTCATACAGTTAGTAATTTTCTGAGGTTGGATTTGAAATCAAGTCTTCCTGACTCTGAGCACTGGGTTCCAGCCACTGTGCCACCAAGTTACGTCTGTTCAAGGTCTTGGCCAGTCCCTCCTGAAGTCTAAGAAATGGGAAATGGTGATTGAGGTGGTGAGGGAGTCCTGAGAGGGGGCTTACACTTGCCTGGCATATGCTGCCTTTTGTCTCAAACTCAAGATGCCTATTTGCTTCAGCTAGTGGCTTGCCTGCCATGCAGGCACCAACTGAAGGGGATGGCTGCCCCTTATCCAAAGGGGCTAGTGGCAAATGATGCATGATGACAGTAGGAGCAAATCTGAAAGCAGGATTAATGTTTTGGGTTGTTTTTTGGGAAGCACAGCAGAGTGAGTGCTGCCATTTGGAAGGCTCTTGCTCTAATCTACCTTTTGGTAGTTCCAACAGTCAATCATACCATTCTTCTCAAGGTGTTAATTTTCTAATCTTCCACAAAGTCCTACTCTGGTGCCTGATTATGGCATGGAGGTGATCCCTAAGTTGTATAAGGCTAGGTGCCAACAGCATAATCTCTGACAGATTCTACCATGTTGGACGTGTCTCAAATATGGTCTCAGAAACACATTATGTCTACTTTCTGAGGACCAGGTTAGCCAGGTAAAGAGAGTTTTATCACCAGTATGGAGGTCACTCAGAGATGACTTCTTTGGCTATGACAGCCCATGAAAACAAGAGAAATACATAATAAGGGCCCTCATGGCATCAGAAGGCACAATGTCAGAGTGGCAAGAGAGGAGACAGAAAGGTTGTTAAGAAAATCCTTAGACTATCTGTCACCATTAACTTGGCTGCTGTTAGCCTAAATTTAATGTCCTTAAACAGTGACCAATGAAGGGACAGACTAATGGGGAAATTGAATCACAACAATCTTGATATAGTTAGAAATGAAAACATAAAAAGGAAGCTGTAGATAAATATAAGTATGGCTCCAAGGTTCTTCTTAGTAAAGAAGAATCTACTAGATAATTGTCCATTCAACTCATATAATACTGGACAATCATGAATCAGGACAGATTATTTTATTGTACATCCAAAGGCAACAAGAAATTTCATTTATTGGGATATTGTTATCATTTATGGACAGCTCATAAGTATTTACAAAAAGACTAGCATTGAGAAAATTGCATCTTATATGCTATTATCTATTATAGATGAAGAAGTAAAGGAATTGTAGAAAGTAAAAACAATGTATTCTCTAATACTCTATAATTCCTATGCTTGAGTAAGCATGGACAGAATAGTGAAAAAATATGTCGAAAACATGGTTCAGGAATAAAAAATAAGAGAAGACAAATATTTTTAGACTATATAGAAGCTTTACACATGTATAACAAACAGAAGGAACGGAGTAGGGAGAGTGCCAAAGAATGCCATAAAAATGAAACTAATTACAGACAGAAAATGACTAGTTATACATGCAGGAGTCATTTACACATCAGCTCTCTGTGTACAGTTGGACCACTACATTCTCAGAACAAAGATCTAACTCAATACCAAATCAAGAGAATAAAAAAGAGAATATATGGCAAACAGTTGGGATAACCTCAACGTGGCCTATTTAACCAGACTGTTGGTGCTCCCAAAACGGTGACTGAATAAAATAGTAAACTCTTACCATTTTCTAATTAAATGTTATCGATTTAAATCAATATTTACAAGAAGGAGACAACTACCTCAGTCAGCAATACAATCTCCTTGCCATGTGAATGGAAATGGTAACCAAGAGAAATACCATTTTAGAAAATGAATTTATTTGCAAAATCTCATGGAAAATGTTGGTATGTTATTGTAAATACTGCCTCATAAAAGAGCCAAACAATAGAGGAAAAATAAGTTTATAATAGGGTGACTAAAGAGTCAGATCATCTGGAGAACATTTAAGGACTAAACTATAAGGAATACAATAAACAGGTGGGGGAGGGGGAAGGATGGAAACGTTCTGCTAAAATTCTTATACCTCTGATCTCTGTCAGTAATAGCAGAACCACCACATTTTAATTCTAATGTCAAAGGGTTCGGTGTATTGTATGAGAAAGTAAAATGGGCTTTTGTTTCATGGAGCAGGTTAATCCCGATCAATATCTCCCTTCTGTTCAGTTCAGGCCTAGATCTTTGTCTATCCATGGTATCTGCCTAAGATGAATTTACTTCTAGAACCGTTCTATGGCTGTCAAGCCAATTACACCATATATCATAGTCTGGACAATAAACTTCTGGTAATTTTTCCCAAGTGGATGGTAAAGTTGGAATCTTTTGAGTGACTATTCGTCTTATTTATGAAGTGCTAAAGTCAGTATAACACAAATCAGTAAAAATATATTATTATTTCCTAATTTGAAAACTGCTGCTGCCTAAAAACAAAAATTAACTAGGCATCATTTTATACTAATAAAGTCCTTTTGGTCTCATCTATCCATTCATCTAATGGGAACCCAAATGCACAGACAATTTAACATAGCAATCAGACAAAAGTAAAGTTTATTTGTACCAGATTTACCTTCTTAATTATACTTTACTTAAAAAGGTTAAAATTAATTTGTACTTCCTGAACAATCAGCCTTTTCTATCATGACAATTTGAGAGTAAAAACTTGCCACAGATAAGCCACATGCAGAAAAGCAAGAATGGATTGTAAGAGAACTACTGATTTAAATAGCATTGTTTATCTATAGAGCTCAATATGTATTCATACAGGACCTCATGCTACCCTTTTGTGGTAATGAGAGCTGATATACCTATTAAACAGATATGAAAACTGAGGTACAAACAAGAAAGTTCTAGTGTTTCTCCTGTTATTCTAAATAGATATAAATATAGATAAAACCATACATAGAAAGATAAGCAGGTATACCTTTTGTAAAAAGTGTTTTTATTGATATCTTGTTTTTATATCAACTAGATTTCCTCCAATGCCCTCCACTTTCCTCCACTGCCCCTTCCCATTCTGGATTCCTTCATTTATGACTCCCCCCAATAAAAAATAAAAGAAAGAAAAAGATAAGAATGAGGGGGAAAATCAGCAAAATCAATCAGTACTTTGAAAAAGTCTGAAAATATATGCAAGGTTCCATACCCATGGTCTCCTCACCACCCCCTCGTGTGCACCTCCTGTGCAAAGAAGAGGAAAGTAGTGTCTTCTCATACCTATTGTTTGAGGCCACGTTCATTCTTTGCAATTTTGCAACATTTATCTTAAATTGTTCTGTTACTGTTGTTTTTTTCCATTTCAGCATTATATTCATTGTGCATATCATTTTCTAGGCTCTGTTTATTTCACTTTGCATCAGGTCATGTAAGGTTCCTATGTTTCTTTGTATTCATCATATTTTTCATTTCTTACAGAATAGTAATAATACATTACATTCTAGGGTCAGCATTTCTTTAGCCATTCTCCAATAATGGACACTTTCTACTTCTACTTTCCCCAGTTCTTTGCTGTAGATCTTATGATGCATACGGAGTCTTTCTTTTTATCAGTGACTTCCTTCAAATAAAGGCTTTTAGCAATGGAATCTCTGGGTAAGAGGGCATGGTCATTTTCACTACTTTAGCAAATGTCATGTCACTTGAGCCAGAAAACTTTGATTCGGTAAATTAATCTTGACAACTTTGAGAAAGTCAGCTCTGTTAATCAAAATAAAGCTTTTTCTTCACTTTCTTGGAGGACATAAAGATGTATGTTCCCCTTAACCTCAGAAATAGCTTGAGAGTGGGCCATCAGAGGAACACAGGTGGTAAAAGTCTGACACCATAATTCCTCTACTTCTTTAAATCATCGTCCATTAATCTATGAGGACAATGACAACTACTATGCTGGGACCTTATTTATTCTATCTGCAGGGCCTAGTTTAGTTGCCTTCCACAAAACAGGCACTTAATAAATGTCTGGTGAATGAATAATAACACCTTACATTTATATAATGTATTACAGTTTGCAAAGGGTTTTAAATATAGAAATACCTCCTCTTGAGATATTTCTCTAATTAACTGATCCTATTTTCTAACTCTCTCCCTAGCACTCTTGCAATTCCTATAGCTCTCTGTAAATTCATCTGCCTTGATGAAAGAATCTCAGTCTCTCTCTGTCTCTCTCTCTCCTCCCCACCCCATCTGTTTTTGTGCGTAGCAGACATACTCAAGTAGCTAGACAGCAGGTACCTAAGGTCTAATTGGATCTCTGATTTTCACATTCTATGTTTTAAGACAAAAGATAACTGAAGAAATTAGATAATGTTCTTCTTAGGTCTTGGGGAATGGGAGAAAGCTTTAAAGAGGGACCATTATAAGCTTCACTCAGCATTTTACCTCAGTTCTGCTGGTGTGTGAGGCACCTGACATAGTGAACAGAGAGCCGGCCTTAAAGTCAAGAAGATCTTAATTCAAATCATGTCTCTGACATCTACTTGCTATGTGATTCTGGTCAAGTCACTTAACCTTAGAGAGGTACCTTTTTCCAGCTAGGTGGCAACAGCGAATAAAATGTCAGGCCCAGAGTTGGGAAGAACTGCATTCAAATCCAGTCTGAGGCGCTTATCAGCTGTGTGACCCTGAGCAAGTCTCTTAATGTATTTGCCTCAGTTTCTACAACTGTAAAACGAGAATATTAACAGTACCTTCCTTCCAGGGTTGTTGTTGAAATCAAATAAAAGCTATTAATTGCAAAGTGCTTAGCACAAAGTAAGCTGATATAAACGTTCTCTATTATCCTTTCTAAACACTCAATGCTCTGGGCAAGTCCCTAACATTAGAATGAACTAATTTGTATTAGTAGAATGGGTTTCCTAACTAGAAAATTTCCTATCACAATGAACTCACAAATCTAGTCCCTATCCCTGTCTTCTACTATGATTTGCATTATTTAAGTTTACTTCTTAAGAAGTGTTTTTTTCCAGCTTGACACCAGAATTTGACTTCAGTCTTCATCTTATGAGGTATGGAAAAATATAAAAGGACTGAAGCCATCTTCTCCCCCTTTGTAATGTCATTTTGTAAGGTCTTTTGATATACATTAAAATGGAAATTAAAAAACCCATTGCCTTTTCCTGGTGGCACTGGGTTAACTAATGTTGGGGATGCCTCTGACCAAGGAAATTGATTCAATCCCAAGGAGTCATTCTTGAGTGATATGTATATTGGGCAAAGCTGTGAAAGCCAATACGCGAATCCCAATCCCAGATGAAAGCTAGACAGACAGAAGCAAAGGGAGCACAGCTTTTTTCAATCAGGCTTGGAGTCAAAATAGAATGGGATGGCAAAATTCAAGAGATCAAACTCTTTTGGTCAAAACAAGATCCTAGTCGAATTTTCATCCAACCCTAACCAACACAATTTCTTCCTCTAGCCAGGAGTTGATCAATGAGTTCTAGTCTTATTTCCATACTGACTGGAGTTCAGTAGGTTGGAATGATAGTAATCTCTGTATTCACTTCAAAGCTTCTCCTTAGGAATGGCCGACTGACTCCAGCTTAATGGAAGGCACCCCTCTAAGGCCCCAATAAAAGAGGAGGTCCCATGTTTGCAATAAGTGGAGAACATCACTCAGTTCCCTCCGTTCCACCCAACTTCATTATAGTAATTGGCCTGTCCTGGAGTTCTAGTTTTCAATTGCTCCTTCCTCAAAATTAGCTTCAATAAGCCCTTTAAAACTTCCTGGATTCCTAATTCAAGAAAACTATGAGTTCACTGATCTATGTGGGATAGTAGGGAAGGACCATGATTGGGATATGTTACAAGATGCTTTCATGGGAAATATGGGGTGGGGGTAGGAAGGATAACAGAAAAAGAAAAAAAACTGCCAAGGAATACAGAAAGAAACCCACATCTCATTTATCCCTTTGTGCTTCTGATATGCACCATTCATTTGGTCACATGGTTCTAGTAATGGATGTTAATTGAATGCATTAAGGACATAATAACAAAATTCTGAGAATTGTTTTTGCTATATTTTTAAACTTCCAATGTTCCTGGCTATAAAAAGCTGAACAGAAAATGGTAAAATATCTCACTGTAATGAAAATGGAGATATGGAGATAAGGGTTTGGGGAGGGGGGAAGTTGGGGAGGAAAAACCTACTTGAAAGTTCACTCTGTTCCCATAGAGAAAAGGGCAAACGCCTAGTGTAAAGCAGTTTGGTACCAATGCAATAATTTCTGGATAGCTGCCAATGCTAAGGTTAAAAAGCAATATTACAAGGCTTCTATGATGGCGGCCTACTGGGAGACATTTGTTGAAAATTGCTTTGCCTATCATTTAGTCAGCAAAAAAACCCCACAGTACTAGTTATGCTAGAACTCTGTTGAGTGTGCATCTATAAATGATTCAAATTGTAAGCACATAAAGCCCCCATACAGGTAGGTGTAATCACCATAAAAGCCTAGAGCCTAAGCTCTGTTCTTTCACATTGATAGGCCTTATAAATTTTCACCATATGTTGCCCAAATAAGAAGTATAATTATAAAGAAAGTATATTTTGAGTTTTAAATTCAACTTCTGAAAATTATATCAAAATGAATTTTGGGGACATTGGACAAATAAACTTTTTGGCAGCCACACTGCATAAAACCTAAGCCCTACACTGATGATATCAAACAGACTAACTTAATTTTAATTATGCTAGTTCACTTACTCTATGGGACAGGCAGCATATAGGTGTTTTAACTAAACTCTGTCCATCTCTTCCAATCTCCAAATACCTGAAAACATTTAAGAATGAGGTAACACTTTAAAGTATAATTAGCAGAAAAATTAAACCTAACACTTCAGTGTTCTAAGTAGCATGCCCAGATAAGAGTTGCAAAGGTGAGAGATAGGGTTGTTACCTTGGACACCTTTCTAAAATCCTTCCTGGAAGTTATCAGAATAACTGTCAAGCAAAATCACTCCCTACTCTATGAAATTTCCAAGTTAATTACAGCATACATAAGGTTTTATTCCTTGTTTCTATGGGCCAGAAATACAAACTTCAGTATGAATAGCCAAATCCTCATTCCCATCAGAGAAAATGAGAATTCCCACTGGTTTTTCAGCAATCACACATTTATTTAGTGCTTGCAATAGGTCAAGTACTATGCTATGCACTGGGGATACAAAGAAAAAGTAAAAAGACCCTTCCCTCGAGTTGCTTACATTCAAGTGGAAAGGAATTTTTACTTGACGGTGTGTTTTTTGTCATGGACCCTGACAGCAATGTGATGAAGCTATGGAATCCTTCTCAAAATAATGTCTTCAAGTGCATAAAGTCAATTACACGGGATGACACAATAAAGCAATTTTATTGACATGGTTATCAAAATATCTGTTTTTAAAAGGTCACAGCCCTCAAGTTATTTAATTTTTAAAAATGCAAATAAGTTCACAGACCTCAAGTAAAAAAAATCCTTCTATAGAAAGTTTAGAATCCAAGTGGAAGGATTCACTCTAAAGAGTGGGCTCCAATTTAAGTCTCTAGAGCAAGTGTTCTTAATTTGGATAGGAAAAGTACATATTTTCACTAACCTCTAATTGAAGCATAGCATTTTCTTCCATTATGATTTTTTAAACAATTATTGTGGGAAGAGAATCACAGGTTTCACCAGACTGCCATAGGGATCCATGACATAGAAAGAGCTGAAGAACTTTTGCTGTCAAGAGTATAGAATCCAAACAGAAGGATTCTCTATAAATGGTGAAGTCCTCCAGGTGTTTCTGTTTATGAACGACGTTGCATTTACTACAAGGCCTCCTAAATGAAATCTACAGTCACTCAAATGAGCTCAACTTCAGTACTCACATGGGAACAATCAACTGGATAAGGAAAAGTTTATATTCTTTATTTTGATAAGCAGCTAGAGGAGAAAAGTGCATGTACAGGGCAAACAATATGCATACTTTGCATATATAAAGTAGATGTACAGTAAAACCAGACTGAAAGGCTGGAGGGAGAGTATTGGCTGGA
The DNA here is from genome assembly GCA_028646575.1 of Pseudocheirus occidentalis. Taxonomy (NCBI): domain Eukaryota; kingdom Metazoa; phylum Chordata; class Mammalia; order Diprotodontia; family Pseudocheiridae; genus Pseudocheirus; species Pseudocheirus occidentalis. Next base: position 77,881,507 of record CM053598.1, read on the forward strand.
GGAAGAGTATTGGTTGGGAGACAGTCTTGTGCAAAAGATGGCACTTGAGTCTTAAAGGAAGCCAGTAATTCAAAGAAGCAGTGGTAATGAGAGGGAACAATGTGCACAATAGACAACAGACAATGGGGCAATGGGTGCAAAGGCATAGTAAGGGAGTCTTGAAGGTAATATGGGGGAAACAAAAAATAGACCAGTGTGGTTAGAACTTAAGAGTGTGTGTGTGTGGGGCGGGGGTATTGTAAAGTATAAGAAGACTCAGATAGGAAGAAGTCCAGTGGCAAACTGTTTTAAACGCCAAAGAGAGGCAATTCTATTTAATTCAGATCTTTACTGTAGGAGGATTATTTTGGCACTGATTTGAGAATTGATTGGAGTGAAGAGACACTTGAAGCAGACAGACCAATTAGAAGGCTATTACAATAGTCCAGGCAAGAGGTAATGAGGTGGTAGATGTGTAAGTGGAGAGAAGACCTATACAATAAGTGACATATGAATAAAAATAACTATATTTGGCAAATGACAACTTATGTAGCCTGAGAACAAGGAGTCAAGGATGACACCATGGCTGTAAACATGTGCAACAGTAATCAGTTTATCAGATACTTGGCACTTAGTAACTTTGGGCTAAGTATGGAGGGAGTGAACTCTGTCCATTGTTGAGAAGGCATGAACTCCCCTGTTGACTGGAAGAAGGCTATTGGCTGAGACAGGAAGCCAGTGCTGAGAAAGAGAGAGAGAGAGAGAGAGAGAGAGAGAGAGAGAGAGAGAGAGAGAGTTTGTCTCCCAGTATCTGGAAGCTGACTGAGAACTCGATAGAAATTTTCCTGAGACCAGAATCTGGTGAAGGCCAAACAGAAAGCTGATGTTCCTTCTGGGTCCTAGAGCCAGATGAACTGCTGGAAGACTGAAGAAGCACGAATTAAGACTTTGTCTGTTCGTGGCCAGGCTGATCCTTGAGTTCCAGAAAAGAGAAGTACTGAAAGGTTTGAGATGTGCTGGACCCTGTGAACTTCAGTGTGTGTCAGGGACTGCCCTGAGGACTGGACAAGTACCTGGGAGCTGTCTGCTTCTGAATCCAGGTGACTGTTTGGTGGATTCAGCAGGGAGTTGGGACCATGGAAGGGGATCTAGGGAATCAGAGAGACCACCCAGAGTCAAGATGAAGAAAAGGCCTCCGCTTGAACGAAACTGAGGAATGCTGGACACCAAGGAGTGAAGTTTGTGTGGCTGCTTAGTGAATTGAGTTGATGTATGGTTGCCCCATGAGTGGAAGACTGATTATTGTTTTGTGAATTGATTGAATGATTAAGTATTGATTTGCCCCATGAGTGGAAGACTGAATATTGTACTGTACCTTGATAAGTTGTGAATGTTATATTGTGATGTATTGTGAATGTCTGCCTTGATTTGTAATGGAATAAACAGAGTGCTCACTATTACTGTGTAATCTGAACCTTAAAAGCTGGGTCTAATAGGATCAAGAAAAGTTTTCTAAAGGTTGAAGAAATACCTGTACCTGTTCGTAGGCAGTGGGGAAGGGTCTAGCACAAATAGGAAGGAAATGGAAGAGGGGAGGGGGCAAATGTGGGGAAGAAAGAGAGAGAGGAAGGGAGGGAAAGAGGAGGGGGGAGGGAGAGAGATGGAGGGGGAAGAGAGAGAGAGAGAGAGAGAGAGAGAGAGAGAGAGAGAGAGAGAGAGAGGGAAACTGAGACAGTCAGTGGTCAGGGTCACACAGCCTTGTCTAAAGTTGTATTTGCACACAGGTCTTCCTGACTCCAGGTCTAGAAATATGTCCACTGTACCATCTAGCTGCCTCATTTCACTAAGACTTGACCTCCCTTCCCGTTACACTAAGAAAAAGACAGAGCTAGTAATCAAGCAACCCGGCGTTTCAAACAGAAAACATCTGACCTGGCCTGAATAATCTAGAGAACAGCATTTTTCAAACTAATTTGCAGAAGCGTTATTTAAGTGGTCTGGAAAGAAAGAAGCCAAGTACCTTCAAGAGTAGAAAACAAAAATAGATTTTTTTTAATCATTGAAGAGTTTTAAGGGCAATTATATTGCTGCAGTCCTAACAGCCACTTGTGCAAACCGCAGGCTTAGAATACACAAAACCCTTGTGCCACTTCCCACTCCCCACTCCATGGACTGTGGAGTGTTTGAAGGGACAGGAAATGTAATCAAGTGGGGGGCTGTTAAGAGTGTGGGGCTTGAAGGCCAAGCTGTTGTTGTTGTTCTCATTATTGCTTTATTATTGTTATTTGCTATTATAGGTAAAATAAAACACAAAACAAAACCAAGAGATCTTCATGGTGGAGACAAAAGGAGTCAATTTAGTCTTAAAAGGTCATTTCATTGGTACCAACGCTTTACCACTCAATACTTTCCTTTTCTAGCCCAGCCACCACAGAGAACACATTTTCCTGAGCAATATAGCATTGCCTTTTGTAGGTAAAAACAGTGCTATGCTCACAGATTGGGAAGGAGGGGCAAGGAAACTAGGAACAAGAAATTTTAAGCAACTTTGTATAAATTACGGTTTCTCTTTCTGCAGTTACCAACATATGCTATTTTGGTCTGATTATAGATTGGGTTTTCTCTTCATTGGCAGTTATCTACATGAAAGCAAACACTAAGCAGAAACCTTGATTCTACTAACAAGAAAAACACATAGCTTTTTTTTAAAGGCGTTTGTCCAGGTCGATAAAATCTCAACCAACTAATTTTTAACTATTATGTACAGTAACTGATGAAATTAGTTGTGCTGTATTATGGAACCATTCGTTGGCAAATGCTGCTGCCTGTACACCATCTCTGTTAAAGAAGTTCTGCTATGTGATTTGGGACAGGTTACTCAAGTTCCTGACTCTCTAGTTTCTCATTTATAAAGATAATAAGTCTTAAATGATAGAGTAAAAGTTACCTGATTATTAAAAAAAAGGCCTGAGCAATTCACAAAGGCAGAACTTAAGACAAAAACCCACTAGTGGACACTGGGTTGCCTATCACTAGAAGGATTAAACACCAAATGAATGATCACTTTCTGGGTGGGTGAAAGAAGACATTTATTTTCAAGTGAGAATTGGACCAGAAGACCAACAAGGTCCCTTCCAATTATTAAATTCTGTGATTTGCTGAATCTCTAAAAATAATGTCATAAAAGGGTGTTTATATTTGGAATACAATTCAGGTAAAAAATTCATCCCCTAAAAATTTTACCTTTCTTATGGGCTTTGAATTTCCAGATTTCTATTCAATCCACTATCCAAAAAGTAAGGTTCATTTTTTTTCAACCTACTCTGTTAAATTCAAGGAGTTATACTGAAAGACCAATTGGAATTTCTTACAAGATGTAGAAAGCATTTGCTTAACAAATAAGGGATTTACCATCCATCATGGTAAAAGAATGAAGGTAGTTATCATTGTTAATAAGTCACCTAATATATAGACTACAACATTTAAAATAATTAAAACATAATACAATTGTTAAAAACTAGGTATGTAAATCCTTTTCAAATGATTCACCACATTGCCTTGTACACAGTAGGCATTCAATCAATATTAAGTGAATGAATAAATAGCCAAATAACCCACTTCTAGTCTCTCCCCATACCAATCTGCTTAACCAATGACCACCATATTGTCTTCCCAATGCAGGGCTCTGATCACATTATTCTACTGTTCAGTAACCTATGCTGGCTTCCAACTGCCCACCAGGTAACATCCAAGCTCCTTATTTATATAATTAAGGTTGCCTATAATCGAAGTCTGACCTCTCTTTCCAGTCTTCTCTCTCACTATTCCTTATCTTATGTTTATGCTCCAGCCAAAATGAACTACTTGCCACTCACTAAATTCTTTTTTTTCTTCATGTTCATGGTTTCTTTTTTTCTTTCTATTAATTTACTTATTTAGTTTTGACACCATAAGAACAAAACTAATAACAACAGCTAGCATTTATATAGTCCCTATATGTGCTAAATGCTTTACAAACATTTCATCATCACAACAATTCTGGGAAACAGATGCCATTATTCCCATTTGACAATTTTGGAAACTGAGGTAAACAAAGGTAAAGTTACATCCCCAAGGTAACATAGCTAGTAAATGTCCAAGACCAAATTTGAATTCAAGTCTCCCTGGCTCCAGGTGTAGCATTTTATCTACTGCAGTATTTCCCAACAAAAAGCCAAGAAAGTCTCATAATCAGGTGCTTTTCTGAACAAATTTTTACTGTTAACAAAAAAAAAA
>CM053598.1:77886260-77925427 GCA_028646575.1 Pseudocheirus occidentalis
TTTGGAGGGCAGTTGGGGTTAAGTGACTTGCCCAAGGTCACACGGCTAGTTTTTTGTGTTAAGTGTCTGAGGCCGGATTTGAACTCATGTACTCCTGACTTCAGGGCCGGTGCTCTACTCACTGCGCCACCTAGCCGCCCCTCTGCATCACTTCTTACAAGCGTTCCTTGTTTCTCTGAATTCTCCCTTGTTTCTCTCAATTCTCCCTTTTTGGTTTACATTCTTGATTAAAAATTTATAACTGCTAATGGCTTGTTGGTTTTATTTTTCTTTGGAAAAAAGCTTGGAAGACAACATGTAAATCATTAGGCATATTCAAGAAACAAACAGGCTAGACAGAAAGAAAGCTGAAAGAGGAAGGCTCCGTAAGTTATTGGTTAGGGGTTGATGGTGGGGCAACATCAAGGAAAGGTCTTGAAGAAAGTCAAGGAAACTAATATATGGAGGTGAGGGCACACATGGGTGAGGGAGAGCCAGTGCAAAAGCCCAGTTAGTGGGTTGCATAAAAGAAACACTAAAAACACAGTTTAATTGCTGTAATCACAGACCTGGAGTTGAAAGAAGCTGTTCTTCAACAACCTGGTTGGTCCAAACCCTCATTTTATTGGATGAAGTTGAGGCATGGGGAGTTAATTAGCTTGCCTATACCTGGACTTCTGAACTGGAGTATCCTCTACCTTGAAGATGCTCTGTGTTCTCATCTTCCCTTGCCTAGCCCAGGTAAGAATGAAATTCATGAGATATCCTGGATCTACATTATCTCAGGTCCAATACACTTTGTTTGTATGCCCTTTAGTTCTTTACCTATGAGGCTCCCACCACCATTACCTTTTTCTCCTATCCTCACTTCTTTTTAAACAATAAAGTACAAAACTTGTGTCTATTTCCTCAACAACGTTTAAGGAAAGCGGCATTCTCAAGAATAATCATTTTTCCTCACTTTTCAGCACAACTATCATTATCAAGGCTTTGCCTGCTTATTTCTGTTTATTTCTTTAGTTTCTTTTATTTGGTTTATATTCCAAGTTCTTTGCCCAACTTTGGTTTATTCTAAAGGAATTGTTTTAAGTCATAAATTCCATATTTTAAAAACCTTTGTTCCTTGTAGAATTATTCTAAACTTCTTAGAATTAAGTTATTGGTTTCAAACTACTTTGCTTTAACTTTTTAATATATCATATTTAAATCTTTTATTTTATTTTATGTGGATATTAAATAATCATATGCTATTTTGATCTGAATTTCTTCATATGTTCATCTGACAAGTGTTGACTGCTAGCAGTATTTATTCCTTGACCTGTAAGCCCTAGAGCTTAGCTATCAAAATTCTGGATAAGTTAAGTTTGGATTTCTCCCTGGTGACAGCCTAGATTCTGATCATCTTCATTCTGCCTCCTGCTTCTAATATTTTTAGTCAATTTTCTGAAGTATGATACATAGTCATTGTTTTAAATTTTTTTTTAATGGGAAGAAAATTATTTTCTTTAAAGTGTTACTGTCCAGGTTGATTTTTTTTTGTTGTTGTTGTTTTTTTGCTTTTTGGAGGGCAGCTCGGGTTAAGTGACTTGCCCAAGGTCACACGGCTAGTTTTTTGTGTTAAGTGTCTGAGGCCGGATTTGAACTCAGGTACTCCTGACTCCAGGGCCGGTGCTCTATTCACTGCGCCACCTAGCTGCCCCAGGTTGATTGTCTTTATTTTTTAATATGAACATATCACATGATCTCATTTTGCTGTCTTCTGATTTTCTCTAATAATTCTTATTCTATCATTGAATTTTTAAAAATCCGTCTCCTCCATTCTTTTAACATAGTATTCACTACTTTGCTATGGTTTCCATCTTCTATCTAATTTGTCTAATCTTTATAAGATTTTTCATTGAGAGTTCTGATTTCACTCCTTACCTCCACCTTGAATTTTATTATTAAGTTTTCCAATCAATCAGCAAGCATTTATTAGGTGTTGACTATGTGGCAAACACTGCTAGGATCTGGAAATACAAATATAAAAATATATGGAATGATCCCTATTTTAAAAGTGCTTGCATTTAATTAGGGGAGAGACTCTATACAGAATACATGCATATACATATACACAGACAAGATAAATATAAGGCAGTTAAATAGAAAATACAGTTCAAAAAAGAGGGTACTAGCTGATTGGAAGCGGGAGATAGGAACGAGTAAAGGCTCTGTATGAATCATGTTCCTTGAAGTATGTTATAAAGGAACGGAGGGGATTTTTATGAAACAGAAGCCAGTAGAGAGTAAATTCCAGGCATGTGAGGTGGTCACTGAAAAGGCACAGAGGTTTAATGCTGTGTATAAGGAGCAGAGGCCACCGGTTTGCCTAGAATACAGCCGGTGGTAAGGTAGGATGGGGCCAGTCTATGGCATTACAAGCCAAACAAAAGAAATTTGTATTTTCTCCCACAGGCAAGTTTACTGAGTAGGGTAGTAATATGGTTAGATGTGAACTTGAAAGAAAAACATTTTGGCAGATAAGTGGAAAAAATTAAAGCGGAGAAGGCATTACAATTGTCTAAGTTAGAAGGGATGAGGGTCTGAACAAGGAAGATGGCTTTGTGGATGGACAAAAATGGACATATATAAGGCAGAAAAGAGAAAATGTGGCAAAGTTTTACAATTGACTGGGTACATGAAGTAAGAGTGAGAAGTCAAGGAGAAGATCAAAGTTATGAATCTGGGAGGTTTGAATAATGGCAATGCCTTCAATAGAAATAAGGACTTTTAGTGGAGGAGTGGTTTAGAGAAGTGGGGGAAAGTCATGTTGAGGCTGATTTCTCTGGGACACCCAAAATTTGAAATATCCAATAGTCTGCTATAGCAGGCTGGAACTCAAAATAAAAATCAGGGGATGGATGGATATATGGATCTGAGAGATATCTGTTTGGAAATGATAATTCAATCCATGGGAGGTAAAAAAAAGTGACAGGGATAAGTACAGAGCAAGAAAAGAGGGTTCAAGGAGTAAACTTTGGGGAACACCATCTGTTATGGGGTATGGTGTGAGAAAAGAGCCAGCAAAGGAAACTGAAAAGGAATGGTCAGAGATGTAAGAGGCCAACCAGAGAAGAACGTCCAAGAGCAGTAGGTAACTTATTACAGAGAGGTCAGGAAGGATGAGAGCTGAGCAAAGTCCATCAGATTTGGCAATTAAAGGCATCATCAGTAACTTAGGAGAAAACAGATTTAGTTGAATAGTGAAATCGGAAAACAAATTTTGAAAGAGCATGACAGTTTCAGAAAAAATTGGGAAGACATATGAACTGATAGAAAGTGAAGTGAGCAGACCAGAGAACACTGTTCACAGTAACAGTAATATGATAAAGAGCTACTCTGATCATGACAATGCCAAAGACCCATGATGAAAAATGCTATTCACCCCCCTTCTTTTAATGGGAAGAAAATTATTTATGACTTTTTATTATTATTAAAATTAATTTATTATTAAAATTAAAATTATTTATGACTCCTCCCTAAAGAGAACTGATGCATTCCGAGTACAAACTGAAGAATATTCTTTTCATCTTATCTTTCTTATGTTTTTTGTGTATTTTCTTTTGCAACATGACTAATATGGAAATTTGTCTGTAGGATTTCACTTACATAATCAATACATTACTTGCCTTATCAAGGTGGGGGAGTGAAAGAATTTAAAATTCGATTTAAAAAAAAAGAATATCAAACATTTTACGTGTAACTGGGGAATATTTTTAAATATGTAAAATTTTTTAAAAGAGGGTTTTGAAGAAATTGAGAGAGAAAATGGAGACCCTTAATGTAAGCAGTTTCCTCCCTCCCCTAAGACTTTGGCTAAGAAAAAATAAAGAAATGATAGTTTGAGGGACTGATCAGGTCTTAGTGAAGCTTTTTCAGGACGGAAAAATTTGGGTATATAAGGAAGGAAGGAAGGCAGTAGGGAAGGGAAAAGTAGACTAAAAGAAGTTGAATATTAGAGGCAGAGATGATTGTGGCAGCAATCCACAGGAAGAGAAAGGAGGGAATGGAATCAAGAGACTTTTGGGGAAAGGGTGGAAGATGAATGTTTATCATGAGAGACCAGAGGAAAAGACAAGAGTGGGGTTTTGTCAAGGGTTTTGCAATGAAGAAAAGTGAAGAGGGAACTCAGGGCAGAAGGTCTCAATTTTCTTAGTAAAGTAGGAGATAATTCCTCAGTTGACAATGTTGGGATATGGGTACAGGAGTCCTCAGGAGAGAAATCTGAAATAGCTTCTTGGGGGAGTGAGAAAATTAAGTAGGTTGGAATACATGAATTGCCTTGCACTTGCAGCAGGGATGGTCCAGTTAAGGTTAAGGTAATATAAATATGTATTGTACTCAATCGTCCCAGCTATTTGACTTTCTTCAGTTTTATTAGGTAGTATATGAATAGAAGTAGAAATGGCAAATAGTGGAAACAATTCCAGGGTCAGAGTCTGGCAAGGAATATGAGGCAAGGCGGGGGGTGGGGGGGTCTGGTGAAAGGGGAGAGTATGTTATATAGTGAAGACTGGGAAGAGAGGGAAGCAAAGTCAGAACAGAGGCAAGAACCAGAAAAAGTCATAAAGGGGAGAAGGGTTGGAGGGCCTAATGAAGGTGAAGAACAGACAGAGAGAAAGATGGAAAGACAAATAGTTATGATCAGAGAGAAAAATGATGGCTTTTGATCAAGGTAGGTGACAATGATGTATAAGGCTGAGGTAAAGTGAAGGAGCAGGTCATGGATTCAAGGACAGTGTTTCTGGCCATTCCATTTTCTTTTCTGGGTTCTAGTTGAATAATTAATAATAATAATAATGACAACAACAACAACAATTAGCATTTATTTAGGACTTACGATGTGGCTGGCACTGTGCTAACCAGCTTTCTAATTATCATCTCATTTAATCTTCACAGCAAGCCAAAGAGGTAGATTCTATTTTTACCCTAATTTTAGACATGAGGAAACTGAGGCAAACAGGTTACTTGTCCAAGGTCACACAGCTGGTGTCTGCAACCATCTTTGAACTCAGGTCTTTTTGACCCCAGGCCCAGCACTCTATCTACTGTGCCACCTCGAACATTGGGCCTGGAGTGAGGAAGATAATTCAGTGGAATTCAGAAAGTCCTGCCTGATAAAATGACTGCAGACTTACTCTCTTCTCTTCATCTAGACATTTTCCCTGGCATTCTCTTACCCCCTAGTATTAGCAGTTAATATGTTTTCATTTCCTCAGTCCCTAAAAGGATTTGACCGTTGTGTATAGGATTTTCTTTTTCCTTTAAGGTACTGTCTTTTTTCAAACTTTATTTGGCATATTTCTAGGTGTTTTTACCTGAAAAGAAGGAATAAACTGCTTTATAACTTCTACCCAACCATCATAGCCCAAGGGCCTCCCTAGAAATCCTTCTGAACTTTCTTGCTTCTATCCCAAAAGTAGACAGATTTGTTCTCAAAAAGACTTAGAGGTCATCAAGTCTAATCCTCTCATTTTATAGATGCAGAAAGAAACTGAAGGTAAGTGTGACACAGGTGGCCATTTTCTGAGCGCTTAGTTCTTTAGAACATGTGCTATGTTACCTGTGGACGTGCACCATCTTGGGGAGGTAGTACAGTACACTGGAAAGCCCCCTTGTCAATAGAGCTAGAGGACTTTGGTTCAAATCCCACACCTGTGATGTTTACGACCATTTGAGAAACCTTTGTTAAATTCCCCAGGTCTCAGTTTCCTTATCTGTAAAACAAAGAGGGCAGAGTAGATGGTCTCTGAAGTCCCTTTCCAGCTCCAGTAAGGGTCCATGCTGACTCTACTTGACTTGATGGCAGGACCTTGTCCTATCTGTCTCTGGATCTCTCACTCTTGGCACAAAGCAGATGCTTAGCATTTGTTAAATGAATAAATGAATGTTGATTAAAATCAGGAGGTACTTTAGGAGCTTGTAGTGCCTTCAGGCATTGTGATGATAATCACTTGTCACTCTCTGATACTGTTAACTTCTCATGTCGCCAAATGGATTGTCAGAAAAGACCTTTTTTTCACTTTTCACATATGTCATCACCACTGCCAACAGGTGGATGTAGCATCAAACACGGGAGTTCTAAGACCTGAGGTCCAAGCCCCATCTTTGTTTTTTACTAGCATGTGACCCTAGATGTCATTTCAGTTTTCAAATCCTCAGTTTCCTCATCTGAAAAATGAAGATTACTAATGCACGTGCTCCCTTCCTCCCAGGGTTGCTGGTAGCACTACACAAACATGGCCTCTCCAACAAATTTTGCTTCTCTTCTGTCTGTATCTAAACTCCACCTCCACTTCAGGCCCACTCTAAATTTAAAAGCAGAGAGAAGAAACCACAACAGGCATCTGAAATAGCTGCTCTGATTGCAAATCACAAGGTAGTCTTAAATCCATTCATTGCAGGAGGAATTGTTGGGCATTCATCAGGGTCTTTGGTGCTACCTGCATGCACAGCACAGAGAGTAATCACTGCTGGTTGCTGTGCAGTCTCATCCAAAGAACAGTTGAGAAGTCATTACTCATGTGAATGACTTCTTCAATACACAACATCTCAGTGGAAGTGCCTCGGTGACAAAACAGGTTGTGGTGTGTGCTAACATTAATGCACCCTTCCGTGTGCCCCGTGACGGCATATCCTTACATTCACGTTGATAGAGCAGAGATTGAAGCTCCACAGGCCACATACGCATTCATTTATTTCCTCATTGGGCATGTTTGAAACACCTGCTAGGGACACATTATCTGTACAAGCGAACTAGTTACTAACTATGGAAAATGCATCCCTTTGTCCAAACTTAAATCTGGTCACAGAAACAAGATGTATAACCATGAGGCAAGTAATGAAAAATTCCAAGGCAACAAATGAGGTATGACTATAAGGGCTTTTAAGTAAACATACCAGGAATCATACATCCAGGTGAATGCTGTCCTTCAAAGTGGGCCCCTTGGGAGACTATAAACTTATTCTGAAGATGCTTGTCATTGCTCAAAACATGTCTGGAAATGCTCTTTGGGAATTGGTTTGGGAGGCAGTTGTAAATCACACAAGAATATCAGTCTCTTGTTTTATTTATAGTCATACCTTGATTTTGACCCCCAAACAGCCTTAGACAGCTCCACTGAAAACTTTACCCACCAGATAATTCCCAGTGATTAAGAGCCATTTCCAGAAATCAAATCCAAATTCCAAGGATGCCCTCCATAATGACAAGGCCTGTTTCTGAGACTTCCTTCTATTTTCCACTGTGTCTATTGAAGTAACTTGGTAAATGTTTGATGAATGAATAAATAATGGAATTCATTTGAATAAGTAGAAAGGAAGCAGGAATGGCATGCCGAAGTAGCATCATGCTAAGAGCTTCACTACGTTCTTTAAATGAATTAACCAAGATAAGCCCCTGACAACTGTTCTAAAGAAAAGTAGTGGCCCCAGACTAGGGAAATACCACCAGGCTTTCTTTCTCACGGTTTGAGGAATGATTTGCTTTACAGAATTCTCTCTCTCTGTTCTTACATTGAGCAGGTGGTTTCTGGATGCAGGATATTAATTTCCAGTTGTTTGAGGTCCTTAACCTCCACATAGGCCTAAAAGGTTTTGTTAAATTTGGATAAGCTTTGGATAAGTAGCTGAACTTTTGTAGGCTTATGTGAACTGAACCACCAATTCTTTAGAGATTTGTCCATTACTAGTCTTAATCCATTCTCAAATAAAATTTATGCATATAGTGTTTTTTTTCACCTGCAGTTGTTTAACAAGAAAGAACAGTTTTGCCTGTTCTGCAAAAAGCCTCGTGTTTACATTTTACCACTGGATTTAATTTCTGAGATTTACATTTTAATTATTTTTTTTTATTTTCAAGATAGCTACTAGGGGTCGGCAGCTGAAAATGTTTTCTCTAACATCTATCTTTTTTTCCTTCTCTATTCTCCATTTTTTCTCTTTTCTCCTTTTTTGTTTAGTTTTTTTTACCCTCCCCCCTAATTTTTCCTCCACTCTTTTGTGGCCTCCATTACATTTCACTATACCAGCTTCCATGTTCTCTTCACATTCTGGCTCTCTCTGGCTGGTATGCAGGGAGCCATTGTGTGGTTGCCAGAAGACTGTTCAAATACCCAATCAAGACATGTGCCAGGCACTCACCTGGCCTCATCATTATCACCCTGGACCAATGGTCCCCATTCAGATGGTCACATTCAAGCCTGCTTCACTGGTCAGTTCAGCCAAATGATGTTGCTGGCTAGATGGGAGGGTTGTTTTACTCAACGAACAAGTCAATTCAGTCAAGCAAGTCCTAGATGTAGACACAGTCTTAGAAAGTCTTTTAATTTAGGAATGTTTAAGTAAACAAATTAAAGCTGAATTTCTAATAGTTGCAGTTAGGCGTATCATAAAATCACAATACTTTAGATTTGGAAAAACCATAAAGAACATTTACATTTAGATCTCTCATTTTACAGATAAGAAAAAGATGTCCAGAAGAAGGAAAGACGTATACGCAAAGCTACTATCTGAAAGAGGATTAGAACCTGATTATTCTGGCACAGTCCATGTACATGATATACTTGCTTTATCCTCATCACCAGGTAAATGACTAGATATTTCTGTAGATATGGTTCCCTCATAACTACTATATACAGTCAGGAACACCAATGTCATCAGTCTTCCTTTCCAATGTTATCATGTTACATGAACCCTATCGTCCAGTCTATTCACTATTTCCTGAATGTATCTGCAAATTCTTCACCACCACTGACTTTAATTTCTCTGTTTAGAGGAAATTCCTTCTTTGATTACCTAAGAACTACTCTATGTTCAATGAATGTTCAAACCCCAATTCCTTCAGAAGGTTTTCTTGGATTAACACAGCAGCCCTTGGTTATTCTGTGAAATCTTAAAAGTCTCTATTCTTTATTTATAGTCACACCTGTGCCACCCATTCAGGCCTTATAGTCCATGTTACTTTGTGGTGTTATTCATCTTTTTATGTTTATGTCATGTCTCCTGAATTAGGTTGTAAACTCAAGGGCACAGACCCAATTTTATACCTCTTAGCATCCCCAGAACACAATAAAGGTTTGTGGATGATGTTGATCTTATAATACTGGATGATAAAGCATAAAATCCTTACCTGATATACAATATGGTGTCAGGATGCTTTTTCAGCCTTCTCTGAATACTCCCACCATTCTGAACTCTTTGCTTCAACAGAACTCCCATTACTCACCACTGCCCAAAGTACCCATCTTTTCCATTCTTCTGTCTTTGCTCGTATCATCCCTGATGCCTCTTTCTAATCTTTTCTCTCCCTTCAAGACCTTACCCCTGCCAACTCCTTCATCCATTCAAGGAATAGTTCTTAAGCAATTCTCAACTTACTACATCCTCTGAGAAATATCAGATGAAAATGATCTCTCTGTCTCTCTCTTTGATCCAATCTCATTGTGCATTTACTATCCGTATTTCATGCACTTATTATAAATCTCATATGACATAGTGGTTAGACCAGCTGAATTTAAAGTCAGGCAGGCTTAGGTTCAAATCCTACCTATAACTAACATGGCAGCTATGTGACCCCTGTACAAGTCATTCAACCTCTAAGTTCTGTAGGCAACTAAGATTGGAATTTGTAGAAAAAAGGTGCCAGATCACAATGGTAGAGTGAGTTTTCTCCTCTGTGAGTTCCCATATTATTGAAATCACAGACCCAGTCTATATCCCTATGCATTTATCATATTCTAATTCATATCAATTATATAATGTATCAGTCCTCCAAGCTCCCTCAGGAAAGCAAGGAACAATATAAGACACATAAGGCTGCATCTCCTTTGGAAACTACCAAGGGAATTTATATTAAGTAGGCATTCAACTGTTGAAATTGATGATGATTACTAGATAGTTAATCAGACATTTCTGTTAATTTATTAATAATAATAGCTAATCAGAAATTACCTCTGTCGTTTTATACACTTATATGTTAATAAGCAATGCAGACATAAGCATATATACTAAGGAAATTTGAAAACACAGAATCTTTACCATACATCAAGATAATGGAGCTTCAATAGAAAGGAATGAAGGAAGGCAATGAAAAAAGGAAGGAAAGGAAAAATGAAAGAAAGGAAAAGAAGAAAGGAAGGAAGGAAGGAAGGAAGGAAGGAAGGAAGGAAGGAAGGAAGGAAGGAAGGAAGGAAGGAAGGAAGGAAGGAAGGAAGGAAAGAAGGAAGGAAGGAAGGAAAAAAGAAAAATCAGTCATACTGGTCATAGAGCCTTTAGCTTTCCTAGCTCTTGGATATAGTGGTAACGGTTGTGATTTAGAGGTAAGTCATCATTTTCAATCCACTTCTTCTTGGGCTAAGAAGTACAAACTGATGCTCACATCCATCAGGATCATAGCCTAACTGATACAAAGAGTAATGATGTTTTCTTTGTGTCTCATTGAAAGGTCTAGTTTTCCTAGCTTTTGGGAATGCTGGCAGACTGCTGTGCAAACTCCAGGGTTCAAATACAAAGCAGGTATGAATACAATGAGTTAAATTGTCCCTACTTTTGAGGGATATGTTTTATTGGGGGAGATATATAAATATGTTTTATTAGGGGAGATTATGTCCATATGTAAATATGTACAGAATAAGTATAAAAAGTACAAATAAATGCAAAGTTTTTGGGAGGGCAGAGCACTCACTAGCAATTCTGGAATGAGTAAATTCTCTCTTGCACAATTTTTTCTTCATCTATTCCAGTCCACACTGATCTCATTCTTTTCTGAACTCCCATAATATAGTCACTAAAATTTGGCAATAGTATATGTTGTCAAGCTCTGTGTGTCAATCTGTTCATGTAGGTCAGTCCTATCTCCACAATTCTACTGTACTTTCCTCAAAAGAAAGAACCAAGAACCACATATCTTCCATATATCTTCTTGATCTATCCTCTACCTCTAGCTGCTAAGGCTTCTCCTCATTCCACCAAAAAAAATTCCTTGAAGTTATTTTGGATATAATTTGGTTATACTTTTATGTGCTTATATTATCTCCCCAAATAGCATGTAAGCTCCTTGAGGGCAGGAATTACTTCCATTTTTGTCTCTGTATTCTTTGCACCCAGCATGATACAGCAGGAACTCAATGAATACTCTACAATTTTATCCACAACACAATTATTATCTCAAAGAGAAAGGCAGGCAAGTCTGGAAAAAGAAAGATGCCTAAAAGTGGAGAGTTTGGCAAGATTTCAACAAACAGTTCAACAAATGTTGATTAAGCACCCACACACTACGTACAAGGCACTGTGCTAGGCTCTGGTCTTCTCAAGGTGACCTTCCCATTACACTGGCTTACCAGGGTATAGCTGAAACCTCCCAATACACATGCATTTTCACAGATTCTGTATTACTCCCCTGACATTGTAGATACACATAAAGAAGTCATTCATGAAACCTAAATCTCATCAACACCCACACCTTTCTTCCTAACCCAACACAAGACTCTCCTATACAAGACTGTCACTTGCAAATAAGAGAGTGCATTCCGTTGTTTTTAGTTCAGTGAGTACATTTAAGTGAAATGTATTATCATACATTGGGAGCACATCTGTATAATCTAGCAAAATGCTGGAAAAACAATTGGGGGAGGAAAAAAAAGAAATTTACATGATAATTTTGTATATTTGAAAGGAATTGCAAGTTTACATAGTAGATATGTAGTTTTGTGTGCAATCATCTGTTTTTAATTGTACTACGTTATGGAAATGCTTGTTTTATTCCATATATTAAAGGTAAAATTTAATAATAAAAAAAGAAAAAGAATTCTGGGACCTCACCCACCCACTCAGCAAAATCCTTTGCTACCCCCTTGTTTTTCTTTGTCCTTCATTCTCTATGACATCAGGAAGGCGATGCCATGCCTGGAAAGTGAACTGGATTTAAGTGAGGGAGGATTGTGCTAAGCCACCAGCCTCACTTTTTCCTCCAGAGCCATGGTCCATTGGCCAGATATAGATCAGGATGACTGGTGATAGCCCCAAAGCAGTCAAAAAAAAAAAAAAGCATAAAGTTTCCACTGAAGCAGATGACAGCCCCACAATGTTTCGTGGCTTCCAGAAATCCACCCTTCACAAACAATTGCAGGGCAGCTCCCCCAGAACCTTTGGTTCAAGCAATCCCCTCTACCCCTGGAACACTGGGCTGGAGGGGACCAGGTGCATGGGAAGAATCTAAGGGAACAGTAAAATGGATGCCAACTGTCTCTGCAGGGGCTGTGTCTGTTCACTGATTAATAGAGTTGTTCCCAGCAAGCCTCTGAGTTGGAGCCTTCTACCCTGTGTCTAGAGGGGACTGCTGTGCTGGTAATGGCAGCTGGGGAGGGGCGTATGAGACAGAAAACAGGGCGAATCGGAAGGGGTCACGCCAGCCAAAACCCATAAGTATGCTCCCCCACGTCCATCCCCTCCCCTCCCCTCCGCCACCACAGAAATAATCACTGCAGCTTCACAGTCTGTCCCCTACAGCCCTGCCCGTGACAATCCTGGTTATTTAAAGGATGGGTCTGTCTTAGTGTTCAACAACTAGCAATCAATCTAATGAAGGTGTAGACTTTTAAAATATGTAACCAACAGATATAACAGCATTAACAAATTAACACAGAAAAATGAGAGCCATGTAATCTACAACTACGCAATATTATAAATATGTTCATGAGTTCATCTGTACCCCCCCTCCAAGAAAAAGTCTGAATAGCTCCCTGTTACCCAGAGGACAAAATCCAGACACATTAGGCCTGTATCCACATCCCTCTATAATTTTATCCCAACCTACCTGCTAGCCTTAATCCCAATTATTATACCCATATATGCCCTCGTTCAGTCAAAATGACATTGCACAGTGGGTAAGAGTCAGGAAGATGAGTTCAAATCTTAGCTCTGGGTGATGCTGGGCCTGTCATTTATGTTCTCAGACTTAGTTTCCTCATCTGTACAGTGGGGCTAGTAAAAGTCCCTACTTCACAGTAGGATCAAGTGAAATAATCTATGCACAGTGCTTGGCCAATCTTATTGTGATCTATAAATACTAACTAGCTATTCGTTTTCACTTCTCTCACTGATCCATACCCAATCTTATCCCTTAAGTGCCTTCTATGTACAGAGCACTGAACTAGGCCATGGGGGAAACTCAAAGTTAATTAAGACACAACCCTTGTCCTCACAGAACTCACACTCTTGCCAGTCTGAAATCTTTCTCAACTTTATTACACATTCCCCTGTTTCCAATGTAACAGAATCTTTTCTTGATGAGTGAGAAGTCATCATGAGAAACATCCAAAATGTCCCATTTTCTGTCTCCTATTTTTTTAAAAAAGGTTTTCTGTTTCTTCCTTCTCCACGAGTCTATTAACTCTCATCTCTTTCCTATGGTCCAGTGTTCCTCCAGTGTGTGCCATAACCATTTTAGTTTGCTGCTTTTAATCTTCTTTGGGCTAAGAAATTGGATAACCAAACTCATATAAATGGAAAGAATATTCAATTCAGTGTCAATAAGTGACTGCGTTGGGTTCTCAGATAGGGAGGATCTAAGAAATGAAGCCCATGACTTTTATTTCGGGAAAGCCTGAGGCAGGATCTGCTCACTTGCTTCTTGATTCAGCAAGGTCACAGGAAAGTCTGATCTCCAGACTAATGGAGTATTTAATATGATTTGGGGGAGGGGGAGAGAAGATATATAGACAAACAATGACCCTTCTTAAAGAGAATAGAAAGCTGAAAAAGACTGGAAAGTTCTACATTACAGCCTGGTACTCCAGTTCTTTGAGGTCATTCCACAATTTTAGCAGGGTCAAACACTCAATAGATCACCTATACTGGCTTCTTAATACTGGGGTTGGGGAGAAGGACACTAGAAGAATCTCATTCTTTTACTCCACTCTAATGTACTTTTCAAAAACAAAACAATCTGACCCATGATTGCTCTGATGTAGGACACTCTTGACATAGACCTTCTTGTATGAGTTCAGATCAGTCTCTTCTATTCAACTTATAGTTTTATAGACTTGCCTGGGGACACAGAGGGGTTTGACTCATCTAGGGTCACACAGCCAATACATGTCAGAGGAAGGAACTGATGCCAGGTCAGCCTGACTCCACGGCCAGATTTCTATCCACCATGCTTGCCTCTCACATACTTGCAGAATAATGTATATTATCATAATCTGTTTTTGTGCCTTGTCCTCCAAAACTGTAATTTCCATGAGGGGAAGGGTGGTGCTTCATCTAAATTTGCTATGTCTCCCTGGGGCCTACCATTATTCTTTGCACACATTAGAATGTTTGCTGACTGAATGGATGAGCTAATGAATGAATTCACATTCAGTGACTCAATACCTTTCATGATCAAATATAAATTCCTTTGTTTGGCATTTAAACCCTTAATTACCCAACCTCATCCTTTCTTATACATTTCTAGCCTTCTTAGGCCTTACTGTCCTTCTCACACTCAATAAAATGGCCCATATGTGTGCACGTATGTGTGTGCAGATAGCCCTTCATTCTCAAAGAGGACCCTGACATCAGGAAGATGATGCCATAACTTGCAAGTCATTTGATTCAAGTGAGGGAGGGTTGCAAAGTCACCAGCCCCATGTTAGCCCTTCCAGAGTCATCTGGGTCCAGTGACCAAATATAGATCAGGATGCCTGGAGATGACCCTCGGCCTACCTACAGATCCTCGATCCCAACACTCCATTCCTCATCTGTGTGCCTTTGCTTTAACTGTACTCTCTGCCTGGAATGCTCTGCCCCTCCCCCTCTACTTCTCAGTTTGTATGGTTTTTTTAAAAGGTTTAGCTCAGCTCCCAGCTTCTACAGGAGGCCTTGCTTCTCTCTATAGTTGCTAATGCTTATCCTGTTTGGATTATCTTCATAGTGTATGTATAAATCTTGTATGTGTATGTAACTAGACATTTACACGTTTTCTTCCCCATTAAAATGTGTATTTTTTGAGAGCAGGAACTGGTTTTTGTCTGTCTTGTTTATCATCAACACTTAGCAAAGTGGTAATGCACTATGGTAAGCACTTCATAAATGCCTGTTGACTAACTCATAGTTTTTAATGGGATAATAATGGAGATCAAGACAGTAGCACTGTGAATATATGAGCAGACAGACTTCTTTTTTTAGGGCAAAATTTAAATATTTTCACATGTTCGCAGAAGCCTCCCTTGGAATTCATGGTGTGTCACCTCCTCAGGGGCAAGGCTAGGTCTTCTGGGTAACTGAAATCCTCTGGGAGGGAACTAAAACACACTCACCTCATATCCATTTCTGTTTTCTAACAAAGAGCATTACGGCCAAATCCCACTAAACCAACGAACAGCTCCAGAGGAGTCCAGAGCCCACTTCTCATACAAAGAGATTTAAGTGTCTTATAACAAGAAAGCAGAACAATGTACTCAATAAGGTGGCCTCCCATAAATGAGACATATTAAACGGGGGCTCCATGGGAATGATACAGGCTAGAATTTTAGAAGATTCATAGTTCGGGGACTGGGTTCCAACACAAAATATTTTTCTTATATAACTGCATCAGGAACATTTTTTTAAATGAACCTATTTTCCTGAATTGGCATTTTCCAAGCAGAACATGTTGAGAGGAAAAAGAGAAATCTTAAGCTTGTCTAATCAGATGAGAACCTGCCATATTCCAGACCCACTACAAAATGGAATCTATACCTAATCTCATTAGGCAAGGGAGATACAACGCCAGACGACATGCACTGAATATAAAATAAACCTAGTTTGAGCACTCTGAAAAAGGATACACTTTAAATATTTTCATCATGTATCACAGAGACATATAAAAAATCTGTAAAATTAATTGGTATAGGTGTTTACTTTATGCTAGATAGATTTATGGGTTTTCTCCATGTCTCTGAGAGTTAGCTATTGGTTCTGGCTAAGGATATGATGATGACTGAAGTAAACACTGTATATAAATTAAGTACACGAAGTGTGAGCAATCTACCACTTTTGAATAACAACTATATTTAATACTCTATTTTCTCATTTAACCATGAAATATGACAGCTCTGGATTTTTGCCAAGAAACTGTTATATTATATTTAATTTATTAACATAAATCAAATGCCCACAAGGAAAAAATGTCGTTTCATAACTTAGCATATTGACTGGGGAGGGTTTCATGGCTCATAGGCAGTAGGTCATAACTACACAATATATGAGTTTTCTGAAGTGATGGGATTTTGACCAATAATCTTGAAATAAGCAAATGAACATCAATCAGATGCATTATAAATGGTAGAATTATCCTGACACCACAAACCCACCTCCACAATTAATACCCTTAGCTTAGCTGTCAAAAATTCAAATTATGATTTATTATTCTTTTCAAATTAAAAAAAACCCAATGCCATCTACTATGAACTCTACGTATTAATCTTTGTGGGAATGAGTAGGTGTTCCCATACGGCCCCTTGAACAGATTTTCTCTCTTAATTCTTGACTGATGTGCAAGGCTTCACTTTTGCTTTATGTTGTGTCTACGGAGGATACTGGTAATGTTTAAACTGTCTTTCAAATTGTGTAAAAGTGTAGGGTAAAAATATGTAAAAATAAACCCTAAAGTTGAACAGAGGTCACAGAAGCACAGAGATCAAAGGCACCTTTGGCATCTAAACTATTGATTTTACAAACTATTGATCTAAGCCATCCATTTTAAAGAGGAAGCAATAGCGGTACAGAGAAATGCCCCAATCCCTAATAGCAGAATCAGGACTAAAAATCAGCCAGTGACTTTTAATCCTGATTTACTGAAGCTCAACCTTGAATAACCACCCCCAACAGATTTCTCCTCCAGGCTAAGCATCACCAGGAAACATCAGGAAATCAGTCTAATTTTAACCACTACAAATGCATTTTTCATTATTTATTGGGCCCTTACTGCTATCCTATTCCATTGACCATCACCACCAACTGGATCTGAACAAGACGTTGCTTCTTTTCTTTTCTCCCAGACCCCAAACTAATTCCTTGTTCTTCAAGCCGAATAGCTCCCATTTCACTAAGACCAAGTAGAGCCCACAGAACCTCCCACTAACCCTATCCCTGAACTCCACTGTCCCAAATTTTCCAAGATCTTCTTTTTTCTAGTTCCAGATAAAGCAGTGCTACCAATCTTAAAAAAAAAATGGAAACCCACTAGCTGAGTCCTTTGTTCCATCCCATCTCTGCCTCTTCTAAGATCTTCTCCATCTCATCCATCTTAAATCTGTTCCCTCCTCATAAGGGGCAGCTTGGCATAAGTAGATAAAACTCTGGCCTTGGATTCAGGAAGACCTGTGACTTCAGCTTTCATCTCCTATACTCACTTGTCACGCCATCGTTCAGAAATCCCTTAAAACCTCTCTGTGGCTCGGTGATGGCATTGGAGCCAAGGACCTACAAGAGCCCTTCCTACTTCAAATCTTTTGTGCATGCCTACAGATACACTCGGGACAACCTAATTCCAAAAAAAGTCGTTCTTCGACCCATCTATCTCATATATTTTTAAAATATAAGTTTTTATTGGTATATTTTTTTGTTTCTTACATCACTATTTCTATCCAAGTACCCTTCTTCCCAATCCCAGAGAGCCATCCTGTAGGACAAATAGTATCTTTTATAGAGGAAAAAAATCAGCAGAAGTAATCAGTATATTTTTTAAAAATGTGAAACACATGTAATACATAACACCTATGAACTCCCCACCTCTACGAAAGGGCAAGCTGGAGGTGTCTTCTCTTACCTCTTCATTTAAGTCTGCTTAATTTTCACAATTTTACATAACATCCATTTATTAATTGTAATTGTTCTTCCCATTTACATCGCTGTAGTCAGGGTGTAGATTTCTTGGCTTTGCATACTTCACCTTGCATCAGCTAATATAGGTTTTTCCATGCTTCTCTGTCTTCCTCACCTGCATCACGTACCACAATTTGTTTAGATATTCTACAATTAATGAGCATCTACTTCATTTCTAATTCTGACCTACCACAAAAGGTGCTTCTTTAAATACTTTGGAATATATAAAGACTTTCTTCATACCCATAGTTTCCTTAGAGTATAAGCCCGGTAATGATTCAAAGGGTATGGACATTTTAGTCACTTTACTTAATTCCAAATTACTTTCCAAAATCTCAGAGCTCCACCAACAACGTATTCGTATGCTTATCCCTCCACAACCCTCCAACACTGACAATTACCTTTTTTTGTCATTTTTACCAATTTGTAGGGTGTGAGGAGAAACTTTTTTGATTTTGATCTGCATTTATCTTATTAGCGATTTGGAACATTCTTTCACGTGGTTGTGAATATTGTGCAATTTTGAGCACTTTGTCCATATCCTCTGACTATTTGTCTATTGACAAATTGGCTACTACTCACATATATTATTAACTGTTAGATATTTATCTTGGATACCAAACCCTTAACAAAGGAAATTTGATGGGTTTTTTCCCCATTCTACAACTTCCCTTCATATTCTAAATGCATCATTGTTGTCTATGCAGAAGTTTTTCAGTTTCAAGTGATCTATTTTACCTTTTGTAACTGCCTCCCTCTTTTCTGGGGTAGCTAGATAGAACAGTGCATAGAGTGCTGGACCTAGAGTCAGGGAGACTTATCTTCCTATGTTCAAATCTGGCCTCAGACACTGTGTGAGCCTGGGCAAGTCCCTTACCCCTGTTTGCCTCAGTTCCTCATCTGTAAAATGAACTAGAGGAAGAAAAGGTAAAGCACCACCTTCAGTATCTTAGCCAAGAAAACCCCACATCGGGTCATAAAGAGTGATACATGACTGAAACAACTAAATAACATTTTTAAGAATATAACTCTTAATACTATTGTGCTATTGTAATGATGAACAGGATGGTTTCAGAAAAACTTGAGAAGATTTATATGAACTAAAGCAAAGTGAGCAGAACCAGGATATCATTGTACACAGTAAAAGCAATATTGCAATGATGATCAATGTGAAAGACTTAGCTATTCCTGTCAAGACAATGATCCAAGACAGTTCCAGAGGCCCTATGATGAAAAATGCCCACCTCCACACAGAGCACTGATGAACTCAATAGAAACTAAAGCATGCTTTTTCTCACTTTCTTTATCTTTCTTGGGTTTATGTATTTGCTTGTGCAATATGGTTAACAGGGAAATATGTTTTACATGATGAAAAAGAATACATCTCCTACCCATACTTGAAAGAAGTATATGATCTGTTCCTCTTCCAATTTTTAATAGCACGATTTTTAATATTAAGCTTGTGTATCCATTTGGGATGTACTGAAAAATATGGTTTAAAGGTTCTGGTCTAAGCCTAGTTTCTGCCAGACTAATTTCTCTCAGTAGCTTTTATCAAATAAGCAGTCTTTTCCTGGGTAAATTATGTTGTCCACTTTATCAGACATTGGATTATTGAGTTCTATTGTTTCTCAATATCCATGGTCTAGCCTGTTTCAATGATCTATTTTCTCTCTTATTTAACCAATACCAAACAAGTCTAATGACTGCTACTTTATAATATAGTGCGAGTTCTGGAGATGTTATTCTTCCTTCATTCTTATTTTTTTTCATAATTTCCCTTGATATTCTAGATCTTTTGTTTTGCCAAATGAATCTTGTTATTGTTTTATCAGTTAAAAGTAAGTGTCCCCTCGATAACTGGATTGGCAGAGCATTAAAAGCATAAATTAATTTTGATAAAAATGTCATTTTTTATTGGCATGGCCTGAGGCAGTGAGGTGGATAGAGAGCTAGATTTGGGAAGACTTGAGTTCAAACTGTAATTGGCTCTGTAAGTATGGGCAAGTCACTTAACCCATTTGCCTTAGTTTCCTCAACTATAAAATGGAATAGCACCATACCTCACAAGGCTGTTGTATAGATCAAATTGGATAATATTTTCAATGAGTTTAGAATAGTGCCAGGAATATACTAAGAACTTATTAAATGCTTATTTTAAAATTGTAGTTTAGGATGGCTCTTTAGGAAGAGTGGAATACATGAGAAAAAAATATGATTGTGCAAGAAAAAGAAAATATCAAGAAAAAACTTCAAGAAAAAACAAGAGAAACTTTTTCCACTAATTCTTCCTCCTCCCTTAGCCCCTTGTAATCTGGTTCCCCATCACCCTGTTCAAAACTGCTCTCAAAGACCTGGAAGGATAGGAAATGAATAGAGAAGCTCAGGCTATATGTAGACAGAAACTACAGCGTATATAAAATTTATTTTCATACCACTATTGTCCTCTTTCCTCTCCTGTTCTTCTAATGACTTATTCTCTGTACCCTAATGTTCATGCCCTAAAGTTCTATTCTGGAATAAAATTGATTAGAATAAGCATTTCTAATTACCTACTACGTACCAGGCACTGTACCAAGCATTTTACACATTTCTAATTTGTTCTTCCACCTTTTCTCCATGATAGACCTCAACAACCTCATTAATTCACAAAAATCTAAGAAATTCAGAGTTTAAAGGCACCTCAGAGATGACCCCATACCTGCTTGAACAAGGATCTTCTCTATGTCTAATAAAGAAGTCATCCTACCTTCACTTGGAAACCTCCACGACTTCCCAAAACAGTCTTTTTGACTTCTGGATAGCTGTTAGGCTATCATTTGCCTTTCTTATAACCCTCCTCCACTGCTCCTAGTTCTGGAACTTCTGCTTGTGGGGGCTAAGCAGATTAAGTCCAGTCTTCCTCCCACACAATATCCCTTCAAATATCCAACTATAGCTACCATGTCCACTCTTCACTATACTGTATGCAAGCTACATATCTACATTTCTTTCAGTCAGTCCTCCTATAACATGATTCTTCATCATCTTAGCCCCCATATCCATATATACTCTAACTTATCAAGGAATGGTATTCCTAAATATAGTATCCAGAACTGTGGACTCCTATGTGGTCTGACCGTGGCAAAGGGCAGTGACATTCTCATCTCCATAGGCATGGAAACAATGCCTTTCAATGTAGCCTATGATTCCATTAGTGTTTCTGGCTGCTCTCTGGCAATGTTGTTGTTGTTGCCAAATGAATTAGATTCTAGTTGTACTTTCCCCTCCCCCATCTTATAACTTTACTTATGAAACTGATTTTTAACCTAAATGTAATACCTTACATTTATTCTATCAATCAATCAGTAATATTTACTAAGCACCTACTACGTGCCGTGCACATTTAGCCGGCCTAAATGATGGGATACAAAAAGGCAAAAGACCCTGAGGGAACTCACAATCCAGTGGGGGAGACAAGATTCAAACAAATATATACAAACATGTTGCATAAAGGATAGATTGGAAATAATCAACAGAAGGAAAGCATCTGAATTAAGAGGGAGTTGGTAAAAGCTTCCTGTGGAGGGGTTTTTAGCTGGGTCTTATAGGTAGCCAGGAAGGTCAGTAGGCAGAGCAGAGGAGGGAGAGTTCCGGGCATGGGAGGCAGCTAGGGAAACTACACAGGGTTGAGACATGCGATGTTTTGTTTGTGGAACAGTCAGGAGGAGATCAGTGTCACCGAATCGAAGAGTAATTGGTGGAGAGTAAGGTATAAGAAGAAGACCCAAAGAGATCTCAGGGGCAAAGTTACGCAGGGCCTTGGATGCCACACAGAGCATTTTGTATTTGATCCTGGAGATGATGGGAAGCCACTGGAGTTTATTAAGTATGGGACTGACAAGGTCAGACCTGTACTTTAGGAAAAATCACTTTAGTGGTTGAATGGAAGATAGTTTGGAATGGGGAGAGACTGAGGGAGGCAGACCCACCAGTAGGCTATTGCAATAGTCCAAGCATGAGGTCATGAGGCCCTTGACCACAGTGATGCCAGTGTTAGAGGAGAAATGGGGGCATATTTGACAGATGGAGCAAAAGTAAAATCAACAGGCCTTGGCAACTCATTGGACATGGGACATGAGAAGTAATGAGGAATCCTGGATGATTCCTAGGTTGTGGGCCTGAGGAACTGGCAAGGATGATGTAGCTCTCTACAGTAACAGGGAAGATAGGAGGAGAGGCAGAATGTTTAGGGAGAAAAATACTGAGTTATAATTAAGTTGATTCCATTCACTCCAAAATTCTAGCCTCTTAAAACCTCTGTGGATCTAGATTTTGTCATTCAAACTCTCTTTCTCTCTCTCAGCTTGGGACCGTGTTCAGATTTAAGAATTATACCATTTCGTCCTTTACCCCAATCACTGATTTCAAAAATTGAGTCAAAAAAGCACAGGACAGAACGGAGATAACTAGAAATCTCCATTAGAGACTTTCTTTTAAATCATATATCTCATCTATATATTCTGTATCTCTGATCTTCTGAGATACCTCTATCTGCAAATCCCTATGGAATGTTTCCACACGTATCTCACCAGTTCCTCAAATTCAACATGTCTACAAACAAGCTTTTTAATCTTTCCCTCTAAACCTATTCCTCCTGATGTCATTCTCTGCGTCCGAGGTATCCCCATTCTCTCAATCTCCCAAGCACAAAACCTTGGTGTTATCTCTAACTCTACCCTCGTTTCCCATATCCAGTCATTTTGCATGTAATTCCTACTCATTCTACCTCTGTAGTATCTCTTGAACATCTATAGAATGGAAACTAGAGAATAGAGATCGTTTCATTCTTTTTATTTGAATCTTCAGCACCTGGAACATTGTAGAGTTTTAATAAATGCTTATTTGTTCTCGTTTTGTTTCTCTCTCTCCCTCTCCCTCTCTCTCTCTCTCTCTGTCTTTCTCTCTCTCTCTGTCTCTGTCTCTCTCTCTGTCTCTCTCTCTCTCTCTGTCTCTGTCTCTGTCTCTGTCTCTGTCTCTCTCTCTCTCTCTCTCTCTCTCTCTCTCTCTCTCTCTCCCTCTCCTTCCCCCTCTCTACACACACACACACACACACGCACACACGCACACACACAGCTATGACTCTAACACAAGACCCCTCATCACCATCCTCCTGGATTTATGCAATAATCTCTTAACCTATCCATAAACACTTCCAGATAAATCTTTTGCAAAGTAAGAGTCCTATTACTCTTCTGCTCAAAACCAATTAGTGACTCCCTGATGCCTATCACAGAAAGTTGGAGTCAAGGGATACATGAGTTCAAATTCTGACTGTTATAGGCTGTAAGAAATTGCAGGGGGGGAGTCATTCTGCACAGTTTCTGTGCTTTTATTTTCTCTTTGTATAATAAAGGCATTGAATTACTTGGCCTCTAATGTCCCTCTTCTAGCTCTGACTCCTCTAATTTTACCTCTCTGCTTTATTTCACATTATTCTTTTCCATTTACTCTTCTCTCCAGCTAAATTAGACTACTTGCCAACCCATGACTTCCTGCCTTTTCTCATATTGTTCCCTATGCCTATAATGATTTCTCCACCAAGTAAAATCTTCCTAATACTTTAAAGGCCAACTCAAATACAACATTCTTTTGTAAAGGGAGAAAACTCAGTTGTCATTCCTGGAGGCTTCTCCTTGGATTTGTGTAAGTGTCTTTGTGTCGGTGCCTATGGGGAGAGGGAAGAATGAAGGAATGAAATGTCAAATCTAGTAGCTGTATTTCCATAGCAAATCAGGAAGAGAGAGAAAATGGTGATAGCAGAGCTAGAATATAATTCATCTAAAAACCATGAGGTTATGGTAGACTGCCACACAGGATATTCAATACCTTCATGGAGCAGCCAGAAAAACTAAGGGAAGTTTAGGCTACATTGAAAGGCATAGCTTCCAGGACTAAGGAGATGATAGTGTTCCTGTACTTTTCCCTGGTCACATTACACACAGAGTATCCATGAGTACTAATTTCCTGCCCCCTAGATTCAAATAGGTATAGACATAGATATAGGTATGGGTATGGGTATGGGCATAGGTATGGGTATGGGTGTGGGTATGGGTATGGGCATGGCTATGGGTATGGATATGGGTATAGATGGATATAGATATAAATATACACACACATCTCTCTTAAAAGTTGTATTTCAGTTGCATCTGACATGGACTTTGTCCATGGGGTTTTCTTGGCAAAGACACTATAATGATTAGTTATTTTCTTCTCTAATATGCTCTCATTTTAAAGATGAGGAACTGAGTCAAATGGAGTTAAGTGATTAGCCCAGGGTCACACAGCTAGTAAGAATCTAAGGCTACACTGAACTCAAGACAAGCATCACTGCTGAAGACTGATTGTTTTTAAAATAAAAAAGAAGATGTGAAGAAGGGATTCCTTCTGGTCTCTGTACTATCTTTGCTTAAATAAGAGAATTGACCTGAATGGTGATTTGTCCAGTGATATCTGGAGCCCTTATGTTATGTAGAGGTAAGAATTAAAGTTTCCCAATTAGACTTTAAAATAAAAACATGTTATTCAATTCATCAAAAATTTATTAAATACCTGAACTTACTACTATTAGTATTACCACTACTATTACTCCTACTCCTGTTCCAACACACACACACACACACACACACACACACACACACACACACACACACACGCCTCCTTTCCACTGTTTTTTTCTGTTTGAATTCTAGGATCTCCTAGAATCAAAACTAAGCCTAGACAAGCATGAGAAAGATGCCTCAGTGACTTAAAATGAAGCCTAATTGTGATTATAGCAAATAGTTGGTACAAATGTGCTCTGAAAATCTGGATTCTAAACGCCGATACTTATGGGCCGGTCAATTACATCTGTGCTTTCTGGGTCTCACGCATTTCAGTCTCTCAGGAGCTTTGTGGGCATGTAGAGATAAAATTTTAAAAATAAGGCCCCAGCATCCCCAGAATTTTTTTATTCCCTTTTTTTAAACATCCACAGGTCTGGTTCTTCTGGTACTTAATTGTACCAATATCTAGCAACTACTATCTCTTCCTTAGCAAACATCTCTTCTCATGGTACTATGGAAAATGGTACTTAAGGTTGAAAGCATGGGGGAAAAGCTGAGGACCGTTACATGGAGACACACACACACACACACACACACACACACACACACACACACAAATACCCAGAAGCAACTCTAGCGCTGTCACCTACTGTAACAAGATTGATTTGTAGTAAAATAAAAGATAATGCAATATAGAGGAAATAACTTTTGTTTCCTCTGAGAATGTTTGATGTTGTCAACTGAAACCTGACTTTCCCTCTTCTGTCTGCCACAGTACACAGCTGCCTAATCACAGAACACCTCCTATATAAGCAAAGACATGAGGTACAAACCGACCACTTTCAATGCCAGAAGCAAACATTTGCAAACCCTCTCCTCCGTCAGCTTTCCACTGGCTCCATCAGCCAAGACAAACAAAGCCAGGCACGAGGTATATCAGTATATATAAACTAGGTGGTCCTATGGCATAGCCCAGATAGGGTTCCTCATTATGGTTGGGCCACCAGGGGTGGGGACAGTGACGGGAAAGACAGGACAAGACAGCACTTTCTCCTATTTCCCACAATATTCAGAAGCTCTGGCTTTTCCACTGTTTCTGCTATTTCAGAGCCAAGATTTTGCAAAGAAATAATCTAATAACTAGGTTGTGTATGACGCTTCGATGGCATTTTAGATCTTGTTACATTAGAAATAAAACATGCTGTCTTGGCTGTTGTCACAGGCTGACACTTCTTGGTGGTTCTATTTTAACAAGGGGGTGACCAGAAACAGAGGTATCTGGGGCTCTGACATGGTCCCTGGCATACTTTCATGTATCTCTATGTAATGATCGCATAATGCCACGACAGTGTAAATTATTTAAAATGTTGAGTTCTGTTCTCATTTGTAATCCTAATAACACCTTCTTATCAGGGAACTGCTATCATACCGTAATGTGTGCCAATGGGCGGTTAGCAGCTCCCATCTCTAGCACACACTCTTAAGTTTCTGACGGCTTGGGATTTGCAGATGATTATAACTTTTGCTCTACATATCATTGCTACCGACGGGCAAATCCTATTCACAGAACAGCCTACATGATTAAAAAAGGCACATTTGACATGAGAAGTATGGCAAGTCATTTTTACAGCAGTTGTAACAAAAAGTGAAATGTCTCCTTTGTGCTTAAAAATGGTGTGCACCAGGGCTATTTGATATTGCCCATTTTTCTAATCATTCTCCAGGAGAAACCGGGCATGATGCTTTGAATCAGGCAGGACTTTCCAAATGCAAATGCTTCGAATTTCAAGAGGAGAAATGTGATTCAACTTTGGGTGGTGTTCACCGATAATTTATTTTTAAGAAATACTCTCAACCTCAAGCTCCTCACTGAAGACCAACCCTCTCACTCACACACACACACACACACACACACACACACACACACACACACACACACCATTTGTCAGTGAAGGAGGCTAGCAAGAGCAACATGGCTTGACAGCAGCATGCTCATTACAAAGAACAGTAGCGGCACCTTCTCAATTCTGCTCATCTCTTAGTCTCTAGCCAAATGGAATTTATTACTTATAGCTCATTGGGATTTATGAATTATTTATAAAATAGGTCTGTGACTCCAGCCTCTTAAAAGAAAAACACAATAATACACTCATTGTTACCCACAATTACACTTCTATCAGAGATATCAAAGAAATCTTTGGTAACACATTGTAAGTTTAAGATGGAATAATGTTTGCGAAAATTTCAACCTTAAAGCATTATTTGGAATCTTATGGATTATATGGAATATATGGAGAGAAGCACACACATACATACATATATATATATGGATGTATTGGTATATGTATGTATATTTATTATATATATATGTATGTGTGTATAAATATAAATATATATATATATATAAAATATGTAAACTTGTCTCCAAAGTCTAGAATGATTCAATCAGATGCTAGAAAACATTTCCTAGCTTGAATACCCTGCCAATTTTGAAGTATACTACAAAAACTCTACATACACATATACATACACTCCACACAAGATATATTCCAACACACTGGGGAGGCTCCATGGAAGTCATTCATTCTTTCTTATAGAAGGCTGGTTCAATGACTTATCTGGCTTATAATATACATACATATACACATACAAATACATGTGTATGCATGTATGTGTGTATGTATGTATGTGTGTACATATACACACATAGACCCGTGTGTGTATATAAATTTGTCTCTGTAGTCTAGAGCAATTCAGTTAGGCAGATGAAATATATTTTTGAGCTTGAATACCCTGCTAATTTTGAAGCATACCACAAAAATTATGCCTACCAATTACTATGTAGAAAACAGGCAAAATGATACTACAAACAAAATAACAAAAATCACAAATGACTGTAAATAATAAGTGTGGAACTAGATGAATGTGGAACCAGTTGCTAATGGCCAGCTAACTTTTTCAGACAACCTAATTTTAGTCTAATTTTCTCATCTCCACCTATTAACAGCTTATCACATACTTGCTTCTTACATGGAAACTGGCATTATTTCCTGCTCATTTTCAGGGAAATTCATAGCCCAGGTTCTGACTATCAGAGCATTCCATAACAAACAAGATCAGCAGTCAGGATCCTTAAGCCAGGATATCTCAACAACTATACTCTTCCTTGGGATCAGTATATGGTCTAGTCCTAATGTAAAGAATGTCTTTTGTTCCTCAGAAATGCCTGTAAGCAATGCCTAATAAATTTATATATTACATCTAGGTACTTCAGCCTGCCTCAAGAATTAAGACTATTATATATTTCAAATAAAAATGTTCCATAGAAGATATATTCCAACACATCAGGGATGCTCCATGGAAGTCACACATTCTTTTTCATTGAGTTCTTCAAGTTCACAAACCCTTACCAGTAGTAAAAGGAAAGGACTTTAATGTTACCATCGTTACTTCAGTTTCTTCCTGACACTATCTTCTATGTCAGCCCTGGAAATAGAGCAACTAGATTTGGCATTTGTTCATTCATTCATTAACCTCTCTGTCCCAAAGGCATGGACACAAAGATACACCAATCCAAGGAAAGACCTCCAAGTACAGCAGCTGAGTTTCTCCTCTTTCCACCCAAATTAACCCCATGGTTCAGTTTGGTCTCCTCTTTTCCCTCCTCTCCATCTCCACAAAGAGTCTGCCAGGCTGCCTCCCTACACAAGCAGCCTCTCCATGCTCCCTTCCTCTGGGCCAAGAGTCACTGACACAAGCAGCAAGAGCTTATGTAAAGAAGCCAATAGGAAATGAAAACTTACCTTGCTGGAAAACATCTGCAGGGTGAGAGGAGAGAGAGAGAAGAAAAATAAACATTAGCAAACAAAAGCAAAATAAGGAATATAAATAGTGTGAGACTGTGAAAAGATTCAAGTTCCACATTTAATATTTGTGAACAAAATATTCCTATTAATTCTCTCATGTTATAATCCATGCATAAACCCACAGTGTCTCAGTGCCAAATCTTCTATTGAAGACTGTGTCAACTGTCAAGAAAGATCTTTTTTTTTTCCTTTTTAAACTAGGGCTAAGCCCTGCCTTTATTGACCCTTGAGCTTCTATAAACATGTGTTCCCATCATGCCATTTTTCAAATATTCAAATTTACTCTCCCCTTACTCTTCTCCACTTATCTTCCAGTTGATTCTCCTCTACCTACTACCAATAAGTTTGATCTTATCCAATGGCATCATTTCAAAAAACTTGATAGGAATGTAGGCATTAATCCATTTAATCTTGCCCTCAAAAATGGAGCCCTGAATTCAATGGAAAGAAGGCTGCCTCTGGGTTCTAATTTAAACTCTTTTACTTAATATCTATGTGACCTTGGTCAAGTTACTAAATAATCTCTCCAGGATCAAGTTTCTTCATTTCTAAAACTGAGGTGTTGGATTAAACATTCTAGACTAGGAGGTCCTAATCTGGGGTCTGTAGATTTTTAAAACTTATTTTAATAACTGCATTTCAATATAACTGATTTCCTTTCCCATTCTATGTATTTTATTTTATGCATTTAAAAACATTAGTTTGAGAAGGGGCCCACAAGTTACCAAAGATGCCCATCACACAAAGAAGGTTAAAAAAAAACCTTTTAGATCTATGATCCTATTTAGAAAGGCCCTCAAAAGGTTCCAATACTGGAAGAGGAAAGTGCTCTTAATGTATGTTCTCTAAGCAAGAACAATTAAATACTGCACATATGACTTCCTGGTTACATACAGTGACTAAGAGATTCTATTCTCCCTTGGTTGTTAAGAATTCCTAATGGGCAGACAAGAGGAAGAAGGACTGGTTATAAGGAAAACAGATTTAAACTTCTCCATCTCTATCCTAATCCTTTCTTTCTTCTCCCTACTTCTTTCCTTATTTTTATCCTCTTCCCCCCAATGGGGATCGGCAGCTTCTAATGGATCATAGGCATATAGTAACGTATGACCCCATGGGTCCCCTCAGATTTTATTTTTCTATTATGGAGGGAATAGATATTAACATAGAAAGAAAGACTTAAGCAGTCATCTAGTTCAGCAGTATCAAATGCAGCCTGAACTAGATTAAAATATAATTGGGAATAGCCCAATGGAATAAATACAAAGACAATTCAACAAAAATAATGTTAATTTATGGGGGTTTTTAGTCAATATGATGGCTACTGGGATCCCTATTTGGTTTGACACCACTGATTTAGTCCAATCACCTCATTTTATAGAAAATACTGAGGTCCAGAGAGATCAACATGTTAATGTTGACACAACCAAAGACAATATTTATTTGGTCTTAATGAAACTATAAGTTTGGGGAGGAAGCAGATTTCTCTGTGAACAAAGTCCAATTTTGACATTTAGAATTATCTTTTAATAAATCTGGAAGAACATAAATCAAATATACAAAAATTAGCAAAATGAGGTAAACTATTCAGCTATCAAACAGATCTTCTCATTAGTCACTGAATCTTTACCCCCTTCTCTCTCCAATAGAAAAGTCCAATCAACCTATTATCTAATAAGTATTCCCTCCATTAATGTTTATCCCAACCTATCGGTCTCTGCCTATCCTGGACAATACCTGCCTACTCCTTCCCCAAAATCTTCAGAGAGATTCCCCCAATCTTTCTCTATTATTTTTCCTAGGGAAACTACCCTTTGAAATCTAAGCTCTTCCTTATAGTCTGAAGGTATCAGTGGGATAAGAAGATAAAAGTATTCAGTTAGGGATAATGGGGCCTTATTTTTTTCTCTTACTCTTCTTTTTTTCTTTTGTATACTTTCTCTTTAACAATTAACTAGCATATTCACAAAAGAGTGCCATTTATCTATCTTTGATAGCCCAAAACCTTGCTCAGCCTAGGAAATGAAAAGACCCAAGAATCGCACAATAATTCAACTTGAGCTGTATTTTACACTTGTGAAATTTTAATGAATATCAGTATAAATAATGCAAACATTCTACACATGACTTATCTTAATTAATTTACATGCTTCAATTTGCATTTCATAGACGAAGAAACTGAGTCTCAGCAGGATGATGTGACTTGTTCACAAATAAATGGCTCTTTTCGCTGTGCCACACTGTCATTATCAACATTCGGCTCTTTTCTACATACAACAATGCTTTCATTAATTCATTTATGCAAAGGAGATTTCTTAAAATTGATTGATTATTATTTATTTAATGCTTATTATTTATTTACTAGTTATTATTTTTAATTTATTTATCCAATGGAGATTTATAAAGCACATACTACATACACTAGCCTAGGTACCGGAAACACACAGGCAAAAATGAAAAAGTCCTTTCTCTTAAGGAACTTACATTTTACAGAGGAAAGACAACATGTACACAGATAAGTTAATACTTAGGGGCAATTAAATGGCACGGTGAATAGAGCGCTAGGCCTATCATGAGGAAGACCTGACTCAGACATTTAATAGATGCATCACCCTGGACAAGTCACTTAACCTGTTTGCCTCAGTTTCCTCCTCTGAAAAATGGGAACAACAGTAACTCTTACTTCCTGGGGTTGTTGTAAGGATAAAATGAGATAATAATTATAAAGCCTTTAGCACAGAACCTGGGACATATTAAGTACTAGATCGGCAGTTCTCAACCTGTGGGCTATGTTCAATTTGTAACAATGAAAATACATCCTTCATAGCAGATGTTTACATTATGATACATAACACTAGCAAAATTACAGTTATGAAGTAGCAACGAAAATAATTTTATGACTGGGGGGTCACCACAACATGAGGAACTGTATGAAAGGGTCATGGGCATTAGGAAGGTTGAGAACCATGGTGCTAGATAAATGTCAGTTATCAGTATTATTAATACAAAATGAAACAGAAATTCATTTCAGTAGGATGTGGGCACTGAAAACCTGGGCATCAGGAAAGACTTCGGGCAGAAGAATGTGGTGGTACTTGAAGAAGCTGGTGCTCCCTGAATGGAGCTGGGGGATCCAAGAGGCCGTGGGAAACAGATGTATGAGTAACACTGCCTGTACAAGGCATGGAGGCCATATGCAGGTAGACCAGTTCAGCTGTAACATACAGAACATGAGGGGACGAGTGCTGAAATCAATCTGGGAAGATAAGCTGGACCTAGGCCATGAAGAGATCTCTTCAAAATGTCACTTTTCTAAACTCAAGAAGCCATTCAGACTCAGGTCTCAGTAATTGATAAACCAAGGAAAGAAAAAAGAAAAAAATGTGAAGAAAGCATTTTTTTCTGTCATTTGTCTATATTTTTTCATAATGGGAGTTTGTGAACCTCAGAGGATGTAAATCATAGAAATATTTTTACATTTTCCCCACTGCTCATGAAGGAAAAAGCCCTCCTCCCCAAAACTAAAAAAGTAATCAGTCATTGAATATAAGACTCATACCAGTCTTTTTTGTTCTCATAGGAATTTGGTAAGAAACCACTAATTACAAAAATGAACACATAAGCAAACACTGGTTATCGTTTGAAAATCCATTCTGCTAATGCAGATGCTTAAGAGAGAACCTGCAAATGTTGCTGATTCATGCCTGGGAAGCAGACCACAAGAAACAATAAGCTGACTCCACTTAACCTTAACACTGTGCTCTCTTACAGTTAAAACCAGCACCCATGGGTAACTACCCAGCGGTTACCATGAGCTCTCCTAACCTAAGGTTCTAATGCACTGAATTCTTTAGAGACAGCTACCATACACAGAGACTATATGGCTACTTATTATTAATAAATCATTAAAAACATAAAAATAATAAATCATGGCAATTAGGCTGGTTGATTCCTAAATGCTGCTGATTAAAAACTTTCCTGAGCGCTGCTCATCCAAATGACTGGTGTTTACCCCTATTAAAGATGATTTAAGGACACTCTGGGTGAACCATTCTCTTGTTCCTGAGTTAATAACTAGCTGCAGTGATATGCAGATGAAATAAGAATTCTCCTTTATTCATCTATTGCTTTGCTTTATGAGGTAAGGCTGAATTTCAGTCTCCTTGCCCATCCAACCTACAATGAAATAATTTACTATTTCAGTCCGTAGTCCATAACACCATATGTACACATCTTGATATGATTACAATATTACAACTAATCTACCCTCCGGTGCTACAGATCTGCCAAATACAGTAAAAAAAAGTGATGGCATTAGTAAAATTGGGGGATGTATAGTTACTAGTTCTCAAACAATGTAATCGCTCTACTCTCTCAATTTTAGTTCTTTTCTGAGGTTAAATTATAGATGAGGGGAGTTTAGTTTCTTGAAAATGCATGCACTTAACTCCCATTTAAGAAGTCTCACCTGGGTAGACAGCTGTCTTGTGAGTTCTCCTGTGGTTTGTGCAACAGAAAGAAAAATCTCTTTCAAGTTCAAGTACTCTTACAGTAAGATACTACTAGGTCTTGACTTACTGAGGAAAGAGAATGGGACATGGAGAGTGATCATAATTGGAATGAAGAACGCTGCTTCCTTCTACCATGCTTATGCAGACAGCAAAAAAAAAAAATCTCAATGTGACCTATCTCTCACTCTCCTCACCTCATGCCAGATTGCTCTTCCCCCAACACACTACACAACACACATACATACACACACTCACACTCACACGGGCACTGAGTTTCACAAACCAAAGGCAGAAACACAGGTCCTATATATACCAAAATATTCATAAAAGCCTTTTTTTGGCTATTGCGAAGGACTAGAAGTAAAGTGGATGGCTACCAGCTGAAGAAAGGGTGGATTTTTATGCAACAGAATATTATTGTGCAAGTAGAATTGATGAACATTAAGAATTCAAAGAAACATCAAATAATTTATAGGAACTGATGCACACTGAAATTATCAGATCCAAAAGAATAATATACATGATGATTACAACAATTCTAAAAAGAGTCTGAATAACTGAAAAAAAAAACCAGTAATGGTACTATGAAACAAATAAAGAAGCACACCTTCCTCCTTGGCAAAGAAGGTGGAGACTATAATAGCATAATGTTGTATACATCTCATATGAGTTAATAATGTGAAATGTTTTGATTCAATTGTTTTTCTTTGTTAAAAAGAAGAGTCTAATTTTGAAGGATGGAGAAGCAAGAAGATACTGAGAAGTGAATGAAAAAAACCCAAAAAACACAAAATTGTGTGAACTGATACAGAGGGAGGCAGTGGGACAATAACAATATTATAAAGACAAATAACTTCAAAGAATTTGTAACTCTGATAAAAACAATGACCAAACACAATGCCAGGGGACTTGTCACAAAGCATGGACTTTGGACTTGGAGTCAGAAAATTTGTGATTCAAATCTAAGTTCTCATAATTACTAGCATGAGACTGGGCAAGACACCTGCAAGCCTGAGTTTTGTTAGAATTTTGTTATCTGTAAAATGAATGAATGTAGAAACATTACCCTTGATGTACACAGAACAGAGAGCTGGCTTCGGTGTCCAAGAGATCTGGGTTCTGGTCCTTCCTCTGTTAAATACTAGCCAGGTGACTCTGTGCAAGCTATTTTACCTTTCAATACCCCCCAGGCCACTATATAAAATACTGCAAGCTAGGTAAATTACTTTAATCTTTGTTTTCCTCAGTTTCCCCATCTGTAAAATTTGGATAATAATAGAACACACCTACCTCCCAGGGTTGTTGTAAGGATCAATTAAGATAATGTAAAGTGCTTAGCATTGTAACAGGCATATGGTAAGCATTATATAAATATTAGCTGCTATTAATCTTAGGCTATTTTAAGAACATGAATTGTTAATATTATAAAAGAACACTATAAATATATATTTCATTCATTCTAACTTGCATAGTACTAGTTCAATACCATGTGTCTTTGGTCACAAGATATTCAAACAGATTCTGAGAAAAGTCTACCAAACAAACACAATGACAACATTTATATCACCATTCCACAGCTATTTTATGACAAAAATTCAAAAGAACTTCCTAAGTATTATTTCATTTATAAGTAACAGGTCCAAGGCAACTGCTAATTATCCTCCATCAAAAAGAGCAGAGGTCAGAAGACTTGCTGAGATTCACAGTGGAAGTCAGAGGATATTAGAAATATTAGACTTTAAAGATCTTCTAGGTCATTATGGAGATGATGAAATTGAGACCCAGGCAAATCCTTTGCCTACAGCACACAGTTAGGTTACTAAAATTAGAAATTCTTAACTCCCTGTGACTGGGAACCTGCATAAAAAGCAGTATTATAAAGTGGACAAAGTATGTATCTGGCCCTCCCTTTTTTTATATTCCTTTCCCTCAAGTGATGCCACCTGGGCGTCTCACAATGTCTACTTAATCAATCAATAAACATTTATTAAGTGCCTACTATGTGCAAGTACTATACAAAGTATCAGGTATATTTTAAAAAGGCAAAAGACTGCTTGCTTTCGAGAAGCTCACAGTCTAATGAACATACTCTATCAGGATATATACTATAACTCTTTCCCATTACTCTATGTTCTTCTGTCCTACATATTATTTCCTCAGCTCCCCAACCCTCCTACTCTGTGCAGTAAAAGCTAATCAAGCTAACCAAGTAAATTCATCTATGTTGATGATGTT
Organism: Pseudocheirus occidentalis; assembly: GCA_028646575.1. Lineage (NCBI taxonomy): Eukaryota > Metazoa > Chordata > Mammalia > Diprotodontia > Pseudocheiridae > Pseudocheirus > Pseudocheirus occidentalis. The sequence goes on from CM053598.1 coordinate 77,921,322, forward strand.
CCCCCTTCCCAACTAGCATTCCCACAAAACTCCCAAAACAGCAGAACCAAATGAAAAAATAGTTGAGAAATGTTTAACAAAACGAATAAAAATACAATACAATATAGACAATGTTAATATATGGTTTTCTAAGTCAACATGTTGACTGTGGAGATTTCTTGCTTTTTAAATTTGATACTACTTAAAGCAAGCACTTTAACAAGCAACCTTCTAAAGAAAATGTCTCAACCAAAGGCAAGACTGCAAGGGTAAACCATTCAAGCACTAGCAGAGGCCTTTGTGGAAACACGCAGGAACACACAAGGCTTTGGGCTTTGCCCATAAAACATACCATATAGTCATTTGTTCCTAGAGCTAATGTGGCATGGATCTTGCTAATGGGCTCTGATTTCTGGGGATAATTTATACAGTTCCTATCCACCTTCTAATGCAGGGTAGACAGAAAATACTTTCTGAAAATTTAAGGTGTGAAAAAAAGGATTTTTTAAAAAATCTTATTTATTTTCACTTGTATTAAAGTCAGTGTACATAAAATTGTACATACTTGTGCTGACTTTCATTACAAATGAAAAGATTTTTAATCCCTTTTCTGTCCTCAACTCACTTAGCAAGTCCCTCATACACACACATGTTGAATGTGATGTTCAATTTACAAGCATCATGTAATAGAATGGCAATGATAACTGACATTTGAATAACAGTTTATGGCCTGCCAAGAGACACAGAGATACCAATAGAGAGTATATGTGTATATGTGTGACTGTGTATATATGTATAGCTGTGTATACATATATACACATATGTACATGCATACACATATCATGATATGTGTGTATATATATATATATATATATTAAACTTCATTCCTACCTCCCAGCATTGTTTTGAGGATCAAATGAAATCATGTATAAATAAACATGCATATCTATCTCTATGCATGTATGCATACATAGATATATTAATATATACATACATACAGAGGCACCCTACATGTGTGTGCATGTCAAAGCAATGCTGGAAGGTAGAAGTGCAGTTACTACTTCATCTATTTTGAGAGATTGATGCTTATTGTGATTAAGTGACCAGCATAAGATGAACGAGGGAATGGGGAGTGGGGGAAGAAGGGGCTGACCCCAAGAGGCCATATGGTGTATTAATGGGATACTAGAAAGAGCACTCTTTGAAAAGTAGGGGTTCTAGATTCAAGGTTCCAAATCTGGCACTCATTGCCTACTTCAAACAAGCCCTTTAATTTCCTGGAGTCTGTTTCTTCATCTGCAAACTGGCAGAGTCAAACTAGTCAATCCCAAAGAGTCCTTGCATCTAAGATCCCATGACCCTAGGACTGTGTCTATCAGCTTGGGAGCCAAAGGGAGTTGAGGTTCCTGCTGGCTTTCAGCAGTGCTGAATCTGGGATATGATTAGTTTTCATTGTCTACAGTGTCAGACAACTTACTCAGTCGTGTGGCCACACAGTCAATATCTGTGACCTTCCCTGCTTCCTGCAGGCACATTCAGACAATTTTGACTGAATAGAGAGAGACATTGTGAGTCTTTGTAATAGCATTAAAAGACCATGAAGGGAAGAGGACGATTTCTCAATTTTTAGTTCCATGATGTCAGCTGGCTCTGTTCTTTATTTCCATAAAATAATTTGTCTTCTTCCCTTCTTTCTCCTTTTCATTTTTTGAGGGGGTGAAGGACGATGCCTGCTTGAAGAATTCTGTTTCCCTAATCCTAGTCTCTCTTCACCTTCTTCCATGTCAGAAATACTTCCCCTATAATTTTCCTTACTTTTCGGGTCTTGGTGTTCAGTAAAAGTCTTTTGTTTGCAGAAGGGAAAAAATCATCTGAAAGCACATGTGCTGTTGACATCCATCTCAGGCTGTATACCCAAAGCTCTCAGCCCCCCACACTGCCGTAGGAAGGCGACAAAAAAGTGACGTAAGTCAGTAAGTCTATAACATTTTTATGACTCCCGTTCAGTAGTATATCTCATTTCCAGCACAGAGGGATAAAGCTCTTAACTACTGAAAGTACATAAAAAAATAGATTTAGGAATAATACTTTTTATGATTGTATTCTGTATACTGTGAAAGTTATGTTCGAATCTGCTGGTACTTTATGGAGCTGATAAAGAAGAACAGTATGGCTTACTAGCTAACAGTGTATTTTATATCCATTTAAAACTGTTTTCTCTTAAATTGAATTACTTTTTGAGTAATTATAATAAGACTAATCCAGGCTTAATGAATTCATGTACAAATACTTTAGACTGCATTATTAAAACCTCCATGATATGAAACTATATTAAACTCACTGCCTCTAGCAACCAGTGATTTTCTCTCTGTTCAGGAGAATGTCATCCATGATTTTCTCTGAATTCTTTAAAACCAGCTTGCTGAGACGTGGTAAGAGTCTAGGTTAATATCTTAACAAAGGAAAATTTTGACAGGCTATATTGTACTACTATGCTGAAACTCATGCACTGAAATATCAATTATCATAAAAAGGATTTATTATGTATCTGTATTATATGGAAGTTTCTGTAGGACTGAGCACTATAACCCAGGCTTCCATCTTAAAGCTTTGGTTAAGAATGAAATAAAAAAATAATTACCCATCAATTCCCCAAAACAAAAAATTCAGTAAAAGCCTTTGGGCATGTTGGATTTTACATAGCGTCAAGAGAAGAAAGCTGGAATAGAAATCAGCATTTTCTAGATTTTTGCCCCTGGTTCTGGTTTGGTCATTAATTAGCTGGTTGGCCTAGGACAAGTTCTTTTTCAAGACTCAGTTTCCTCATTTTTAAAAAAGAGAATTTCTCAGGTCCTTCCCAGCTCTAAGATTTTTTTCTATGCCTCTAAATTTAAAATTACTCATATTCTATCAAACACCTCATTGTATCAACATAGTATTCACTCAAATTATGCTAAATTTTATTAACATAAAAAAGAAGTCTATTCCTTTCCTATTGCATATATCCACAAACCCATCTATGCTAAAGGCTGTTGTTTCAAACTTCTCTTAAAGTGTTATTATCAGTGAATATTTTCTTATATTGTTGATAAATTAAGAATAATGTGAAACCTTTAAGGTTAAAATCAATAATCAATTCCTTTTTTCCAATTCTTAAAATATACCATTTCACAGCATTTCCAAGTCAACTTATTAATTAAAACAACTATCCATTCCTTATAGGAGTTTATCTGATATTCGGATTCTGCTAAATTCAAACTGGACAGTCACAGATACTCAGTATACCTAATCTCTCTTAGAGAGTGCTAATTTTCACAAGGTGCAATTTTAAAGTAAATACAAGAGAATGCCAATAATCACTCTGATGGTCTGGAACAAAGTATCTTCTATATTTATCTCCTTAATTAACATCTGAGACAATTAAGGCCTAAAATGTGGGCATGTTGCTTCAAGTAGCCAACAGTGCTGGTAAACTTTTTCCAAAAAAACCAATTGGTCAAATACTGTTCCAGATTGTAAGAAAAAAGGAACTAATCACCCTAAGCAGCATTTTGTAATAACAGTAATAGTATCTTACAGGCAACTAACAAGGAAAGTTAAGTAATAATCTAATTAGAAATATACATCAATGGAGAGAATTTCCACATCTGGGATTCGCTACCCTAATGAAAACATAGGTGAGTCCAAAAATCAATCAATCAATCCAATCAATAAATCAATCAGTCAGTCTGTCTGTCTATCTATCTCTCACAATGTTTTCCAAATTATTTGGCCTACCATCCCTTTTTCAAAAAATAATTACTCAATGTCCCCTTGGAAATCTACTTTCTTTAGTCTTTTTAATAGCTTTTTAAAAAAAATTGCATCATTTCTAAAAATATATTTTAGATGATACAATACTGTGTGATGTAATGATATAGTATCATACTGTAAACTAGTCATTACATGTACATATTCTTTCCAATGAATGCTGGACTTCTATAATGGCAAGCAAAGAAGTACTTAGCACATCACACCTTGTTTGAGTTTGAGTGTCTTTCAGCCTTGCCCTGATTATATTGTCTTTGTTAAGAAACAGAATTTGTGAACCCCAAAGTGGGAAGAACTTGCTGATGCAACAGGAAGGG
>CM053598.1:77925927-77941915 GCA_028646575.1 Pseudocheirus occidentalis
GGGAGGAATCCTTTACTCCATGGGAGTTTAGGCTAGATGACCTGTAACTCTCAGAATCTGTGCTTCTGAAAATCTAGGAAAATGTTTTTACTCATAACAAGTATTTCTCACCAGTTGCTTTTCTTACTTGATACCTGGGGCACTGATAGAATTTCACCACATGAGTACACATTAAAACTTAGGCATACTCTATAATATAAGAATGCTACTGTTTTTCAAAAGTAGTGAGAAGCAAATAATTAAATGTGAAATATAGATATTTCATAAATCTTTCAGAGTTCTGTTCTTTATTTTTGAAAGCAGTAAATTTTCCAAAGTCACCCACTCATAGATTTAGGCTGTGAATGTGTCACATTTCACCAGATCAGTCACATTTCATGACATTACGTGGCAGGACAGAACATACTGTGCCCAACTGCTCTACAATCAAATCATGAATTTCAAGAATTTTAAAAAAGCACAACAATGGAACTAAAGACACTTTAAAAACAACTTCTGAAGCTATAAGTGGAAAAGGAACACAATGCCTATTCTTAAAATACTTTAATACTTAAAGAGAGAAGTTCCTTCCACCTCTCGCCCCCACCTCCCAAGTACTATTCCAATACATCATCAGGGCAAGTTAGTGTGGCCTGGATTCTCCAAAGCTCTGCAAGAGTAGCACATTCTCTTCCAGACACAACCAAGTTGGCTTGGAACATGGCCCAAACAACATCTAAGCATAAAAGTGTCTCATCATCAGAAGGTTGGCCACTGGGTAATGCATTCTTGGAGCCACAGTAATCATGAATTGGACAAGAAGACAAACCAGCCCTAAGGATCCATACAGCCCCATCCTCTTCTACAATGATAAATAAAGACTAGCAGAAAAGTCAGAATGATTAGGAGCTCTTAACCGTTTTTTGTGTCATGGGGCCCCTTGCTAGGATGATAAAGTCTATGGGCCCTTTCTTGGAATAGTGTTTTCAGATGAATAAAATGAAACATATAACATTACAAGAGAAACCACTTACATTGAATATTAAATATTATTTATCAAAATATTTTAAGAAAAAAGGCCATAGATTCCAGGTTAAGAATCCTTGGGATACAGAGTGCTAAGAATAGTTTTTAAACAAAGTACAAACACTAATTTGATGATTGCTTTTCTTCATCATGTAATCTTTGTCCAATAACTAGCAGATCAACACACCACTAAAAGAGTGAACAATATCCACATGGACAGCCTTACTATACACAGAACCAGAATATACGAGGAAGTTGCATCTAAAACGTGAGTGAGCGTTCTCAGAGAGGTAAGTAAAAAAGTGAGTTGAATTACCTTCACTGTGGGACCAGAGAAAGTAAGAAAAATCAACTCATGGAACATTTAGTCGTATCACCTTGCACTGCATAAACAAAGAGACCACCATGAAGTTAACTACAACTTGTGTTCCAGTATTACAGATGGCTAACATCTGTTACAAGGATGAAGGAGACAACTCCTTGACAAGGTCCTCCAAATTCGATCAACATATACCCTGATATGTTGCAACTCTGTCATGAAAGGGAAGATAAAGAACCATGCTGGAAAATGTGACTTGGGAATCAAGAAATGAAAGAGGTCAAAGGCATGCACTACACTCAAAAGTCACATGTCTCTAGAGCAAGTCAACTTTTTCTCAAGAAATGTCAGGAGGTAATGGATTTGCTAAGCACTGAATAACCCCATAAACAAATGCAAACTAATAAAAACAAATCTTTAGCATATACAAAGCAACCAGTTGCAGATGCAGCAATCATTTTGAATCCTGCTGTCTTTTCATGGAATCGGATCACTGACCATTTAGAGTAAAAGTCAAAGTCAACAGATTGTTTAAATGGGCAAAGCTGGAGTTGCCTCAATTGCATGCTGTATCTTCTCATTTTTATTCTTTCTTCTAGTTTGGTATTGATTTTGATCTTTGCTCTAGCAAGCTGGTGGTCTGACAGCACACAGATGGCTGATTCTGAAATGACTCCCACACTGGTAACCAGCCATTTTCTGTCCATTAAAGTATCTGGTTTCCTTTTGGGGGGAATGCTATTTAGTGCTTACCACTTTTAAGTTCCTCTCAAAGGCAAAAAAAGGTGGGGGAAACCACATTCTGCGTATATAGGAATAAAATTTCTATATGGTCTACAAGTTTTTAAGCTCTGTGCACATTAGTCCAACCAGGACTACTCAAATAAGCTGTCAGTGCCACAGATGGGAAATGGACAGTGGTAAGGTCATTGGCTAAAACAGATATAATTTTGTGGAAGAGTTTAAGCAATCCAACATGGTAGCTCTATTAAGGCCATGAGAATCCAGAAATCATTTCAACCAGCAAATACCCTCTTTGCATAGACAAATGAAAGCCACATGCAGCACCCTGAAAATGATTCCCTTAAGTCCATCAACAATCAATGGTTAGTCACACATTACATGCCAAGCACTGCACTAAGCACTCTGGTCTTGAAAGGGTCATAATGTCATGTCCCTCCAACCTTCCATATACCTCACTTCTCCTAGACCTATTCAGTGTCCTTTACTTCTTTCATATCTCCACAGTCTCTCAGGCCATCATTCCTTCTCCAATTACATTTTCGTGTCTTCCCACTCCCCTCTTCCTAACTTCCTTGTTATTGTCCAGGCTACCACTATTCTCATCATTTTGGCTCATGACCTAAGTGATATATTCAATTCCTCATTCCTTCTCACGTATCATTTCCAATGTCTTGACCAGACCCGTTTATTCTATTTTTGAAATGTCTTTGAAACATAGGCCCTTTCTATCCTCTGATAACTGCCATCACTCTCAACACCTCATACTTTCCCCATTGCAGTAGCCTACTGGTTGGTGTCCCTGCCTCAAATCCCTCCCCACTCCAGACTATCAACAACTATCAAACAGCCCCTGTCTCTCTCTCACACACACTCACACACACACACACACACACACACACACACACACACACACACAATATGGATTCCAGTGGCTCCTCTAGGATCACATATAAAATCTTCTATTTGGCTTTTCAAAGCCCTTCATTACCTAAACTTTCCTACCTTTCCACTCTCCTTATTTTTCCTCTCCACACACCCTTAGCTTCATTAACAGCCTTGTTGTTTCTCCCATAAGAAACTGTCTCCAAATTCTGCATTTTCACCGGTTCTCCCTTGACTAGAATTCTCTGCCTCCTGACTCACCATCTCATTTAAGTCCTATCTTATACAAGAATTCTTTCCCAAGAATCCTTAATGCTAATGCCTTTCCTCTGTGTTTATCTCTCAATATACATATATGGGTGCATTTTATTTGTACGTAATTATTTAAATATAATCTCCCCTTTAAGAGGGTGAACTCCTTAAGAGCAAAGAGTGTTCTTGCCTTTCTCTGTATCACTAACACTTAGCACACACTTAACACTGGGCACACAGTAGATATTTAATAAATGCCTATTGACTTGATTTTCAACCCTTTAATTAATCCATTCAAGTAGACACTGTCCTCTACCCTTCTCTCCCTTATCCTCTTGTCTCAGCACCATTCACTTCCTGCCAATCTTCCATTTTCTATCACAGACACTACCCACTTTGTCCACTTTTATTACAGTACCACAGTTTTGTAAATGCTTGTTTTATTTCATAAATTAAAATATAAATGCTGAAAATTTGTTTTTGCATATAATTGGGGAAAATAATTTTAAAAAGAAAAAAATTAGTGTCTGCCATACATGTTAAAATTTTATGATAGTTATGACTATAGAGATAATTCTACTCAATAATTCACTGAGCACATAAACCAAGTGAGATATAAAACAACAAGACATAAGCTCACCTAAGGTGTCTGCCATTGTCATCAAATGTGCCATGCACAAGATTAAAAAGAAAAAGGATTCCCCATTAATAGAAAGGCTCTCTAAATACTCCTAATCACAGATGACAATATACCAATTATATCAAGACTTAGAACACTATACGCACTATTAAAACCCAGATCAGTACAAAAGAAGTTCATCTCATCGCCCATACTGGAAACACAAATTAGACAAATAACACATATGACCTTCCTAGACCCAATGCATGCAATTGGGTGAGAAGCCTACTGTTTTAGTAGTACTATTTTACAGGCAGAGAATTGTAGAGATAGGTATAGAAACATTTGTAGATATATCCAGAGGTACACAGTAATGTAATATATATGAACATACACATACCTATGATGATATGGCATGTCTGTGTGTGTAAAGACCATAAGACCATGCAATCTCCTAGCCCATTTACTATTTTATAGATGAGATCAAGAAAGGAGGGGTGTCTTAGAAAAGGTCACACCGTAGGAGAAACAGTGTGCCACAATGAATAAAGGACTGGCCTTGGAGTCAAGCAAACAACAAGCATTTGATTATATGCCATGCACTGTACTCCATGATGAAGATACAAAGACAGAAATGAAATAAACCTCGAGTTCAAGGGCTTACATTCTATCAGGGGAGATAACATGAACATATGTAAATATACACAAAATGAATATCCTGTCACTCTGGGGAGAGATTTGAAGCAGGGAGACCCATCTGTACCATAATAGTCCAGGTGAGAGGTGATGAGGTGGTGAACTAGGGTGGTGATTATGTGAGAAAAGAGACAGATGTGAGAAATGTCATGAAGGTAGACAGGACTGAAAATATTTGGCAATGGATTGGATATGGGGGTGGGATGGAAGGAGAGTGCAGAATGCAGGACGATTCCAAGGTTATTAACCTAGGTGACTGGAAGAATGGTGGTGCCCTCCAGAGAAACAGGAGTTTGAAAGGACAGGTTTGAAGAGAAAGCTGCTGAGTTCTGTTTGGGGCATGTTGAATGTGAGAAGCCTCTGTGAAATGTACAAAAGACTGCCTTCTAACACGTCTAAACTGTGAGATTAGGGACAAGTCAATTAACTTACCGGTGTCTGAAATAACGCTATAAGACTATTTGTTACAAATGAGTCCCAATTGGCATTTGTGCACAGAATTTCCAAACTGGTAGCTCCCCACATTGATAAAGTCACAGATCCATATCCAAAAAACCACATACATACACATATTATATAAAGGGATGTGTGTGTGTGTGTGTAAATTATAGACCACAACCAAACATAGGACAATGAAGATGAAACTGAACAGAACTGCCAGCACTTTTATAGTGCTTTTATTTCACTGCCCACAATAGTTTGGATTCCATCCATAGTATTTGAACTTCACCACCTCGGCAACCAACGGTAAAGTAAATGACATTTAAGAAGACTGGAAAAAGCGGTATTATGGAAGCGCTTGAGGCAAATAACGAGCTGGGCCCAGAAATGTGGAGGAGTCTGGCTAAATTACATTTTTAGAAATTGTACACCACCATTAATGATCCCAAACTATTCCTATGCTAAAAATGCATTTCTTTAATGCCGGTGTTCTTCTGATGGTGCTATCCGGCTTCAAATTATTTAGTTCCACAACCTCAAATGAATTCTTATTAAAGTAACTGAAAAAGTAACCATGATGATGCAATTAACTGATGTAGAGCCAGATACTCTAGAGAATGAAGTCAAGTAGGCCTTAAGTAGCACTGCTAACAATAAGGCCAGTGGAGTTGATGGAATTCCAGCTGAAGTATTTAAAATCCTAAAAGATAATGCTTTTAAAGTACTGCACTCAATGTGTCAGCAAATTTGGAAAACAATGCAAAAGATCAGTTTATATCCCCATCCCAGAGAAGGGCAACGCCAAAGAATGTTCAAATTACCAAACAACTGTGCTCATTTCACCCACCACGAAGGTGATGCTTAAGACTCTGCAAGCTAGGCTTCAGCAATATGTGAATTATCAGAAGAGTGGGTAAGTTTTTGAAGAGGCAGAGGAACCAGAAACCAAATTACCATTATGGAGAAAGCAAGGAAAAGCAAGAGAAAACAACAACAACAAAAAAAAAACACCTCCTTCTGCTTCACTGACCACACTAATGCCTTCAAGTCCTCAAAGAGAGGGGAGCATTAAATCATCTTACTTATCTCCTAAGGAATCCATCTGTATGCAAGCCGAGAAGCAACAGTTGGAATCAAACATGGAACAATTGATTAGCTTAAGATTGGAAAAGGAGTATGACAAGGCTGTATAGTGTCATCTTATTTACTTAACTGATATAAAGAGTAGATCATGTGAAATGCCAGATGGGATGAATCAAAAGTTGGAATTAAAGTTGCCAGGAAAAAAATCAACATTCTCAGTTATGTCACCGTGATGGCAGAAAGTGAAGAGGAATTAAGAAGCCTCTGGATGTGGGTGAAAGAAGAGAGTATAAAAGATGGCTTGAAGCTTAATATGCAAAAATTTAAGAGACAACCTGACAACTTCCTAGCAAACAGAGGAAGAAGAAATGGAAGTATTATCAGATTCCTGGCCTCAAAGATCACTACAGATGGTGACTGTAACCATGAAAGTAAAGGATGCTTGCTCCCTGAAAGGAAATCTATGGCAAATCTGGACAGAATACAAAAAAAACAGAGACATCACCTTGACTACAAAGGTCCATAAAGTCAAAGCTATGGTTTTTCCACTAGCAACATATGGCTGTGAGAGTCGGACTATAAAGAAAGCTGAGCACTATAGAATTGATGCTTTAGAATTGTGGTGCTGAAGATAATTTTTGAGAATCTCTTGGACAGCAAGGACATCACTCAATACTTGAAAGAAATTAATTGAGGCTATTGATGGGAGATCAAACACTGAAAGTGAAGCTTAAATACTTTAGCCACATAATGAGAAGACAGGACTTACTGGAAAAGATTGTCATGTTGGGAAAGACTGAAGGCAAAAGGAAAAGGGGGCAGCAGAGAATGGGATGGGTAGGTAAATATCATGGAAATAGGGCAAGAATTTGAACAGATTCTGAGAGATATCAGAGTTAGAAAGAGGCCTAGTGTCCTATATGGTCCATAGTGTGCTATGGTCATAAAGAGTCAGATGTGTCTGAATGACTGAAAGACATCAAAATAACTGAAAAGGCAATGGAAAAATTCACAACAAATATAAAAGGCTTCAACGTGATATAAATCATGATTCACATGTGGAAAGTACTACAAAAGACATGACTGAGAACAAATATAATCAGGATGGACCAATCGTATAACACAAATGAGAGACATGAGCTGACCAAGGGGCATAAGAGGAAAATCCCTAGCATACTGGCTGGATCCCCTATAGAGGACTTATGGAAAGACATAAATATGAATTATATGGAGACTGGTTGTGATCTGCACTGGTGTAGGAGGTACCAACATGTTTCATCAAAGTACTTAAATAAGAGACAGAGCAAAGAGGAGTAAACATGACCATTAACCATATTCACAAAGAATCAGACAAAGGCAATAGCTAAGATTTTTTTAAGCCTCCTTAGTCTGACTCTATTCTGGGGATCTTTAAAAAGCCATGCATATTTTATATCAATGAGATCATTTATCGTCTTAACAATCACCAAAGCAAATTGTAGGATTGTTTGAGATTGTTGAGGAAGTAGATTTCAAGGTCACCCAACAGTTCCTTCTAGTTCTACTGATAAATAAATAAATATAAATGAGTTCATCCAGATCCTGCTAAGCTGTAAAATAGTGGCCACTGAAGAAGCATGACACAAGCTATTTCCTTATACTCTGCAAAAGACTAGAACCCCAATTCAAGAACCATGCTTTTTTTTTTTCAGGCACTGTGGTCTCTGTAGGAAGACTAATCCAGTGGAGAGGACCTGACTTCTAGTTCTAGTTCTATTGCTAAGAATAACTTTAGGAAAGTCACCTCCCCTCTCTGCATTTCCATGTCCTCATCTTTAAAATGACTGCTTTTCCAAATCATCTTTAAGTTCCTTCCTGTTCTTAAAGTGCCTCCATTCCCTCATCTGTAAAACAAATAATACCTACTTATTTGTGTCCAGATAAAACATAAAAATAGATATGAAATCATTCAGAAAAAGTACAGTGGGCCAAACCTGTTTAAGGAAATGATTGTTTATAGTTACAATGGTTACTTTAAAATAATTACTTCCAGGTAGGTTAGAGTCATCATTGCTATTACAACAATCCACTCCACTGAGCTGCTGGTGAAAACTGCTCATTTTCTGAGTGATCTGTAAACCAGAAGTTGCCCTATGGCATCTGCTCTCATGAGTACACATGGCACCATCTCACTCTCTGTCAGCCCTAAGCCACTCTCTCACTAGGCCAAAAGCCTTTGAAATGGCCAAAGTAAAGGCAGGGAAATTATAATTTCTTAGAAAACTCAGGCAAAATCTTGTAGCAAAGGACTAAGTGCTCAGTTCAATCCAAGGGTAACCTCTGAAGCTTCAAACTGTGTCAAGGAAGAAGAGTTTTAAGGGCGGATAACTGAGAACTTCGAGCCTTACAGATCTGGGGCTCCTAGAGGTTAAGAGACTTGGTTCAGGTTACACATCCAGTAGACATGAGAAGTAGGATTTGGAATCAAGTTCTTTATGACTCCAAGGTCATTTTTTAAAAATATTATACTATGATATGGACAAGGCAGATAGATGGTGCACAGGATAAAGTGCCGAGCCTCAAGTCAGGAAGGTGCATCTTCATGAGTTCAATCCAGCCTCAAACACTTACTAGCTGTGTGACCCTGAGCAAGTCACTTAACCCTGTTTGCCTCAGTTTCCTCATCTGTAAAATGAGCTGTAGAAGGAAACGACAAACCATTCCAGTGTCTTTGCCAGGAAAACCCCAAATGGGAAAACTTGATAGGAAAACTCCTTGGTGATGAAACTCCTTAAATCTTAAGCTCCAAGCCAGGGCTTCTTAAACTCTTCCCACTCATAACCCTTTTAGCACTTCTTAAACTATGGGTCTTGACCCCACCCATGAGGTCATGACACAGCTTAAGAAGCACTGGTTAGAGTTCTGAAGGGTTAAGTGATCTGCCTGCCAAGGATCATGCTGCCAGTTTGTATCAGAACTTGGAAACCATGTTCAAGATGTGTACACACACACACACACTACATATATATATATATATATATATATATATATATATATATATATATAATATATACACACATACATATATAGGCATATTCATACATACACACCAATCATTACCCCCCAAAAATCCTATGAGATAACCAGAGCAAGTTTTATTGCCTCCATTTAAACCAAAGATTCTTAACCTAGGGAACACATTTCAGGAGAACCATAAATTTGGTAAGGAGGATGGGGAAATAAATCTTTCTTTTCAATAGCCTCTCACTGAAATCTAGCATCTCCTTCACCTATGAATGCAGACAACAAAACAATACTCTGAGAAGCAGCCCATAGGCTTCAGCCAGACCGCCAAAGGAGTCCATGACACAAAAAAAGGTGAAATGATGGAGAGCCCTCCAAGGCAAAGTTACTTGATCAAAGTGCTATTCTGAGTTGGGCACAGAGGCAGGACTAGAGCTCAGATCTTTTGACAATGAGTCCAAAGTGTTTTCAACCTCACCAGTCAAATTAACAAAGATATGAGAAAAAATTCATGAAATGAAATAAACAAGGAAATCAAACACACATAAGAGAATTCTTTTGAAAATCTGAACAAAAGACATTATTACAAATGGTGAGTCATTCACAGCAAAACTTACACTGAGTTAACAAAATAACAACACAACTAGAACATATTAGGTTGTTTTTCGAAGCCCTTTCACATACATTAACTCATTTGGTCCATGTAACAATCCAATCGCTATTCTTGCAGACAATAAAGCTGAGGAATGGGCACTATGGTCAAGTGGTTCACCGGAAGCCACATAGCTAGCAATCTGATGTGGCTTGGAACAATAATGTTCTTTCCACATTACTGTGCTGTTCTCTGGGTGCACTCTCTTGGCTAACTTCTAATTTTTGATGTTAAGTACTTTGTGTTTATTAAATATAAACCATTTAAATCTCTCCAAATTATCTTATATTTGTGTATATGTGCACAGTGCCTAGAACATAGTAGGAGCTTAATAAATATTTATTGATTGACATGCTTATTATACATACACACATACATACATATTTATATATTTCCCTCACTTATTTATATTCTTGTCTCCTCCATAGAATGTAACCTCCTTGAGGGCAAGAACTATTTCATTTTTTAAAATCTTTGTTTTTTCAAGTCTAGCATATAGTCGGTGCTTAATAAGTATTTGTTGATGGATAGATTGATTGATTAATTTGTCTATCTTCTGTAAAAGATCTGTGACTTCCTCAGTATAGGCACTTGCTTCACACTGCTGTGGAAATAATACCCCTTCCACATCTGAGAGAAGGTATTCACAGTGATTTGTTGTAGCAAATAAACAAACAAACAAAAACACCTGGTGGTCAAACTTCAGGCAAGAAAGGAGCTTGTTTCAACTAAGCTAATTTGGTCCTGGAAGGACAAAGAGTCCATTGGCAGACTGTGCATGGAGCCTTTCCAGTTTGGCATGACCTGCCTCCAGACGGGATTTAAGCTCTTCTGGTACATCCTTTAAGAATGCAGAGTCACCTCTTCATGCTGTAAATAAACCACTCAAATAGACTGTGTCATTTAAATGTCTCCTATCTGCTTTGTTTTGTGGAGGATTATTTTATTTAGAGTTTTAAATGGTAATTACTTTAGAAAGACACTCAGCAGTTATAAAATGCTACTGTTTTGTACCTCTGGAGATACAAAAGGTCTCCTGTTTTCCCCATGCTGCTGAGTGACTTCTCTGCTTTGAGCTGGGGCTTCTCAGCATGCATTTTCTCAGACAGCACATGCACAGCCTTTCCAGAAATGGTCCACAGGCCCTATAAAGTACACACATTCGCCAGATAAGGCAGGCCCCAGAAAATCTCCTTTGAACTAGTTAATTTAAGACAAATGATCAAAAGGTCTGCTTGTGAATGATTAAAGATAAGGCCATGACAGAACTGCTACCCACTGAAAGAAAAGAAAGACCTTTTCAAAAGTGATTTTCATTTAGAAGTTTCCTTAATTGTAGTCTGTAGCTAGCGAGCTTTTAAAAAAAAGTTCTTTACTTCACTGTACACTTCAAATGAATAACAAGCATTTAGGGACTATGTATTCAGGGTTCTGTACTTGGTGTATGTCACTACAGTTGACATTAAAGGTAAGGTATATTTGTAGATCAAAGAGAGAGAGAGAAATAGAGAAAAACAATGAGAAAGGAAGGGTTAGAAAGGGGGAGGGAGAAAGAGAGAGGGAAGGAAGGGGAGAAAGAGGAAAGATGGAAGAAGAGGAAAAGAGGGAGAGGTAGGGGAAGAGAGAGAGTGAGAAAGAGTGAAAGATCCTATGTCTCCAACTCTTCTGAGATACACAGATATAGATATAGGTATAGGCATAAGTGTAGGAATAGATATTCATTCCACAGAGGTTGGCTTAGATAACTATGCAATGCACAGATCTTAGATCTAGGAGACACAAGAAGATAAAGAACCAATACTTGTCCTTAATGAGCTATAATACTTGACCATGGAGAAAGTCACTTATTCTCTATCTGCCTCAGTTTACTGATCTATAAAATGGATGCTATAAAATATACAACAGATACTAAAAATTACAGCACCTATCTCTCACAGTTGTTTGGGGGATAAAATAAGATTTTTGTAAAGCACTCGGTAAACTTTAAAGCTCTACCTAAATGTTAAGTGGCATTATTATTGCTATTATTGTCATTATTAAATGCATTATTATGGCAACTCCATGTTTCAGTGAAAGAATACTGTAACTGGAATACAAGATCTTTGCTTGGATGCCAGCTCTGCCAGTTATTACCTTTATGACCTTGGCAAAGTTACTCCCACCTCTCTGAGTCTCATTTTGCTCATATATAAAGTGAAGGGGCTGTCAAGATAATATCTGAACTCCCAATATACAAAACTGTGAAGGGCTAAATAAATGCATTTTTCAGTCCCGGTTTTCTCCAACTGAATAGAAACAGGTCCTTCCTAAGGTGTTGATCTAGGGGTAGCTAAGTAGCATGAGCATTATTAGAATTACTGAGCACGGTCAAGGAAAGCACTATGCCAGGCACCTGAAGAAAAGGCAAGGAGATACAAAGACAAAAAAAAATCCCTACCCTCAAAGAACTTAAAGTTTATTAGACAGTATTTGCACCCATAGAGTCTTAAAACAAGTAGAGGAGCCGTCCTTCAGACACATGCCTACACTATTAGGCAGGTTAATGACACCTGCCATAAGAATTCAAGGAGGCAGCAAAATTATATACATATACATATACATATACATATACATATATATGTATATATATGGAGGCCGAAAATAATGTGGAAGGTGGAGATTTCAGGAAGCTACCTGGATCTATTAACTATCACAAAAATAACAATTACCTGAGTACTATTTTTGCTTAGATATTTTAGGTAATTATCTCAGTTCTCCACTTTGTGAAGACAAAGTCCATTATTCAAGATTCTTTCTCCTCTACTTGGCATGATTATAAATTTACCTGGAAAATATTTATCTCCATTTTTCATCCTGATGAGCTAACACCTGTTTTCCTTCCAAGAGGCCTAAATTTTGGGGATATTTCTCCAAGGTACAATAGAGAACTGCATTTGATCACCTATATTTTTTTCCCCACTTCAGAGGCCCCTCTGTTATTTCAAAACCTGTTCTAATTTGTGTATTTTTATGGACAGCTTTTCCAGGACCACTACCACCACCACCACCATCATCATCAATAAACATTTATTAAGTGCCTACTATGTGCCAGGGACTGTGCTAAATGCTTGGGACTCAAAAAGAGGCAAAAAAGCAGTACCTACCTCCAAGGAGCTCACAATTAAATGGGAGAGACAAGAAACAAATATATACAAACAATCTGGGTGCATATGTGTATGTATGTATTAATGTACACTCATGTGTATTTGCATGTATATATGTTATATATGTATATATGCATGCAAACATATATGTATATACTATAAATAGAAAATCATTAAGAGGGAAAAACCATAGAATTAAGAGGGACTGGAAAAGGCTTTCTATAGAAGGTACAATTTTAGTCAGGACTTACAGGAAGCCAGAATACCTAGTAAGTATAGATAAGGCATGGAGAACATGCACAGAGATCAGTCAGGGAAAGCATCCATAGTCAGTAGATGGAATATCTTATCCATGGAACAAAAAAAGAGGCTAGTGTCACTGAATCAAAGAGAAACTGTTAAGAGTAAGGTATAAGAAAGCTGGAAAAGTAAGAGGGGGCTATATTATGAAGAGCTTTGAATGTCAGACAGAGGATTTTGTATTTAATGATGAAGGCGATGGGAAGCCACAGGATCACGAAGGGGAGTTACATGGCCAAACTCTGCAGAACCTTCTGTATCCCTAGGCTCACTCCTCAGCATTCATTTCATACTCCCAATATTTTGCTTTCTATCTAGTTTGCAACAACCTGGGAGACTTGGGGTTGGGTTATTAGCGATGTAACTCATTGATATGGGAGAAAAGTGATTATGGGTCAATAGGAGGACCAGGAGTGTCTGATGAGTTCAAAAATTAGCCCTGCATCATTCTTTGGTGGAGAACACTACATGATCCTATTAATGGCCAGGGACTTTACAATGATTTTTAAGTTGTTACTTATACTTTTCTTTCAAAATGTCAAATATTTTTGATTTTATTAGCATAAGTAACTCTTTCTCTACAACTTGAGTTGCTATGGCCAAAAATTTCACCACCCCATGGCCAACCTGGTGAAAAGTTTCTCTATATTTCAACAGGTTGTCCCTAGACAACAAAAGTACTGTGTACAGCTGTGTGTCTCCACGCTTCTCTAAATTCAGTACTCACATTAAGGCACAGTTCCTCTCTTTCCTTAAACACACTTCAGGCTGTGGAAAAGACAAGCCTTTTGTGATATTTTCTCCCCCCTTTTATTTCACTTTCCATTCATGTTAGAGGAACCATCACATTCATACTCTAACATCTTGGGCCCTGGTACACGGCAAGAGGAAGTGGAAATGGTATGAAAGAAAATAAAGAAGGAGAAAAAGTCTGGACTAAACATAGAAAAGGTTTTTACAAGCGTGAGGCAATGATTCTTAAGTTCTCAGAAAGAAAAGATATCAAATGCTTAGAAAATTTTCATACTCATAAAAACCCAGAAAAAGTAAATGGATAAAACATCAATAACTATCAACCCGAATGCCTTCCTCTATCTTAAGAAAAAAATTAATTTAGAATAAGCTCCAGAAGAATCCAGGGGGTCTTTGATGAAGTTATAAAAGGAAACATGCAGGCTTTTAGAAATGATATTCTATAGGAGACAACACCTTTTAAGTTGTGCAATTGACCAAAAAGCACAGAGAGGTCCATATCTCCCCACTGTGGTTATTGCTTGATTTGTTTTGTTTTGTTTTGAAAGCATCTGATTCAGTATAGCAAAATGTTGCCTTTAAAGGCTCTCCTCTAAGTAAATGTCTGAACACAGTTTTTTAAAAAATAAATCTGATTAGTAATAACAAACAAATTGTAAAACAGTATAATAGATTCTCACCAAAGAGAGATGCCACAGTTATGGAGGACATTTAGCATAGAATCCAATGAAAAGAAATGCCATATAATTGGTGAGGTCTTCCAGATTCTCCTAAAGCCAATGACATTATGCTGACTTTATCAAGTTCCAGAACATTGCCAAACCTCAAAAATGAGATCCATAAGCAAATTTAAGACTTCGCCCCAACTATTTACACAGGAAAAATAAGGAGATGAAAAAAGTCTGTTGTTCAGACTTTTAGTATAGAAATCTAGAGGAAGCCGTCAAAATGAAACACCTCCATGGAGACTCAGTAGGTAGATGAACTGGCACACATACATTCCTCCAATTTCCCCAAGTTATTGGACACTGGGCACGTCTGAGTTTGTCAATTTGTGGAAGTTACTTTGAAGGAACTTGATTCTAGAAAGAGTTATGCAAAAGAGGTTCAAAGAAGCAAGAAATGCGGTCATGACTCTTTGCGGGGGGAAGACCCCCACATCCAAGTCCTAGTGGGGCATATGCAGGGGATATGGTATAGCCTGGAACAGACATGCTAGTCCTTTTGTTGCCAAAAGCAGGAAATAATGAAAGTAAGACAGAGCAGAAGTGACATGTTAACCAAACCTTAGGAGGAAAGAGAATAATCAATTACATGTGGCTTATTACTATGCACTATTATGTTACTTGTTATTATGTGCCAGGCACTGTACTAAGCCCTGTTTTACAAATACTTACAAATTTTTACAAACATTATCTTATTTGACCTTCACAACAACCCTGGGAGGTAGGAACCATTTTACATTTAAGAAAACTGAAGCAAAAAGGGGTTAAGTGACTTGGCCAAGGTCACTTCAGGTCCAGGATTCTATCCACTGAGCCACTACTTTGTCCCTACCTGAATAAGAACAAAATAAAAAAGTAAGTGTTGATCAGGAACTAGCAGCTATTGAGGTTTGTGAGAGCAAATCCAGTCCACACAGCCTGTATCTGACTCCTTCTGCCCATCTTGGAACAATGCCTAAATAAGTTACTCTCAGACCATTTTTATTCCACTTTGCCCCCTTCATTCCATTTTTATTCCACTTTCCCCCCACCCCTTCAGCTGATAGGAATGATAGGTAGAAAGGAAAGAATCTACCTCCAGCTTAAAGTCAGAGTGCAAGCCTGCTTTTATACACCTTGCTTTAACCCTCTCTAGGTTTTGTGCAATTTGATAATGCTATTAAAAAGTCAATGGCCATTCACTACAACTTCTGTTCAACTTTATAAAGTACACAGTACAGGGTTAGGATGGGGGAAGCTACTCAAAGGGAGAAGAGTAAGTGATGTGCATCATTTGAACCTTACTCTCATTGGTATTGGCTCAAAGAGGGAGTAATATGCACAATCAGTTTAATATACAAATCTATTTTACCCAACAGTGAAGCAGGAGAG
>CM053598.1:77942415-77993651 GCA_028646575.1 Pseudocheirus occidentalis
AATCTGTTTCTTCTTTTACAACTGTGACTAATATGGAAATGTTTTACATGATAGCACATGTATTACCTATATAAAATTCCCTACAATTTTAGGAAGAGGTAAGGTGAGGGAGGAAGAAAAATTTGCAACTCAAAATCTTGTAAAAATGAATGCTAAGGCCATACACCAAAGTCAAGTCTAAATGGGTGCACGATCTAGGTATAAATGCTGATACTATAAATAATCTGGGGAAGCAAGGAATAGTTTAGTTGGAGAGCTTTATATAATGCAAAATGGATAATCTTGATTCCATTAAATTGAAAAGTTTCTGTACCAAAAAAGCCAATGTAACCAAGTATTAAAAGGGAAGTGGGAAATTGGGAAAGAATATTTATAACCAGGGTCTCTGATAAAGGCCTCATTTGTAAAATATACAGGGAATTAAGTAAAATTTATAAGAATACAAGTCATTTCCCAAATGATAAATGGGCAAAAAGATACGAAGAGGCAATTTTCAGAGGTAGAAATTAAAGCTATTTTTAACCATATGGAAAAATGCTCTAAATCACTCTTGATTTGAGAAATGCAAATCAAAACAACTTTGAGGTACCACATCTCACCAGTCAGATTGGCTAAGATGACAAAACAGGAAAATGACAAGTGCTGGAGAGGATGTTGAAAAATTGGAACTCCAATGCATTGTCGGTGGAGCTGTGAATTGATACAACCATTCTGGAGGACAATCTGGAACTATGCCCAAAGGGCTATAAATAATTACATACCTTTTGACCCAGTAATGCCACTTTTGGGGTTGTATCCCAAAGAGATCATAGAAGTGGGAAAAGGACCCATATGTACAAAAATATTCATTGCAGCCCTCTTTGTGGTGGCAAAAAACTGGAACCTTAGGGGATGCCCATCAATTGGGGAATGGTTGAACAAGTTGGAATACTATTGCGCTATAAGAAATGGGAAAGAGATAGACTTCATATTTACCTGGAGAGGTTTATATGAATTGATGCTAAGTGAGAAGAGCAGAACTAGGAAAAATTTACATACAGTCACAGATACATCATATGTGTGATGACCAACCTTGATAACCTGGACTCTTCTCAGCAACGCACAGTTAAAAGACAACTCTACAAGTCTCAGAATGGAAGGAGAAATCTGTATTCAGAGAAAGATGTAGAAAGACCAGAGTTTAAATGGAGACTGAAGTAACATATGCTATTGTTGTTTTCCATGTTTGGTTTTGTTTCTTTTGTTTCTTTCTTTTGTTTCTTTTCACATTATTTGCTCCATTGGTTACAACACTTCTATACAACAAGACTACTGTACAATGTGAAAGTGTTTGCAGATCCCATACGTGTTTGTACGGCACCATGCGGGGGGTAGGGGAGGAGAAGGGAGGGAAGAAAATCTGAAACTCAAGTGATTCTGTAAATTAATCTTGTAAACCAAATAAATTTTTAAAAAAATGAATGCTAAGAATTGTCTTGACATGTAATTGGGATAAAAAAACCAAATACTATTAAAAAAAAAGAAATTCTAGTGCCTCATATCCTATACACATCCACAGTCCTATGAATCTGGTGGGGGATTCCCACCCTTTACATGTAGTTGCATAAACAAATCACAGAGCTGTCCTATCAGCATATATACCTTGAACAGACAGTGTGGATGAACACTCAAATGAGCCCGATGGGAGTCCTGTTCACCATGAAACAAAGCCCTATCTTTTTAACATCAATATTCTCCTGGTGATGCTGTATGGCTGGGGATATGGAGAATGCAATAAGCAGGATGCAATATATAACTAATGAAGAATTTAAAGGAGCAGTAGAAAGGATTTAATCAGAAAGATGTATGGAAAATGAAGGAGGTCTATCATGGAGTAAAAACAAAGGAATATCAATAGATCACCCCCATGCTCTATTGGTGTCCATAAAATATCAAAAACAAAAATGCACAGGCTATTGAGCTCAGAGCCTCTTAAAGGAAGGCCCCCAGAACACAAGTGGACCTTCAGTAAAGAATTTAGGGCAGGGGTGAGAACCACACTGGATGTGAAGATGTGGATCACTTGCAATCTGGGGTACTGGGAAGGGGGAATTATCTCAATGATGTTTGGGAAATTTCTTATAGAAGTAAACGTTTAGGAAATTCACATAAACTCCTCTTGCTCTGCATGTTAGCCAAAGGCCTCCTTTCCCAGCCCTACCTTGCTTTTAGCTTTGTTGCCTTGTCAGCACACAAGGCCTTGTTCTAATCATGTAAAAAGGTTTCCTCCTTCCCTTTTCCTTATGAAATCTCTAAAATCTCTCTCTTTGGGCAATAACTAAAAACAGCTGCCAACCTTTTTCCAACTCACCTGTTTAGAGAAGAAAAAAATCTGCTGGCATATACCCATAAATTTAAATTCTAACTACAGTATAAAAGCTAATGCTCTGTGACAGGCATTACTGAATTCATTTCCACAACACGGAAATCGAGAACTCTGGTGCACAAAATCTATTAGCAAATAATGTAATTTGGGATGTGGACCAGTCGTGCTTCCTTATGAAAATAGCACTGCTGCTTTTGAACCATTCTCTTAACCTGTGGTCTTGTCTATAGAGGTCAAATGCACCATATTATTCAGTTTAAACTGAAATAAGGCAGTATTAAACTTCCCACATGTGTGTGCGCGCATGCACGCACATGAGCAGGTGCGTACATGTCATACCTGTGGGCACATGCACACACAAATCAAGCCTATCAAAGAGGGGAGAAGAAGCTTCAAAAAAACTAGAGGTAAACTCTATGTTAAGCTTAAACACGTGTTTTAAAAATCCAATATGAAGGGATTGGGACCTGAGCCACTATAAATTTTAGACACAAACAGGTTTCCCACATAATTTCTAGCAAATAATCCATTTGTTCAGAAACACAAGGAGCTTCAATTAAGTTAGCTGTACCTTGTGTCACACACAGGCAGCTGGGCCCAGGAACACTCTTAAATAAACAGGTAAGAAAAAAAAAACAAAGTCAAAGATACTCCATACTACCCAGAAATAATATGAACAAAAGGAGTCTATCAGTGGGAAAAATTCCACACAGATCTCTCCTCACAGGTAATATAGATTACACAGTATAATTTGGCAGTCATCCAGGATACAATCTTAAATGGCTACAGGGTGATTTAAAGAGATGGGTATTTTAGTGTCTTTATTTCTCTTTAAATATACACCATTTGAAATGAACCCATTTATTGTAAATATCAATCCAGTGTTTAAAACTTCATACCCAAGTTTTCCATGCAATTTTTTCAAACCTTTTCAGAGATTTAGCGGATCCCTAATAAAAATACTAATCCTGGTGTTTAATGATGATAAAGGACTTGTCTATTTTT
Organism: Pseudocheirus occidentalis; assembly: GCA_028646575.1. NCBI lineage: Eukaryota > Metazoa > Chordata > Mammalia > Diprotodontia > Pseudocheiridae > Pseudocheirus > Pseudocheirus occidentalis. The sequence goes on from CM053598.1 coordinate 77,945,786, forward strand.
GTAACAAATCACCAGAACCAAAAGCTATTATGGAGTAATTAACCGCCGCATTCAGCTTAGATATGGGGAAAAAGAGAATTGCAAATGACTTTTTATGGCAGGTTCTGAAGTTTTCTGAAGTGGAACACATTTTCATCATTAAAGTCCTCCAAGGTGTTAAAAGTAATCAAGAGGGGAAAGAGACAACTTCTAATTCTGTGGCCCCTGGGTCTCAGATCTTCTTCATCTCCCTTTCTAAGAGACTGCATTTCATGGAAGGGTGACATCCTTGCTAGAAAAAACAAGGGTGGCATTCTAATCTAGGATTCTCTGATAATATTGTTTTTTTCTTTCATGTGGTTATCTGGGAGGCTCAGAAAGATCTTTAATTAAATTTATTTTCCTACATTAAGGTCAAAGAAGGAGTTACTTTACACTCTTGGGTTAGAACCTAGATTTCAACAAGGCTTCCTTTGTCCCTTTCCCATTTTTTAAAAATTAAACCGGTAGTAGGGATAGAGACTAGGCCTGTTATTTCACTGATAGAAAGTATTTCTATAGGAAGAAACTTACTCCCACTATCAATGAAGGTTGTTTGGCACCTTCACCATGACTTATAGTCTTAGGAGCTGCCTAGACAACTAAGAGATTGTGACTTGTCCAGGATCACACTGTCAGAATGTATGTATCAGAGAAAGTACTGGAACCCACATTTTCCTGGCTTTGAGGCACGTTCTCTCCAAAAACAGTATATTCTACTAACTGACCCCTTTCCCAAGTTTTCTTGACTCTTTAAAGGAGATATTTGTTAAGACCTTAGCATGGTTGTCTAGAATATGGCAGGCATTATATAAGGCTTATATTCTTCCCTTTACAAACATATTATAAGCAAGTGGTCTCCTGTACCTCAGAAGCTTCCATTTTCAAATCTAAGCAGTTGGATTGATTGAACAGTGGGCTTCAAGACCAAACAAACTTTGCCCATGCAGACACTAGGCTCCTTCTCTTTTAAAGTGAAAAAGGTACCTATCAGCTATTCTACTAGGCAAAAGCAGTTTTCAATTCTCAGAAACATATAAATGTTTTTGTTTTTGTTTTAGAAAAAGACACATCCGCTCATGTTATCAAAAAATAAAGAACAAACTCCTTAATTCAATTAAATTAAACAAATACTTATTATGTTCCTAGTATGAATAAGACTCCATACTGGGTGTGTTTAGTCTCCTTATTTGGGATGGTATCCAAAGCCCTCTACAATGCAATAATCACTCATCCTTATCTCACACTACTGGCCTCCATCATACATGTTTACTCCACTCAAACTGGAGTCTTTGCTTTCACCCACATTATCCAATTTCCATTTCTCTCACCATGCTTTCCTGTTTTAGGGGATTTACCTGGAATATAACCCAGGTCCTCTTTCCTGCTGGTTAAAATCTGGTCCATCCTTCAAGGTTTAGTTCAAATACTCTCTTCTTTCATCTCTAAGAAACTCTTTCTGGTTCTTCCCCAACCCCATCCCTACTCCCACTCACCAAGGGAAACAAAATTTTCCTATTTAAGAACTCTAAAAATATATTGTATTTATTAAACACATTGTATTTCTGTAAGTAAGCAGATTTTACTATCCTTAGAGTTAGTTTCTGAGGATCCACAGCCATGGGAATTTCTAGTTTCCAGGTGTTTGATAATAGCTCCCAGAACAGTTTCATGGATTCTAGATAGTAGTTCCCAGAATCGTGGTAACAGACAGTCCTATTAAGGCTGCTCCTTGAGATAGAGGGGTGACATAATTGAAATTTACTATGTTTGCACAGAATGATGATATTGCTAAAGTTAACCTGTGAGCTTCACATTGGCAAGATCCCCTTTTTGTCTGTTGCCCTATAAAGCAAGTGGGCATGGTCAGTAAGTAGGGAAAAATCATAGAGAACTCACAGAGGAGTCTGTGTGTCCCTCAACAAGCCCCCACTGAGGCTTGAGGGGACTTATGGGAGTGCACAAGTGTGCTTGTCTCTACTGACCCCATCAAGACTTAGGGATAGTTGCCCCTCTTCTTTCTCACCAGCCCCTGGGAGAAGGGTGATTAGGGAATGCTATAGGAGCTCGCTCTTCCAGCAACCATCTGAGAAGACTAGACTAGAATAAAACTGATTATTTATTATTAATAAAGCTGATTTATTTATAATAAAGCTGTCCACCTGTCTGGCCAGGTCAAAAGTGAACCTGTTAGAGGCTAGAGACCAAGAACTCCCATGCCTCCTGTGTGTTTTCTGTGAAACAACTTCATATTATCATTATCTGTGTATATATCATATCCCATCTACTAGAATAGAAACTCTATGAAGGCAGGAATCCTCTTATTCAATCTATTTTACTCAAAGACTAGCACAGAACTCTGCCCAACATTGTGGCTTGATGAATTTATATAGAGCAAAATTTATAGAGAGCAAAAATTCAGTCATTGTAGCGCAAATTAAAGAATCCATGGTACAAATGTGTTTTTTTCCTCCAAGAGTACACTGCACACAACAGCTTTGGGGCAGAGGGGAGAGGCTGCCATTTACTCAATCGATGCTCATTGCTTTGGATGAGTGTTATAGGCAGAGACACATATTGATTCCTTCTGCTGCTTTCTTTCCTTCAGTTCCAGGGTTAAATGAGTACATTCAAATCTCTCATTCCATTTGGAGAAATTAAAACAGTGCTTATATTTACAGCTCCAGCAAACTCAGAGTTTCTGTGTTGAACCAAAACCAAGGGCTGTTCATCCCACTGTGTTTGCTGGCTTTCAAGGAATTCTCCTCCGTATGAGGCTTTGGTATATTTTCCTGCAAGGATGTTTCTAAAGTAATGAGAAAGAATGTTAAAGGAAACAATTTAAGTCTAATTGGGGCCAATCCTGATTTCTTTTCCTCTGATAGCTGCTTAGGAACTCAATGGAATGAAAGCGGGACCTATAGAATGAAGGGAAAAACAGTGAATGCAGACTAAGTAGCAAGATGAAATGAATGTGCATTCTCTGTTCTCACCCAAGTCAGGGAGAAGATGCCACCTGGGGAAAGTTGGCTCTTTTCCTAGATTTGTAAACAAATTTTTAAAACCTAAAAACTAAATTAATTTGGCACTAAGCCAAATCTACCTTCTAAGTATAAAGCAAACCATGAATTTCCACTTGTCTGATTTACCTAAACATGAAATTAATGGACTTTACCAGGTGGTGTGGCCAAATAACAGATACATAATAAATTGGAAACAATGGATTTTTTTCATCCCTACTCCAAATTCAGCTATACTTAATACAAAAATGATACACATACTCAGGAATCTTCTACACAAAAATGGGGGCAAAGGACAAGAAAGTCCAAACTATAATAGTATTTCTCTCCTTCCTTTCACAACCACATTCCTAGGAAAGGTCATCTTCTCTCATTTCCTCCATTTCCTTTCTTTTCATTCACTTCTCAGTCCTTCTGCAATGTGGTTTCCAGCATCATCACTCAGCTAAAACTGCTCTTTCCAAAGTTACCAAGAATATCTCAAAGTACCATCTTTTCTGTCCTTCACTCAGTCCTCATCTTGACTGACCTCTCTGCAGTAATGGACACTGTTGAACACCCTCTCACCAGGTATATTCTCTGTTCTTCAAATGCTCTCGATACCATTCTCTCTGGGTTCCCCTTCTTCCTATTTGCATGACTGTTCCTTCTCAGTCTCCATTGTTAAGATTCCTCATCCATATTCAGTTCCCCAAATCTGGAAGAACTCTAAGGGTCAGACTTGGGCCCTCTTTTCTGTCTCAAGGGGATTTGGAGAAGCTGGTAGAATAGAATGATAAAGAGGAAGTACAGCGCCCAAGAGGGTGGCTAGTGCCAAAAACGAAGAACCAATAACTTTCTTATTCATAAACATCAGCAAAAAGCACATGGCTCCCTGCCATCTCTGCTAAAGACAGCAAATTAAAGCAGCACAGGATCACAGACTCTTAGAGCCAGGAGACCTTGGCTTAGGGGATATCTAGTCCAGCCCCCTCATTTTACAGAGAATGAAACTGAGTCTGAGAAGATAAATGACCCATCCAAAAACAGGCTGCAGATCCCTCCCTGCTTCTTGGAAAGATTAGAATGGTCATGGTCACTGACACAAAAAGGACTTAAATAGCTTTGAATAAAAATAATGAATAATTCACAATTAGGATAATCATTTTATATGTCATGTATATATGGGCAACTCTTAAATTGCAAAGAAGACACCAGTCTAGATTAGTAGGCAAAAGGCCTCCCTAATTGCAGCCTTACACTAATGAAACCACAGGTCAGGTCAAATAGACACATAAATAAACATGTTCCTATACATGGGAACATTAAGTGCTTTTTGGTGGCCAATGAGACTGGGCCTTAAGCAGTGGGAAAGAATACTTGGTGTACCAGTAAAATGCCCAACCTATACTATGTACTTGAGGAGGAAAAAAACAGGAGAATGGAAGGGCCTAAAGAACACCCTTGTATCAAGTCTTTAATCAGTCACAGCATGAATGGCCAAATGTAACTTCTAAAGAGGAAGTGGTAAAATTCCCTGACTACAACTATTTGCCTAAAAGGGTTTTGCAAAGAGGCTATGATAGGGGTTGTGCACCCAGCATGTTCTGAATACATGTCCAATTAAACTGAATTTGGACACGCTCAAAATTTACTGGAATCCTGAATCTGATTCTATGAAACATAGCTATTCTGTCTGCATAATGCTGGAGATCAGAAATAGAAGGAATTGAGCAGAAGCTGCGAAAGAAAAGGCAAATTATGCTTGGATGTAAAAACTTGTTAACAATTAGAGCTTTGAAGCAAAGGAGGCAAGGGCACAGTAAGTAAAAACAGGATCTGACACGGAAGAAAAATGTCAAAAAATAGTCTTGTTCTCCCTTCATTTGTCCTCTAACCCCAGTGCACAGCTAGGTTCTAAAGATTATTCCTTGAAGGAGAAGGGCAGACAGAGAGGAGAGAGGGAATGAAAGAGAGAGAGGAAGAGAGGGAGGGAGAGGGGGGAGGAGAAAGAAGGGGGAGAAAGAGATGGAAGGAGGGAAAGAAGAGAGGGAGAGAGAGAAAAAGAGAAAGAGAGAGAGAGAGAGAGAGAGAGAGAGAGAGAGAGAGAGAGAGAGAGAGAGAGAGAGAAAATATGTTAGAACAGCAAATTAGAACAGAAACAGCCTTGGCTAGGTTCCAGTCTCATGATCATGTTGCCTTGGGTTATTATACTCTTACCCATCTTTTCTGGGCCTCAGATACTTTACCTACAAAAGACCCAAAATACCTTCCAGCCCTACCTTTCTAAAGTCCTTTGCAGAGCCATAATAAGTATGTTTCCAGAGTGTCAGCATCCACAGGGGATGGTTTCCCTTCAATAAACCAGAGACTAATGCCCCCTTACTATACAGGTCTGATCCTCCTTCCAATGGTCTTCCATATGACTTCCTCCTTCCCTTTAGTTTTGCCCTCTCCACTGCCACTACCCCCAGTGTACACCCATAAGACTTTTTGACAAGAATGCCACCCCCCCAGATATTTTGTCCAGTGAGAAGTAACTATAGTATTAGTGGGGTAACCGGATACAGGCATTTCAGAATAAATTTCACCCACCCAATCTACTAATTTTTTAAAAATTAATTATCTCCAAAAAGAAGAAAATTATAATTTCTTGTTATGACCATACTTAAAACCTTACATATAAAGGATGGCCTACCAATAGGTCTCATCTCTTTTGGTCAAGACTGGAATCTGTGTTTACAGATGTATTGGGGAATGGGGGAGGAGACAGAATGGTTCTCAGGGGCAAATGACACATGTGATTAGATTCACTAGCTTCATACAAACACAACCTGTGTCAGGTTAGATCAAATACCTTATTTTCATGCCCACATCTCTAGTGCTTTGAAACCATTTTTTCCCCTGACACAACAGAAACACTGAAAAACTTCAATTCCTTCCAAATGTTCCATAAAGCTGACACACATATCTTGTTCTTTTTACACTCTGTTTTACATTAACCTCAACCTTCCAATAAATTTAACACCAGAATTATATACAACATTAAGTACATTCAACCACAGTTGGTTTCTTTGCAGGATTCTTTGCAAGTGTCTTCTGGGAAGGTGCAGTATTTAACAACAGGAAAAGCCACATCTTTCAGCATCCTGGGCCCTGGAGAATCGCAAGCTTGAGGGTAACCTCAGTCTGACCTCACAAGGTATCAAAACCGTTTATTCCATCCAGCTTTTAAGTGTTATGAAGAACGTAGCAACACTTCACAATCTGCATTCACTGCTCAAGAAAATGTCTCCAAAATGATATGAAACACCTGTCAGTTGAATGAAAACTGGCACATTTTAAATGCTATTCTGCATGTATTAGTTATGCATATTTACACAGACAATATAAACACTCCCTTTCTACAATGAATGTGTATGTTAAAACTATATGAATGTATATACTATAGATGGAAAGAGAGATACACCTTCAGAAAGACTCTATCTCAACAAGAAAGCTGAATCTAAGAAAGTATATACTACTTTGCCAGGACACTTTGCTGTCACAATTGATAATAAGAGATATTTATTTAACAAGGGCTCAGAATTACAGTTTAATTGGTTGTAATCTGCTCAATGAAGTAATAATATCCTCTAATGCACAGAATCTAAAAATGTGTGGCAACATAATTTTTTTTCTGAAAGACATAATATTTAAATCTCATTTATATTTAACTCTCAGCTATTGACAAAGAAAAACACAAATTACTATTGCTTTTAGAGACAACAAATGAAAAAATATCAAGGCAACAAGGCAAAAATAATATTTATACTACATTAGCATACTTAAGTTCAGTTTACCAGCTACAGGATTCACGTTATTATTCACTTTACAAGGGGAGCTCTTAAAACTTTATCCATCTAGTTTTTAGTTCTTCCAAATGGCCCCAAACTATAAAACAGAGAATGTAAACTATAATAAGCAGACACTCTAGACCATGACCAGCTGTATTATAAACATAAAAAAGAAAATGCATTTTACAGGGACAAGAGGAATAAAACCTAGTAACCAATAAACACAGATTCATCTTTATTTATGGGTTCCTATTCAAATTGTTGGATACTTTCAGTTTTATTTCCATTCATCATTTTGTAAGATGTCCATATAAAGAAAAATTTGTGTGTTGTTTTGGTGACGTGTATCTTTCATGTCACACTTAGGGCCACAGAATGCACAGAGCAGTGAAACTACTTGGTATGATTATTTTTTAATTACTATGATCATCTCACTATCTTTGAGGGTTGGGGGGCAGTTCCTAATGTAAATCAGAGATGGAAATTTTTTCAATGTAATTCATTATAAAATTCTTTTTTTAATTACACTGAATACAGCGTCTAAAGATGTTTGCAGAAAATAATTAACTGAAATTCGTTGCTCATTATATTTAACAACAGTGAATTAAATGAATTGTTGTAGTACCATCTACAACCAATCAATCAACAAGTATTTATAATAAGCACATACTCTATGTGCTAAGCGCTACTGCAGGGGACGCAGATACAATGAAGTAAATGGTCCCTACTCATAACAAGCTCACCTCCTTCCAGGAGAGCCAATGTGGAAATATGTATAAAAAGGGGCAGCTAGGTGTCACAGTGGATAGTAACAGACCTGAGTCAAAAAAACTGATCTTCCTGAGTTTGATTTTGGACTCAGAAACTTAGTGGCTGTGTGACCCTGGGCAAATCACGTAACCCTATTTGCCTCAGTTGCTTCGTCTATACAATGAGTTGGAGAAGGAAATGGCAAACCAGGGCTGGGCAAACCACTCCGGTATCTTTGCCAAGGAAATCCCAAATGGGGTCACAAAGAGTCAGACACAAATGAAGAATGACTGAACAACAAATAGTTTAATATAAGGTACTTTGAGAAGAACACAATCATAGAGAAGATAGGCAAGATGTCACACAGAAAGGTGATGCTTGGGATGCACTTTGAAGGAAGAGATGGAATTCTAGGAAATCGAGGTAAGGAGGGAGTGTATCCACAAGTTTTATGAGGCTCAAAATAACAATAACCAGTTAATGAAAATAAAGACACATACTTTATAACACATAGGACAGAACTGAACTTAATCATGAATCTCTTATCATTTCAGAGGCCAAAGTTAACTTTGATGTCATTATTTTAAGTATGTTTAAGGGGGTAAACTCTAAAGCTGAGTTACTAATTCAATATTAATATTACTTTCAATCTACGGTACATACATATTAAACACATGAGTGTCTACTTGTGTGCATTGAAGCATATTCCCCCGATATAAATGTAAATATCCCTTAGGAGGTAATTTTATGCCATACAACAATAGCACATTTCACATAAACACAAGATGTAAGAGTTGGAGACTTTAGGACTGTTCATCTAGTCCAACTGTACAACAAAGAATATCCAACAAATGATCCCATGGCCTCTGCCTTGAAGACCTCCAAGGACGTGAAAGCCACCGACTCTTGAGATACCCCATCACACTTTTGGATAGCTCTAATTATTAGAAAAGTTTTTTTCCCCCAACATAAAACCCAAATTTGCCTCTTTACAATTTCCACCCCCTGGTTCTGGTTCTGCCATTTGGGGCCAAACAGAACAAATTTCATTCTTTTTCACCATTATAGCACTTCAAATACTTAAAGACAGCTAGATATTTCTCCCACCACCACCACAACCATCCCCTGCCCCCTACCAGTTCAATAAAGCTTACTTAGAGATTGCCACATCACATTGCAGCCTCGCACTAAGCTTACAATCCACTGAAATCCCTAGAATTTCTACCCAAATGATGCCTCTAATGATGCCTCCCCATATGATACTTGTGAAATTGATTTTTAGGGGGTGACATCTGCCCTGGATTTCATCTCATTAGATTCAGCCCAATGCTCTAGCTGACAAGAAGCTTTTGGATCCTCTATTTCTTGACTTCCTCCTATTGGTTCATAAGGGTATCTCCACATAGTGTAAATAAGAGGTGTCAAAGACGGGGCCGATGCTCCCAAATCCATCCAGAACCAGATTAAAAGGTAACTTGGAAATCTTTAACGAAATAAATACAACAAAACATAGATGATGTTAATATATGGTTTTCTAAGTCAGCATGTACCCACAAGGATCCTTATGTGTGGCTCAGTCGCCACCATTTCTATTTGGGTTTGATACCACTGGTATAAACTATTTTCTAAATCTCTTATTCCTGTCACCCTTCCCAAATCTACTGACTCTAATCATAAACCTTCTTTTTACTGGGCAGCTTGTCTATTTGAATTTTCCTATCCCCTATTGTGAAATGATGGAGTCAGGGAGACGTAAGTATAAATCCTGCTTCAGAGACTTAATAACTGTGTGACCCTGGGAAAGTTACTCTAGACCTCTCTCAAGCCTTACATTTTCTTCATGTATAAAATCAGGGTAAATAAAAGCACCTATTTCACAGGATTGCTGTAAGGCTCCAATGAGAAAACAGATGTGAATGGCCTTGTAATACTTCAAGCACTATACAAAAGCTAGTTATTATTTTTTAAAAATCAGTCTAATATCTATAATAATTTTTTCCATAAAGAATTATGCCAGTTGTGGAATGTAGAACTGTACTAGAAAGGTTTCTCTTCTAAAGGTCCTAGTCTATAAGTTTTAAAAATATTTGTTTTGGTCTTCTTTTACACAAAACCCTTCATATTTTTGGTTTTGGTTTGTTTGTTTTTTCATTTGCTTCATGCAACAAATGTTCAGGAAAATGTAAGTAAAAGGCACACAAGAGCCTTGCATATAAGATTCCTCACAAATAATAGTCCATCTTCCATTTCAGTACCTTTGCAGAGGTAAGTTACCCCTTACCACCATGCCTGAAATGCCCCTCTTCCTCAATCCTACTTTTGAGAAATACAAGTTTCCTTTTAAAAGTGGCTGAAACATTCTCGTCTACATGAGGATTATTCTTACTTTATTAACTCTCCCTAGTTTATTACCAATCCACTGAAAAAGTCAACATGCATATATATATATGTACATATATATGTAAGTATGTGTGTATGTGTATATATATATATACACACACACAAAGACATACATATATGTGCATGTGTATATATGGGTATATATACACATACACACAGATATACATATAGATAAGTACAGGCTATCTCTTCCAGTATAATGTAATAAACAACTTAAGGGCTTTTGCTTTATTTTTTTGTCTTAGTGGTTCCAATATCTAACAAAGTACATACGATACATGTATGTACTTAATAAATATTTGTTAATTTCTAGGAACATAATCGTCACCATCCTCAAAAGCAAACCCACTTAAAATGAACTTAAAAGTCATGTAAGAACTAAACAATTAGACTTTTAGAGGTAGAAGAGGCTTTTAGAAAGGATTAATAGAGATTAGGCCCCTTATCCCTCAAAAGAAATAACTGACACAATTCTTAGCTAACTCACACAGAAAGTCAGTGTCAAAGTTAGATTAGTTAGATTAAAACTCAGGTTTTTCTCACTCACAGGTCAGGGCCCTTTCCACCATACTGAAGATGTTATAGATAATCACCTCATACAAGAACAAAAAACCCCCCTTCCTGTCCTTTGATGACACATTTGTGCTTTTGAAAGAAACAAAATCTTCTAACATCTTCAGTGTATGAAGTGTCCTTTTGCCCAAAGAGCTCAAAGCACTTTTAAAAATAAGATTTGTTCATTCATTTCAAGAACCTGCCACAAAGAGGGCCTCATGGTCCTAAGTATAATCCACACATCTCCTGAGAGCATTTCAAATCGCCTGGAAGAGACAAGAGAAAATGGAGAAGTCTTTGAGGACCAAAGCTGTCAAAACAAATCTAAGCCATATAATTTCTCTGTTACTCTCATGCTGACTTCCTTTTGATGCCAAGGGAAAAAAATGTGTTGTGTACAACTGATTCATTTCTGAGCCCAGTTTCCCTTATACCACACATCCCAACCTTCCAACAGGCCATGCAAGTATAACATGCACACATTAATAAAGCAGATGCTGAAGAATGTGAGAAAAGAATGAAGAGTTCCCTAGTCAAGCCCCCATATTTGAGCACGACCGACAGATGCTCTTCAGAATCACATACCAAAGGAAGCTATTACCAGGGATATTAAATTCATGCTCCCCAAAGAAAGGGCTGTTTGGTTCCTGCCACTGTAGTGTGTGGATGGATCCAGAGAGTTCTAGAATACACAACTTTTGTTACATCCTGGAGCTACAGGAAGGATTATAGTTGTCTTTTTTGAGGCTTAGAGAAAAGCACCAACAAATATAGAATGAAAAAATGCCTTCATTTATAGACAGCAGGCCTCCAACATTTTGAAAAGCAGACTATGGTTGTCACTCATTCTTCAATCATGTCAAACTCTTTGTGACCGTATTTAGGATTTTCTTGGCAGATACTGGAGTGGTCTGCTATTTTCTTCTCCAGCTCATTTTATTTTATAGATGAGGAAACTGAAGCAAACAAGGTTAAGTGAACTGCACAGGGTCACACAGCTAGTTAGTGCCTGAGGTCACATTTAAACTCAGGAAGATGGCTAGTAGATACCACATATCTAAGCTCCAAGTCTTGAAATCAGGTATTTCTGGCCAAGATTTATGATCTCAAGAAATTCTGCTATTATTATTGCTACAAGAAAGATGAAACTATTATCCATGAGACAACTATACATTTATACACAGTGAAAACGGAAAACTGAGTCAATTATCCAGATAATTCCAGTCAAAATATTTTCACTTGAAATATACAAAGAATTTAAGGAAGCAGAAAATGTGTTTGTTTAAATCATCCAACTGATTGTCCAAACTGTGTACACAGATACCACCTAAAAGTCAAAGCATAACTTGTCCACCAGAAGCACAGCTGCTTTCAGATGCTAACAGCGCTATCGAGAATCTGGTGTCACCATGACACCAGACATGCAGATGTAACTGATGCACAGGGCCAAAGATGACTTTGAAGTTTGCAAAACATTACTGAAATGAGACCCTAAGGATGGAAAAATTATTTTAAAATACGCAGAGAAAAGTAATAAAACACAACAAGGTAAAAAGGTCAACACTTCTGAACAAAGTCTTCCTGGCTAAACACCCAGTGTCCTATTCATTACACAATGCTGCCTTTTGTAACTCCACAACCCGATGTAAGACAAGTCGCTTAACTTCTGTTTTCCTCACCTATAAAATGAGGGTGGTTTACTTGATATGGGATCCCAAACTCTGTTCATTTCTTTCTGTAAAGACTTGAAATCACTAAAGCTGGGAAAGGGAGAAGAAAGGAATGTGATGCTCCCAAGTAAAGTTCCTCAATGTTTTGGTACTAGAGGTGAGGCAACTTCCCATGACTTTCCCAGCTGCTAGGTGAGAACTCATAAGACTAAATTACCTTTTCAGTTCCCATCTATTGGCAAAATTCTATGACTCTCTCTTGAGTTACATAACTTAATATATTTTCTGCAGGGGAAATGTAATAAGCATTACAGAAAATACTGGAAGGGCCCTGAGATGTGGCATCTTGACCATTTATAAATGTCTTCTACAAATATTCAACAGTTATCCAGTATCTACATGGAAATATTTAACACAAGTCAAATTCAAAAACATTTTTGTCATTATGAGTCCTTTCACATCTGTATCTTCTCCACTACAAGTGTGCCTAAGTCGGGGGTGGGGGGAGAAACAATGCAAAACCCGTGCAGTCTTTTCCATGCCAAAATTACAAATGTTATAGATGATCCTGTGTCAGTCTCACAAGTCCTGCTGAAATTTCAAACACTATTCCTAACTTTTCTCCAGTTATGGTCTGACTATAGCAGAGAGAACAAACAGGTAGCCTTGAGTGTGTCCTGAACCAGATTAAATGTAACTGGCAAATATTTAACAGAATAAATAAAAGTACAATAAAATACAGATAACATTACATTTTAAAACTGTTTCTTTATGTACAGATCAGTGGCCAGCTCCTATTTGATTTTGACACCAATGGTCTACAGTGATCTGAATCCTGCATGACTCATGATACAAACCCTTCAATTTTTATCTTAGAATTTAGTTTTATAGTCAATCTATTTTGATGACATTTTGGGTTTTTTATTCTTGTTTTACAGGAATGGGTCTGAAGTCAGGAAGACATGAATTCAAATCTGGATCAGATATTAACAATCTTTATGTTCCTGGAAAATTCAGTTTGCCTCTATTTGCCTCAATTTGCTCATCTAGAAAATGGAGATAATAATTGCACCCACCTCCTAGAGTTGTTGTGAGGGTCAAAAGAGATAACAATTGCCCTTAGCAAAAGAGATAATAATTGTCCTTAGATAATAAGTCCTTAGCACTTAGTAAATGTTCTATAAATGTCAGTATTATTAATATTATGTTACATCTGTTATTTGCTAGATTAGGGTCTTGGTCAAGTCATTTAACTTTCCTGAGGTTGTTTCCTCATGTGCATAATGAGAGGTTTGGGATGAGATGGCCTTTGAGGTCTGGAAATATATGCCACTTTCTACACCCGTGGCCCTCCCACCTCACAAAGGTGTGGGGGCAGATGGCATCTTTTCCCATCTCTCCTATGTAATCCTGCTTGCTCTTTGTAATTGTGGCTCCTTCCTCTCTGCTGGCTTTGCAGTGGTGGTGACTATTTCATTTACACTGTTGTAGTCACTGTGTTGTTTTCTTGGCTCTGCTTCCTTCTTTCTGCATCAGTTCATACACATCCTTCCAGGATTATCTATATTCATCATGGTTGTCAGCAATATTCTATGACATTTATAGGCCACAATTTGTCCAGCCACTCCCCAGGCAATGTCCCCATCCTTTTTCTAATTGCCTTCATACTTCTTGGTTATAACACCTGGCACTGGTCACGTGCTGTCCGCTGTATTACCTGTCCCTTTCACACGGGAGTCTTGAGGTCAAGAACCACAACTATTGTGTCTTAACTGACAGGTTTCTATTTCTGACGGTCTTTGTCAAGCAGCTTCAAACAGGGCACACTGTTTTCAAGCGCAACTTAATTTATCCCCTCATCTCTTCTACAGAACCTTAATCCACTCTGTATACCCTTTATCTACACATGGTTATTTATAGGATGTGGGGGCATAAGGATGTGAACACTTCAAGGTGACAGGGGATGTTTGCCTTTCTGCATCCCCAATGCTTAGGCACAGAGTCTGGCATAATAAACACTTAATACATGCTTGGTGACAGACTTCCTTGGTAGCTCCAACTCAAATAAATTCATTTTCTGAGCTCAGTATACACTATGCACTACCTTCTGGGCTAATATTTTCGTTCATGTCATGTCTCTAACATGACTGTAAGATCCTTTATGGCAAAGTATTTTTATACTTCTTACATCTGCGCACTGCCCCCAAGCACCTAACACAACGATGAGGACAGGACAGATAATTCAATACTTAACTGATTTTCTCCCACACTGTTCATAATTTACCAGAATAATAAGAATAATCTATGCCTTAGCAAGGACAATGAACAGCCAACAGCTGTAACTGGGTCTTCATTTCTTCTTGGTCTGATCCTCAAGGTTGATCCTAATTTTGTTACAATGATATTATGTTAATTAAGCTAATCAGGAGGAGGCATGGTAAATGAGGAAGGTTGCAGAAATGGAGATTGAGTCCCAGGTACTCTACTAGACTTAAGGCTAAGACTAAGACTTGAGGCTTACCGAGGCCCTCTCTGGACCTCAGATTCTTTACCTAATAAAATGCAGAGACCAACATGCTCAGGACCTTTATAGTTCTAAAATTTTGTTTTTATTTTCATTTGGGATTTTTGTTTCTTTGAGAGTTTTTTTGTCTCTTTTTAAAGCAAAGGAGCCAAGGAAAATTCTGCCTGATCAAGGGAAGTTATCAGCCATTTCTTAACCTCCAAATAATTCTTTTTAACTACACAGTGAGATAAAATTAGTCATACAGAGTCACACTCAAATAAACATAAATTCTCTTATACAGGGATGACTGCCTTAAGTGAGACAAATCCCTCCATTGTAGTTTTCATGCAGATAGCTCTGATGAAGGGGATTGTTACCATCAGCAATTTCTGCTTAAGTTATAAGTTTCTACAGATCAAGAAGTCCCTCCTTTTTACAATGCACAGAATCCAATGATTCATGCCCACAGCTTCATGCCAACCCCTGGTGGTGTCTACCCTATTCCATCATGTCCTCCCACCCCATAAATAGAGTGGCAGGAGCAGGTTCAGAAAGTGATAACATGTTCATTCCGGAGTCCATGAAGTAATAACAAGGTGTATCCAATCCTCCAGGCCTACCAGTGAAAAGACTGAGGCCCAGAGAGGGAACAAGACTTGCCCCAAGGTCACATCATCATTATTACCATCATTAATGACATTTACCCAACACCTACTATGTGCTTTGCCACTTTCCTCATTGGATCCTCACAACAATCCTGCAAGGTAGATGCTGTTACAGATGAGGAAACTGAGACCCAGAGAGGTTACATAATTTGCCCAGGGTTACACAGCTAGTAAACATCCTAGGCTGGATTTCAACTCAGGAATTCCCAACTCCAGTGCCAATCAGTACTCTATCCACTTCACCACCCACTGGGTATGGGGTCTAATTGTCATTTAAAACTGATTTCTCCTCCCCCCCAGGACACCACTCTCTATGCTCATCTTTCAAAGGATACTTAGAAAGGACTAAAAAGCATTTGTACTGTCTAAAACACCTTACAATCACACAATGTTAGAATTGCAAAGGGACCTTAGCAATCAACCCATTTTATTGATGAAAAAACTAAGTCTTGAAGAGCAGTGTCAGACAACTAGCTACTGACATTTATAGGGCTGGAATCCAGTCTCAAAAATAATTCATCTTCCCCATCCTAAATTTAGGAGCTTGACAGATAAGGAGGAGTAAATTGTACTCTTATACCTAAAAGCCAGGGTTAAAAATCCAACAGGTAAGAAAGTATAGTTTATAAGGCATCCCCCAGTACATAGAGAAACTGAGAGAAGGCAGCTTCGTCATTTAAGCCCCGGGGATATTCAAAGCAGGACTGAGAAAGAGCAAAGCCCACGAAGGAGAAGTCATTCCACCAAGGGTAGAAGACGACTCCCAGAGCTACTAAAAATATGATAAGAGTCACTACGGGAAAAGGACGATCCTCAGAAGGAACCCAGGTGAAATGAAGGGATGGTGAGTGAGCAAGGGGGCTGGAGTAGTGGGTTGGAAGGCAGCCCTGACTGACCGATGGTTCCCCTGATAACTCTTCCTCTCCCCCCTCTACCCCAGTGCCCAATACAAAGGTAGCAGAAGACAGAGGAAGAAAGGATGGGAGAAATAAAAGACAGTGTTGGGCAACCTGGCAAGGTTTCTCTATCAGCCTTCTGATACTATACAAAGTCACCTGGAGGGAATGAGAAATATCAATAAAAGCACCTGTTATTTACAAATATAACCACCCTTAAGAGGAAATTCTTCTATATTAGGTTTTTTTTAAACAGAATTTAATTTGTGTTTTACATCTAGGGTAAATATTTGCTAAGTAGATTTGTCTCAAAACAATGTGTTTAACTAAAATGTTGTTCTATCATAGAATAAAGTTTAATTGCCGTGGGATTACAGTGACCAATATGACCCCAGGGAAAAAAATGCACACACCTCCCTTGGTTGGAGTGCGGGCAGGGGTGGTGTCCTATGGGTGTGGAATGGTGAACTCTAGGGTCAGGTGGCATGGCCATGATGTGTTGGCTTTGCTGTGTGGTTTGGTTTCTTTAGCCATACTGGGAGAGAGGGATAGTGGATATAAATGACTAGGCTATAAGTACAAAAAGATATTAATTAAAACTTGTAAAAAGAAGATAAGCTATAGCCAAATTCTACTTGTGACTGAGGGGTATAAATATTACCTGCAATTCAAGGGGATAATCTCTATTCAATTTCTAAGAAACATCCATATTACAAACTGCAGGCCAGATTTAAGGAAGACTGATTTCCAGGAGGTATAA
The DNA here is from genome assembly GCA_028646575.1 of Pseudocheirus occidentalis. Taxonomy (NCBI): domain Eukaryota; kingdom Metazoa; phylum Chordata; class Mammalia; order Diprotodontia; family Pseudocheiridae; genus Pseudocheirus; species Pseudocheirus occidentalis. Next base: position 77,962,841 of record CM053598.1, read on the forward strand.
TCAGTGAGCATTTATTAAGTACCTCCTGTATGCCACAATATAGTAAGCATTTATTAAGCACCTCCTGTGTGCCACTATGCTGTCTTAGAGATAGAAATTTTTAATAAGAAAGGCAGCCCACTATAATAAGTATTTATTAAATACTTATTGTGTCCAGATACTATGCTAAGTCTTACAGATAGAAATTTTAAAAAGGAAAGCAGTCCAACAGAGTAAACATTTTGCCCGGTGCTGTGATCAGTGCAGGAGATATTAATAAGAAAAAGAAAGACCATCCCTACCCTTAGCGCTGGAGTCAATCCAGTAAGTGCAGCTGGTGGGAAATGAAGGTCTTATCTGTAGACACTTGATGCCTCCTTCCTTAATTAAAGAAGAAGTAGGTGAATGACTGACCCTCTGCTACCATGGTTTCTATTACTAAATCTTGTCCTAGGTGGCTGCAGAAGTCCTTTGTTACTAAACAAAGTTACTACAGGAAAAGCGAGTAAAAATAAACGGTTGATACAGCTGGATAACAGAATGCTTTGTTTCCATTTTTTTTAAGACAAAGCACGATCTACTTGTCATGGACTTCTGAAAAGAAAATGGTAGTGAAAAAACACAGTCCAGAGTCTCCAGATGGCCACTATGGTGTCCAGAGATGTATTTTTCACAGTAATGCATAGGAAGGAGTCCCATGTACTTCCAAAAGAATTAACTGGTTGAGTGGAACTTCTCACCATTCCACTTCTATGAAATTTTCTTCCCACGCCGGAAGAAAGTATTCCAAATGAATCTTTAGTGTGCCATATTATGACCACAGGTGACCCTCTCTAATTTCCCTGTCTTAGTAGGGATAAAGACTCTATAAACAGCATTATTTCCTATCAGAAAGAACATTTGCCAGAGAATTAGGACCCAAATTACAATCCTGGTTCTGCTTTAATGTTGCTGTTTGCCTTTGGCCAATCCACATCCCTTTTCTGGCATCCAGCTTGTTCATCTCCAAGACAAGACAGATTGATGACATAATTCCAAAGAAAACTAAGTAGGTGCAGCGGCCAGACTGCCAGGCTTGGAGTCAGGGAGACCTAAATTCAAACCCAGCCTCAGACACTTACTAGTTGTACTATCATCAAGAAGTCACTTAACCTTGGTTTGCCTCAGTTTTCTCAACTGTAAAATGAAGATGACAGCATCTAACTCCCATTTTTATTGTTAAGATCTAAGGGGATAAAAAACTGTAAAACCCTTAGCACATTGCCTGGCACATACTGCTGTGTAATGTCAATCAAAGGCATCTTGAGGTCTCTTCCTGATACAATAAGAAAAGGCTATGCTGATTTCTAAGGAAATTGGTTTTCTTTCTCCATCTTCTGGAAGGTAATCTTTGAGGTGCCTTAAAATCACAGTAGCTTTTTCTGTCTGTTTTCATTGTTCTCATCCCACCACCCACCTAGGACGGTTCATAACAATGGTTAAAACAATGTTGGCTGTGACCAAATGGCAAAGAACAGAGAGGGTTTAGTTTACACAGACAGCATGCCAAGAATACACCTATCTGGAATTGTCTGAGACTTTGAAGGACAGAGGCTGCACCAGCTATTTCAGCTAGAATAAATAAAGACATGTCCAGGGCAAGATTTTCTGATACGTATCAGGGTCTTCTGATACATTTCTGACACATAGAAGGGCTGTCATTATTTGTCCAGGGGATGGGAGGGAACAGAATTGACAACCACAGCAATTAGTTTTTAAAAAGGCACCAGGATCTCACATGATTTAGAATTTAATTCAGTTCAAATAAAAAAATTATGAATGACTTACAATCTCTAGGAGGATACCATGGAGAAAAAGTCAGAGACTGTCCTGCAAAGAGCTTCTGACTGATTCACTTTTGATAGAAAGGGGTTATTTGCATTTTACCTTTTTCCCCAAGACTCTGGTCTGACACAGGACTTGTACATTTCCCACACTGTGAATATGCATTTGATTTAGTAGGTTCCCAAGAAGCTTAGCAAAGCCACCCCTCAACCCTTCAATCCCTCAAATCTGATGGGGTTTTCAGTGTATAAATAATCCTATTTGTGTACCCAAACACACACACACACACACACACAATTTTTCTTTGGCCTGCCTATAAAGCCAAACAAGGTAAAAGAGCAGAATGTAGCAGAACTGAGAAACACTTCAATTTGAGTCTTTCCTCTAAATAAAAGATTAAAATCTACACTCATAAGGACTATGCCTCACACCTTGTCTAACTAGTTTGTATCTAATAAATCACAGGTTCATCCTTCTAGCTATGAAACAGACCTTAGTGGCTATATGTTCCAACTCCCGTATTTTATAGGTGAGAAAACTGGACCCACCCAGGTGGGTGAGGCTGCTTGACCAAAGGCATGAAGGCAGATGAACATCACAAGTGAGATTTGAACCCAAACCCTCTAACTCTAACTCTAACCCTCTACTACATGGGACAATCACCCCTATTAAGTTCAACTTCTGTGCAAAGGGACATGATTGTACACCAGTAAAGTATGGAATGTTATACTAGACTACTTTTAATGTTCAGGCGTTTTTTGCTAGTCTTGTCCAACTTTTTGTGACCCCGTTTGGTCACAAAATGTGGTTTGCCATTTCCTTCTCCAGTTCACTTGACAGATGAGGAAACTGAGGTAAATGGGATTGAGTGACTTGCCCACGGTCACAAAGCTAATGTCCAAAAGGGGATGTAAACTCAGGAAGATGAGTCTTCCTGATTCCAAGCCCAGTAATTCTATCCACATGTCACCTAGATGCACCAATACATAGCTATTGTTGTTGTTAAAAACAAAAATTAACAGCAAAAATAATAATACTATAGAACTTCATGGAATATCAAGCATTTTGCTACTGGCAATCCTGTGAAGCAGGTAGTGTGACTGGAATAAAAGTCAGAAAAGACCCAGGGTTTGAATCCTGACTCTAAAACTTATTAGCCCTGGGACCATAAGTGAGTCACAGCTTATGGGAATCTCCAATTCCTTCTCCATTAACATGTACCCTGTTTACCGGGTACCTCCTCCTTTAGAGGATTATGAAAAAGGACATGAGATAATAATATTATGTGCATTGCTTTATAACCTTAAGGCTCTCTATAAAATCAGTCATTATCATTTGATCAATATAATCTGGTAAGAAAGTGTCACAACTGAACTTGAACTCAGGTCTTTTAAGTCTAAAGTCTAGTGATTTTCCCAAAGTGGCCACTCCCTTCTCTCCATCAGTAATGGAAAAAAATGAAAAGGAAAACCACTATGTCTTTTTCCTTAATTTTTGCTTATATGGAATAAATGGTCTTGAAAATATAGAATATACTGCTCTGTTTTTCGCCAAAACATAGAGAACATAATTTTATATGAAGCTACACAAGCTTAATTGTGATGCATTAAGTATTATGTTCATTGTTTCTGAAACTGGGTAGAAATGAATAATTTATTTCAGACAAAGGAAACTCTTGAATATGAAATGCCTCATCTTTTAAAATTACAATTTGGAAGACAAGAATAAAAAATAACTGTAGTTAGTGAACCTTCCGCTGCTAATAGAAAACAATGCTTCAACTGTTTCTACTTTGTTTGCAAACACACCATTTAGAAAAAACATTCTTCTCGAGCAACATGAAAAAGTCTAGGGTAGTGTAATTTTTTCCTCATATTTCCATATGCAGAGACACACAAAAATGCTTTCATATGCATAAATGCATGCATGTATATAAATGTGTGTATGAGGACATGCATAGAATGTATGTGTGTATGTGTGTGTGTGTGTGTGTGTGTGCGTGTGTGTGGACATAAACAGAAACCACTCCTCTCTTTAGGAACCATTTGGCTGGACAACAAATAAATCACCAGTCAAATCACGCAGCAGTAAACAATTGGGGAAAGACAATTAATTCACATCCCAACTCTTGTTAGGAAAGAGTATCCAACTCCCTACCTAAAATATAGATGCATGGTTTATTATCCCTGACAATGGAAAATGAGAAGATTCTCCACCAGGGGTTCTTCAGGCTTCCTTGTATAAGAAATCCCCTTTGGCAATCTCATAAAGCTTATGAACACCTTTTTTCAAAACAATGTTTTCAAATAAATAAAATAAAATCATAGGATTACAAGGAAATTAATTATATCAAAATGCAAATATCAAATTCTTTTAAATTCATGGACCGTAGGTTAAGTATCTCTCCCCTAAACTGATTATTAAGAGAAAAGATAGGCAACTGGGGGAAAAAATAACAATAGTAAAATCACAACTAAGTCACTAAATCTATAGTACATACACTCCATGAAACTGAAAAATTTTATCAAAAACACACTCAGTCCAATTTCTTACTAACTAGCTATGTGAAATGCTCTTTTCTCAGGTATCAACAGTTAGCTCCCTCATTTTCTACCTTCATGTTGCACAGGGATCATCCTCAGGTTACTATCTCAGAATTCAGCAGCTCTCAATTTTAATGAAGATTTTTAAATTCAAATTAGAATTTTATAGAATTAAAGAATCTCCTAGTTGGCAAAGACCTCAGGAGCCATCTAATCTGGCTTGTACCTGAACAAAAGATATCATACCTAACAAGTGGTCATCCAGATTGTCTATGCTTAATGAGCACCAATGAAGAACTTACTACTTCCCGAGGCAGCCAATTTGATTCGGGGGTGGCTCTAGCTGTCAATGTTCTCATCTTCCCCTCAAGTCTTCAGATCTTTGGCACTTCCACAGTCCTAAATGTGTTCTCTAGTGCCAAAGAGAACCATTCTATTGCCTATCCTTACTGACATTCCTCCAAATGCCTGAAGACAGTGTTCATGTCCCCACCTTCTCTCACCCCTTCAAGTTTTCTCTTCTCCAGGCCAAATCTCTCTATTCCTTTACTAAAGTTTTTATATGGCATGAGTTCAAGAGTCCCTCACCAAACTATGCCTGTGTACACCAAACTTGTGGCTGTGCTTCTCTGGATACTCTCCTGCCTGATTTTTCATGGAAAATAGCCAAGTGACACAGAAAACAAGAGATCCATAAAACTGAATAGAAAAACAAATGAGAAACAAACAATTCAATACATCGATTACCAAAACAGCATCTAACTGTAGGGAAATTCCATTCCTCCCAGTCAGAAGAGCTGCCCTGGCAATTAGCAGTCAGAGCTAGAGGCCCTTTAAGGACTCCAAGGGGCTGAAGAGAAGAAAAGCGTTTAAGACCACTGCAGGGGATCAAAGTGTTAAAGGAAAGAAAAACAAGGAATCCTTTAATTTACTGTGACTCATCTTCCTTAAAGGCTATTTTCCTCATGGTCCCCTGCGCCCCCCCTTCTTGGAAGCTGTCAATGATCTCTGATTTCCTATTACATTAAGACCCTTCTTCATGACACCACTCTACCAATATTAAACAGATTTTCAGTTACATCCAAATAAGCCTCCTCCTTCAGAGCTCAGGCTGACCTCACTGTCTGCCCCATCTATTACCCTAACCAAATTTCACATATTTTCCAATCTTGACGATACCTGGTAATCACCAGAGAACAAATTCTTCCGCACACCAAGAACCTTTACCTATCCAAATTACTGCCATCCCTCAAAAAGTCTACCTCAAACCCCAGAAAGCCTCCCCTAGCTCCTCCAGCCTCACTGTTTTCTCAGTTCTTAGAGCAATAGCAATCTGGCATTTTTATGATGGTACACATTCTATGTGTGGAACTTCTGGGAGAGGAGGGCCCCGAGCAACCACTGTAACTCTGCCACATTACCAGGACCAAGATGCTGGGGTTCTAACTGTTAAATAAAACCACTTAATAGCCCCTGGCTATATTTTCATTGATATAGAGAGATCCCATTAATAGTCACAAAAATTCACCCCTCATTTGGTAGAAAAGTGTATTCCATCATAACGAAAACTCTTCTTTCTAAATCAGTTGGCCACCACCATAAAATCCCTTAATTTCTTGATTTCAGTCAATACACACTTGGTAAATTTTTAAGGAAATGTTTTCATTTTGAAGATGGAAAACTTCAAAACTTTCTTCTTACTACTGTGTACTCTACTGCTATGTTTTGATTTATTATCACTTTCATAATTACACAGGAAGATAATCAATTCTCACTTCAAGTACAATTCTATTTATAATGTATCTATTCCCTACCTTATTCAGTTGACCATTCCTATGCCTACTATATCAATAAAAATCCTGATAATTTTCATCTGCCTTGGAGTCTTCTAATTGAAGATTTGGAAAGCTACAGTCTAGTAAGAGGGATCAATACGACACTTTGTATACATGTACTTTCTAGAAACCTATTGTACCTTCCCTACAAGGAACGAGATCAATATACTAGTAATTATCTTAGGAAGGTAGCAGTTTAGTGTTTAGAAAGTAGGCCTTGGAATAAAGAAGACCGGACTAGAGAAGATAGGAGTTCGAGTCTTAACTTCTGATACATACTATACACAAGCCATGCCAAGTCCCTTAACCTCTCAGCGCCCCAGGTCAGTCTCTAAGACTAATTACACAATCAGTCTGTCCTTGATAGAGGGAGTTTCTTCACCGAAAGCTCCCTACACAAATAAAATCAGATTTGGTCCCATACCTTAACTGTTACAAGAGGATCATGTACTAAGGACATTAGATTTAAATGAAGGCAGAGAATTAGCTAGTGGGGAAAAAAAAGTTACACAGACTTTAAAAAAATGGAAAACCCTTGTTCTTACAAACAAATAAGTAATGTTAGGTCACCTAAAAAAGGAGAACTAAGAATTCCTTTCTTTATCGCTGTGTAAAGCTATTTATATTGCAACATTACAAAAAATGGCCCAAGGCATTTTATTCTACTTTAGAAGCTCTCCTCACAGTGAAATGAGAAAGAGGATCCAGAAATTAATTCTTTGGTTAATATTTCTACAGCTACGCAGGAGTGGTTTTAATAGCATGTGTGTCCTGTATTTCAGGAGTCAATTAAGAACTCCATCAAAATTCAGTGCTAAATACTAAAATGATAGGTGTTACTTTATATTTCAACTCGAAAGGAATTGTGTCAAATGCTGTTTGGTTTGGTTTGTTTTGAGGTGGGAGAAGCAAAGGGAAGAGTTGCAAAGAAAGATGAGCAGGGGACAGGACTCTCTTCTGGCCCAAAAACAGTATGACGAGCTCATTTGCACAATGCAGAAATGATCTTCCAAATTTCAAAGAAGCTTGTGAGAAGCTAACAGCAGGTTCCACCAATAAATAATCTGCCAAGATTTTAAAAAATGGCGCAGGGTTGAAGATTCTCCCATTCGCAGAGCTCTGTGATGGGCACCGTCCCAAAGGAAACGGTGGTTTGGCCCAAAATAGGAGAATTTGGCCACATGATTGAAAGTTCCTCATATGCTAATACTTCATCAGGGCGGTACTTTAGCCAATTTAGTGGGAGTAAATTGCAATTGATTTTTCAAGAAATTGCTTGTTCTCTTGGCGTTCTCAGCTGTGTAACTCTCACACAGCTGGCTTTACCACAGCCGGAACCAATTGAAACAAATTTCTGGACAGCTTTTTAAGGAGTTGGGGGTTTTTTGGGTTGTTTTTTGTTGTTGTTTTTCTTACTGGGGGGGTTTATGTTTAGAAATAATTAAACCACCGATGTCTTCCCCCTATATGTATGGTTTACAAATTCCTCTAGGATTGTAGAAGCTATCCAGAATCATCTTGATATTTTATAGAATCAAATAGTTAAACAAAGATCCCAAATCAACATAGGATGTCCAGTATATATTCTCCTGGTTTTGGATAACACTCTGGACCAGGAATGGTTACAATATCAAGGAAGATGAAAAAAATGAAGGTTAACAATGCCTGCTTTCACCCCTAATTTCTGACACCAGGCTAGACCTTCTCAGAACATTAATTAGGATGGAAGGCAAGATGAAAGAAATGCCCAGGGGACATAATAAATTAGTCCTTTATGCAAATTACCTATTCGTTTTCATCAATGACCCAGCTAGTTGAGTCTCTAAATTACTGAAAGTGGTTAGCCTTTCAAACGAAAATTCCAGATAAAAGATTAATTTTGAAAAATCTAAGGATTAAAACATATAAAGGATCAAATAATTTCTTATTTTCTTTTTCTGATTATGCATAAGGGGACCAAAGTAGCCAGCTACTATTCAGATTCCTGTGGCTAAATTTTTATTAATAAATCTACATTACCAAAACTAACTTTGAACAATGGCTAAATATATCTTTAACTAAATAAAAAACAAAGTCTTCAATGTAAATGACTAGAAAGAGGCCATGACCTTGAAGGTTTTTCTGCATTAACCCTGAAAGTTAAGACAATTCAAATGACAAATATAAGAATATGGAATGGAGCAACTGCTTATACTGCCTTTAAATCAAACTTTATTTTAAGTAATTTAGTGTATTAGAATGTTTCTTACAAAAATACAAAAAAAATTCCTTTAAATAAAATATAGCAAAGGGAAAAAACCCCCACAAATTCCTTATTATCACAACTAGCAACATACAATAATCCTGGAGCAGAAAGATGCCTTAGAAATTATCTAGTCCAATCTCTCATTTAAATAAAGAAATTAAGCCCCAGAAGGATTTGCTTCAGCCCTAGTCACATAGCAAATTAGAAAAAAAAAACTATAACTCCTAGTTCAGTAGCCTGCCCACTAAAACAAGGTTTATTCAACCTAGTTCCTGTGGATTTGTTTCAAAATGAGAGATGAGATAGGAAAAAAAAAATCCCTGGGTATGTTTCTGGTTTCTTTGAAAGGCAAGTGTGGACAGTATGAAGATTAGGCATTGGGAGCTCAGGGGCCACATTCTACTGGAAAGCTTTTCTGATCTCCCCCATTATTATAAATATTCTACTCAAACGGTCTTTCTTGTAGCAGGAAGAACACCTGTGCACAGGCTGCTTCCACCCAAAAGAATATAAGCTCTTTGAGGGTAGGGATGATTTCATGTTTGTCTCTGTATCCCTAGAACCTGGCATGATGCCTTATGAACACATACTTGTGTATGTTAGTATGTTTGTATGTATGTGCATATTGCATACACATTAGACAATGCATATTATGTATGTACATATGCCATAAATATAGGATGCTCTTTAAAAATGTTCACAGCTTGAATTTTTTAAAAAGACCCTTTTACCTCGAGAGGTAGGGAGAGGGAGTTAGACCTAGGATTTCTTAGTGTGAAGAATTCTCTCCTACAGAATCAGATCAACATTACAAAGTTGCCTGAGGCACTGAATGAGATTTGCCCAATCAGATTCAAAGGCAGGGTTGGAACTGATGTCTTCCTGGTTAGTCCTCTAAACAACAGACCCAATCAGCAATAAATAATTTTTCATGGTTTAATAACTTTCTCTCTAAAACAGGGATCTGGTTAAAAAACAAGCCATGTACCCCTTTTCAGGATATTGTTTTTAACTGCATAAAATGAAATACAAAGAACTTACAAAGGAATCTAATCATGCTTAACTATACTCATCAAAATATTCTTTTAAGAAACAAGTTCATGGACACCAGGTTAATAGCACCTGCCACCCCAGGGCTCTAAGTTGAAGAACAGTTGGGTGATACTGGTAAGAGGATTGTACTTCCAGAGAATTTCCCTACATCAATTAAATTGCTGATCTGGATTGGTGGAGGGGGGAAAGAAGCAACTTGTATATGACTGACCATTTCCTCATGTCCTTTTACCAGATAACAAGGTTAACAGTAAAACTTGAATTTTTATCGCTCAATTCATGGTTTGCAAACCCCTTTCCTCACCACAGTCCTCTGAGGTAGGTAGTGCAAGTACTACTATTTCCATTTTACAGATAAGAAAACAGTGGCTCAAAAAGGTTAAGTGGTTTGCCATCAAGTCAGACAGCCAGAAAATACCAGTCACAATTTAAACAAGGTCTCCCGGTACACCTGGTTGAGGGCTTTCCTCTCCTGCCATACCAACATACCCTCCAGACTCCAGACTTCCCTTGACACATACATTAAAATCCTAAAGGCTCTAAATTCTCAAGTGTTTCATAAACACAGCTAAAATCCAAGAAATTGACAAAGTCAATGTGTTGTAGCTCAAGCAATCGCCTAGATTTTCTCCTTTGTGGCTCAAGAAAAAAAAATATACATTTCCCATCTGAAGTGGGAGAAAAATCTCCTTCCAGTTTCTTCTTTGCTTGACTGTAAGCTGAGATGACAGAGACCATCTCTGATTTATCCTTGTAATCCTTACAGGGCTTAACACATCAGTGGGTGCTCAAGAATTTTTTGATGAATGAATGAATGTCACTTGAAGTTCCTTGTTATAGAGTACTAAGCAGAGGCCGAGAGGTCTCCAATCTTTCTATCCCACTTAGCCTATGAGTAAGAAGGATAATGAGAATAATATTTATATTTCCAATTCCCAATAAAATCCATGGATGTTCCTTCCTATACAGTATAGGATGAGGAGTATACTTTTGAGCATAGAAAGGTTTACCTAAGCATTCCTCCGTTTTACAAAACCCTCCCCCACCCCAAGAAAGAGCAGAGTCTGGTTGTGATTGGATACAATTGCAACACAAAAATGCATTTATTCTGCCTTTAACAGTTTTGCAAGGGAAAAAAAAACCTTAACTGGGGGTAGGAATATAAAAAACATTCTATTACATTAAAACAAAGTCATGTCCTATTATATTCACAGCACAACACAAAAAGGTAATTTGATATGAGACATTTTTAAAAAAGAAATCCAGGGGAGGTTTTAGACTACCAGGGATACAGATCTAGGCCCATGTTTGGACTTTCTATAGTAAAAGCATCAGGACACATTGAGGGCTGGACTTCTATCACATCAATTCAATATTTTCCAATCTGACCTTCCCTTTCTCTTAACCGTTTTCTCCTTTACCTGCTCTGTCACTATATCCCAAACAAGCAACTGTTCTGTGACTAAGAATGTAAAACTAAAAACTGGCATTTTCCAATCTCTGCATCAATAGTCTAAAATCTCAAGTCTCTCTTTTATACACAACAAAGACATGTATACGTTCCTACTTTCTGATCAGCTTTCCCCAGGATCCCCCTAGGAGAGACAACCCTATGCTTTCAGATTTTCCCAATATTTTCCTTTGCCCCCTCCAGGGTTTCCAAAATTCTGCCAGCAAGCTCATCTTCCTTCCAAGTCACTGATCACTTCTCTCTCCTCCTCAAACTTTTACTGGAAGAAGCAAGGGAAAGCCAGATGAGGTTAAAGGAGCAGAGAGCTGCAATTCAAAGGGACATGCATGTTAAACACCAACGTAATTTTTCCAATCATCAGAAACTCCTACGCTCTCATATTAGGCCCTCTTGATCCACCCCCCCACCCCAATCCCACTCTTCCGTTTCCTCTGCTCAGCTCTACTGTCTTCCAAACAGCCCACTCCTTCCTCTATACACTCCCACAAAGCACCCCTTCCTCAAACTCAGGACCCCTAAAATACTACCAATGTCAACCTGTAGAAAGCTCCCATCTCTTTAATCCCCTATTAATCTAAAATTTTCAGCCAAAAAGTTGCCAGGATCACATAGCCCCATTCTTTTCTGCCTGTACCATCTGATTTCTGGTGAACTATATATCCTTCAGGGCAGAGACTTCACAATTTCTGAAATCAGTTTAATCTTCAGTTTTCCCTCTGTGTCACTGACACGGTATTTTACTGACAATGCTGACAACTGCGGTAAGTGGCCTATGATCTTGGCCAATTAATAAATGACTGCAAAAGTCAGCTGTAGACTTGAGGGGTTGAGTCCAAACAAAGAGAGGGAGAGACACAAGACACTCAGCTAGATTGTGTTTTAGTAGGGAGAGCCAGCACATGGCTACATGCATACATGCAAGGTTAGAGAGATAAACATTTTAGCCACATTTGGCAGGACTTCAACTCCGATTGCCTCCACATCTGCAAAGGCAGAAAGCTGCTGCCCAGACCCCAGGCAGAGGGATCTGAAGACGAATTATTTCTTCTAAAAGCCAGAATTTGGACTTGAAAAAAAAGCAGCATTTGTCAACCCGTCTACTGCCTTTATATATCCTGTAAATACCAAGCTCTACTCACATGCATTATTCAAGGAAACAAAATCAAACACAGTACCTTTTGATTTTCTTTTTCACAGACACAATGCTGTCATCAAAATAAGAGTACCTATTTTACAGAGTTCTTATGAGGATCAGATAGATAACATATGTAGGGTGTCTTACAAATGTTAAACCTACATAAATGTCAGCTAATTAAACAAAATTTCAAGCTCATTAGAGTTCAGGAATTCAGTGGGCCTAAACCTCATTTCTTAAGAGTACAATCATGAAGTCTCAAGGGCATCAGTGTACATCTAGTCTACAATCCAATCTCATTTTGCAGATGAAAAACTGACTCCCAGAGAGGTTAACCAATTTGCCCAAAGACACAGATTTTAAGTGGCTGAATCAAGATACAAACCCTGGTACCCTGCATCCAAATCCAATCAATGATCTTCCTGCTACAAAATATAGTAATCTGCCTCTCAGCAGACCTAGTCACTCATTTATGACTGCGGCCTTTCAGAAACATATTTATCACGAACCCAAGCATCAGATTTAAAGTGCCAGGCTTAGAGTGAGGAAGACTCATCTTCCTGAGTTCATATCCAGCCTCAGATACTTACTAGCTAGGTGACCCTGGGCAAGTCACTTAACCCTGTTTGCCTCAGTTCCTCATCTGTCAAATGACCTGGAGAAGAAAATGGCAAGCTACTCTTGCATCTTTGTCAAGAAAACCCCAAAAGAGGTCACAACCAGTTGGACACACTGAAAATAACTGAACAACAACAACATCCTTGGTTAAATGATGCATTTGAAAAGAGAATGCTTAAAAACTAGCAGGTGAAAGGGAATTTCTGTCAATAAGAGGCTTATTGTCTCCAAGGCCAATCAGGGCCACTTTGTTTAAATGCACAAATAAATACAAGGCATTAGCAATTGCCTGAGAGGCAAAGCAGATAGAAAATAGACCTCATGATGATGAAAACTTGAGCTGAAATCCTGCCTCTGATCCATGCTGGCTATACAATCTTATGTGATTCCCTTAAAACTCTCAGTGCCCAGGCATCTCTCTAAGAATTTAAATTAACAAACAGGTGATATTGATAGAATTAGTTTCTCACAAGAAACTCCTTCAAATGATAAAATCGAAGGTCTAGAAAAAAATGTGTAAGAAAACAAGTGAGATAAACCATGGAAGCATAAGAAAAGGGTGTCTGGTTTCCAAAAGATGTAGAATCACAGGGACATTGCATGACAGCGCTAGAACTCTTTGGAGATCACCAGACTTCTCTCATTTTAAAGATGTAAAAAACCAAGGCACAGAAGTGATTTGTTCAAGGTCATAGATTTAGTGGCAAAAATGGAATTAAACCACAGCCTTCCTAACTTTCTGAATCTCTCTCTCTCCTTTATTCCATATTTCTTCTTCCTGCTTCCCCAAAGTCTGTCAAGAGCTTAGCTGGCCCAACAGAATTTTACAACAGGCCCAAATATCAACAAGATAAAGAGAGAAAAGCCCGGAATCTAGACATTGGAAAGACCCATATTCATAAAGCTGGTTCCAACATTTCCTTATAATCAAGGTCAAATCATTTGATTCCCTTGGGCATCTGTTTCCTCAGAAAAAAGAGCTTGAATGAGATGATCCTCTGATGTGCCTTCCCTGCTCTAACTGAAGAGAACTGAGCTCTCATCAAAATAATTCCAGGATCTCTACTTCATTGGTGACCACGGCTGGCCTCAAGCAAATCCAGAAAATCTGAATAGAAATTACTTCTATTTCTTTCAATGGTATGTTGATACCCCTGTCCCTGGATCTGCCTTCTTTCCATCTAGCTTAGGAACCTTTCTCTCTAGCCTTTTAGTGCTATGGCTCTCCAGACCCCGGTCTGCATGCAGTACAAGGTAAATTAGGTATTTAGAACACATAGCATCTATACCAGCAACAAGTTATATTATGATATGGTATTAAATTCAACATCAGTTCCTATATTTTGCCACTTAGAAATAACATATCATTTCTGATGGATAGATCTTCTAATGTGAAATATTAACAGTGAATAAGTAAATACATCTGTCTGAAAAATGCCTAACATTACAAGAAAGCACTCCTCTCCTTCATTATGCTTACGAAAACCTTAAATAATATCATTTTCATTCAAATCAAAACAGAAACTGTTCTGAACGTCCAAATACACAATGTGAAGCAATACTTTTGAAGAGATGATTACAGCGCAGGAATATGTTCTCTAAAAAACTTGATTTTTAATATGGATTATTTTTTTGTAAATGATCTGATTTAATCCTTTAAGTTAAAAGGCAGGGAAAACAACACTGAATTCATCCAAACACCTCCCTCCCCCAAATAAAGATTCTGTTCATATCTTCTGCAATATAAGTTACAAATGATGGGAGTCAGGCAGTTACCAGTGTATGATAAAGAAGGGAATTTTATTGCCACCTACAGGTAGAACTGGCATTTCCTTCCCAAGAGTTGACCAATCACATTTTTTAAAACCACTACACACAACTAAGAACAACCATTTACTTTTCCCGAACTAAATAAATTTCATTTTAACTTTAAAAACCACAAAATCCTCTTAGAAAGATTTACACTTTGTCTAGCTTACCTCTAATTTCCCAGATACAAATTCATCCTACTGTTGTTACCTACACTAATGCAGTTAAACAGAATGCAAAGCAGTTCATTTAATACAGGCAGCTGGCAATTTCAATGAAGAGCTATAAATCTGCTTACCTGGCATATGTGGGACTAGTCGTAATATATCTGATAATCTGCTGTTAACTGGTTCATATGGGGAATCTTCAAGCAAGTCATTTCCTAAAAGCAAAAGAAAGATTGGGCTATTTTTCAAGCAGATTATCTGAGGCTATCTGGGGCTCTCAGTATCATATTCTTTAACTGAATTCAACTTATTCCATTTAAAAAATAATTGCATACACATTATTTTACTAGCTATTCTATTATCTACATAGCACAGAAAAAATGATGCAGACTTCCAACGATTTCAAATTCATCTTTGTGAGTTGTTTATTTCTTTTAATTTTTTCCTCTTTTGTTGTTCTTTTCTCTCCCCAGAGTGCCATGAAAACATTGGAGAGCAATCCAGTGTGTCTTGCCAGAAACTCCCCCACTCTACAGAATGGGATGAAATCACAGAGGAACAAGCCAGTGACATCACAAGTCCTGCCTGCCTCCTGGAGCCAATGGAAATAAGGTTGGAAAGAAGTAAAGCATCTCTTCTAGTAAAAACTCTATATTGGTAACCAGAAAACAGGTACTGAAGCTAAAAATGGGATAATTTGTGATGGACAGCTTTAATCATAGATACGAAGAAAGCAACTCTAGATTCCAATAAAGTCCCAAAGTTTTAATGGAAGTGGTGTCAAATCAAGGTCAAATTCATACATTGTCAGGTGTTCAGTGACAGTTTCAGTGGGTGACTGAATTAACAGGATGTCTGTACTGGATCAACAAAAGCAAAAGGCCTCTAAGGCTCAAGAACAGAAAATTCCCCTTGGAATAGGCACTGGTGACAAGTGGATTTCTTCTCCAATGAGCTATTTCTGTTATCCAAAGTTTAACCACACCAGCTGGTTCAAGACACCCTTCTTATGCTCATCTAAGATGACAAATGCTTTTCACAATCTGTCTTTGATCAGGGCTTTTGGATGGTGGTGCTTTTTTTGAGGGGAGTTCGGGGGGAAAAAGTCAATAAAGAAAAAATCTCTGGCCTTTTTAGAGTTAACACTTGCATCTTTTCTCATAATGGATAATCACTGACTATGAGTGATGATAACAAAAAAAAGTAATGTACTTAGGACACATTCTCTTAAGAGTCTCCCATGATCTCTGTGGAAGCCAACTCTCCTAAAGGAGAATTCACAATTCTTGGATGGCTCTCTACATCTGTTCCTGCCCTAATCTCTTTAGAAAGGTCGCCTGGGTACCCCCTGGAGGACGCCCCCTAACCTCATAATCCCTATGTGCATTGCCCAAGAACAAGAAAGCCACGACTGCCTCAGCAGCAGGAAACACCAGCTGCTGATGTTGCCTGGATCTGATGAAAGGTCCTCATTCTCAAACCGAACAGCAACCAAGTGGAGGATGAGGTCAGCTCCCTTTGACTGGGCTCGTTGCACGAAGTGTAGCCAGCCTGCCCGTGACTAAGTGGGGAAGTGGGGGAACTGGGGTGGGGGGGAGTTTGGAGAGAAAGCTGGGAGGGAAATGGATGAGTGAGGCTGGGGGCGGGGCGGGGGATTTAATTGAATTAGTCCGGGTGGGGGTTGGGTCCCTACCCTGCAAGCTTTGGTACATGCTCCAGTAAATGCGCAGACAATTCTTCTCCTTCTTCATGCCCCTCTTACACCGGCAATTGTAAAGTGCCTTTTGCTTCAGAGCCTCCATAGCGTTTCTACACTCATCCTTCGCCTCTAGCCCAGATGCCAGGCTGAAGTTGGTCTCTTTGCCCGCCACGCACTGTCTCAGGGTTCTGTACTTGGTACTACAGCTCTGCTCTTTGAGACACTGGTCGCTGGCTTTCACACAGTCCAAATGGTCCCCGCCACTGACTTCGGCAGTCAAAAGAATATCTAGGAAGGGGGAAGAAAGGGAAGGAAGGGTGAGAAATACACGTTGTCCCTTTTAGGTAAGGGGTTCAGCCTCTGGGAGATAGCCATAGACTGTGCTCCCCGTCTTCCCCCAATACTTTGCTCTTAGAAAAGGGAATCTTATTTTAATCATTAATGAGGGGCTGAAAAGCCTTCCATTCACTTTCTTGCTTGCATTACCCCATTATTAGGGAGGGAATTACTTTTAAACGTATAGAAAGAAAATGTGTGTGGTAAGTGATGGAGGGTTCTACTTGCTGGTCCTAGCCCTAAATCAATGCCCTCACACTCCCAACTGAGCAGGTTTGGTGAGTAGTTAGGCTTGCCTTGCGGCCAGTAGGGGGGTTCGGGTTTGCTCCCCTCTCAAGAAGCGGCTGCCACAGAAAGACAGCAATCAGCCCAGCTTGCCCCACTTCAGCTTGTGGGAGCGCTGGGTTTTTGACCCCCGAACAGATAATTCTACCCTTGAGTCTGCTTCCCGAGGTTAATGCAAAGCCGAATCCCTAACTTGCTTGCAGGCTCGAGGCCTTTCGGGCTAGGCACAAAAGTGAAAATTTCCCCAACCCTCCCACCCAATACTCAATGCTTCCAGAGAAAAAACACCCACTGCCCACGCCAAGGCGCTGGAACGCTGGGGTTGAGGCAGGCGTGGTGAGAGATGATTTGGATCTATAAAGCAGATGGAAAGTAAGTGGGCGGAAGGGGACGATGGGAATCCATGTAAATGAGATTGGGTAAACTGAGGCACGTAAGCAGCAGTTATTCTAGCAGCAAAGGTTGAGCGGATAAGCGAATTCGGAAAAGTTTTTTCCCTGTAAGTTCGTTGTTCCAGCACGTCGTTTGCCCTCTCTCTAACCTGAATCAAATCGCTTCCATAATTACCCTGGGATGTTCCAGGGTTTTAAAAAAAAATACAGTGATGCCCCCCACTGGATGCAAACTGCAGGGGGAGTCGAGACAAGGTCATAGAATACAAAAATATACATATATGTATCAAAGCAAAATCATGAACGGGGGTTGGGGGTTGGGAGGGAGAGCTGCACCCTTCCTAAACCTGTAGAGTTTCTTTAGAAAAAGGATTAATAATGTAATCCAGTTTCCCCGAACAACTTCACCACTACCACCCCCCACAAACACACTTCCCCATCCCACCCTGTGCTGGGGGGCAGAAGGAGGGGGACACTGGTATTTGTCACATTCGAAAAGGGACAACTTACCCACGAGCGGCAGCACGAAGTACAGGGTGGCAAGAAACATCGTGCCGAGCGCCCAGCTACCGGTCACCTCCCACAAAGAAATAATAATAATTAGCAGCCGTCCCTTGCCGGAGATCAGCACGTAGCGATCCCCCAACAGCCGCACTGATGATTCTGCAGCCCAAAGTTCAGATCCATCGAGTTCAAGAGCAAACTCCGTCCGCAGGCACAGCTGCCGCTGCTGCTTCTTGGGATCCGAAGGCAATGGAGGGGCTGAAGGATTTCTGCGCTTTTAGGGTTTCAGGTCCGACCCAACCTGGAAGGGAGAGCTAGCTTTGAAATTAGAGGCGAGAGAGCCTGGAGCCTCCCACCTCCTCCTCCTCCTTCTGTATGTCTGTCTCTCTCTCCCCACGTCTCCCCCCCCTCACCCCCAACCTCCTCTACCCCGCCTCAGGGAGCTTTTCCTTCCCTGGGGTTGTCTGCCCACCCCACCTCGGTTTTCTCGCTGGGAGGGTCCTTTTCTTGGGATGCGTTTTTAAAAGCCAGGGAACGCGCCCAGGCTGCACGAGGACAGCCGGGGAGAAATGGATCTCCAAGGAGGTTTCCCCAAAAGTCCGAGGGGGTGTCTTTTTCCGGCTGCTACGGTGGAGCGCTGCCGACTGAATGCATGCACAGAATTAAATAAATAATGTTACTTTCTGCTGGCTGGGAGCGGAACCCCAAGCAGCTTCCAAGTCATAGTATCTGCCGCAGCAGTGGCAGAAGCCTGCTTGATGTGGAAGGAGTCCCCTTTTCCTGGGAACTTCGCCTGTCTGTCTCTCTCTCTCTCTCTCTCTCTCTCTCTCTCTCTCTCTCTCTCTCTCTCTCTCTCTCTCTCTCTCTCTCACACACACACACACACACACACACACACACACACACACACACACACACTCTGTCTCCCTTTCTTCCCCCTCGTCTCCCTCCTCTTCTTCTCTTCTTTCTCTCCCTCTTGTCTACTATCCTTCCTGCCTCCTTCCACCCCCAAACCCTACCCCAGAGTTTATTTCTATATGGACTCTGGTGGAGAAACTAGTTGCCTCATTTTAAAACTCCACTAGAAAAGCAACTAACGTTACCGCGAATGTCCTTCGGCCTTAAGGTCCAACATAACACATACCCCTCAAACCGTCTCCAAGCACCCCAGTCCCAGAGCTCTCTATTGCATCAACGCCGCCGCCCAGGGAAAAAGGAGCAAGAGCCCAAAAGGGACCTATTGATCACCGCCAGTATAGTGCAATGCTCCAAGAAGGGAAGAGGGTTTGCTAGCAAAAGCAGGTGCAAAGCCCGCAGGGCTCATATTCTTTGCTTTAGGAAATCCTACTAGTGCTCTGGGACAACACTTTACAAATCGACCCCCCTTCTCCCACCTACACACAAACACGTGTACAGCTGTCCTTAAAATCATCCCGTTTGGATAGTGAAGGGGTGGGAACCAGAAGAAGGCGAAGAAAAGAGGTCTTGAAACAACAGACCATGGAGAACTTGCTTTAAATTTTCACCAACCTGAATTCCACAGACCACTACATACAGCTGCTGTTAGGGAGAGGGAACCAGATGTGCGCTTTTTGGGGGGAGGGGGAAGGGGCAGTGGTTCCTTTCTCCCGCCCTTTCTTTTTCTCTTCCTGGCTTTGGCTCTTCTCCCCAAGAGAAGATACAGTAATTCTCTGAAATATCAGCAGACAGAGGGGTGTTTTCTTTTTGGGGGTTTTTCCCCCCAGGACAATTTCTGATCAGAACCCCCTTTATATGTGAACAGATGTTAATGGATTATTGGAAGCAATGTGATTTGCCAGTTTCTAAAACCCGATTGCTCTTTGGTTAAAACAGAACTGCCTACTTCCTCCTCTCCCTTGTTTCCCCACGTCCTTCCCCACCCACTAAAAAGGGACAAGACTCACACTATAGCGGACACACATAGACACTGACATTCACGTGCATACCCTTCTAAGAACTCCAACCTAGACAAACCGCAAGAACCACGCGGGGCTGAAGAGATGCGCGCACCACCATCCCTACCCCTACTCTCCTCCTTCCCCCCAGCACGAGCATAATCACAAAGGGTGCATGACCACAAATTGTATAAATCACTCCATAGCTTTTTCCTTGGAACACAAAGTGGGTTGTTATTGTACTTTTTCCCCACGTCACTTGGGGCTGAGTCAAGACTTTTTTTGCGTTGAAGATAACACACATATTCATAAACGTCTCCATGCACACAGTCATCAGGCTCACACATTGACTCAGACGTACACTTTCTCCCTTCTCCTTCTCCCTCCCAAGGGTTTTACAAAGTAGGACTAAAGTCCACACAAACCTGACATTCAAATATGCTTTGCCCACACTGTGATGACCTCACAAACATACCCCACACTTAGAGATCACTTAGAGTTGTGATTTTTTTTTGTTTTTTTTCTTAAATCAGTGTGTGGCTTAAGTACACACAACTCCAATTTCCTTCCCTTTTAACATATGCTCACACCTGGGACCACTATCTCTTAAGATGCTTGCTCTACTGAGATCCACCTATGTCTGAATGTATCTCAAGCTAAAGTTAAAAAAAAAAAAAAACTTGCCCAAAGACACGGTAGGGGAAATAGTCTGCTTCTGTTTTAGGACTCCAGGCTCCACTGAGTTCTCATTTTGCGTTTGATGTCTTAGTTCATCTCCCATTGTAAATAAGATGAATCCAGGAAGGCACAATGGACCACATCTATTGAGACCTGCAAAACCATGACAGCAGACAATGGGCCACAAAAAAGAGGAAAAGAAACTTGTCATTTTGATTTGAGAGGAGGGGTGTTAACTGGAAAAAGGCAGGGAAGTTTTGAATGAATTTTGAAATGGGGGTTCAAAGGAGGGGAGAAAGGGAAGAAGAGAAATGGTTAGGCGAGAACAACTCGAGTGAGGGGGGCAGGGTTGGTGAAATCTTTCTATTCAACTACACACGTGGGCAGTAATGGAAAGCGAAGGTTCAGTCATCTGGGCTGTACCAGATGATACCTACATTCTCTGCCACCTCAAACTTGTGAAGGCACCTTCAGTGTACACGGGAAACCAGGGCTACACATAAACCCAATCAACACATTTGTATGTGAACATGTTCATTACAGAACAGGTAGCAAGAGATTTGGCCCTCCTCTATCCAGTGACAGATTTCTAGTTCAGTATATCAGTTTACTCTTGGCTCTTGAATAAACAAAGCAAGCATATGTCACATATTCATGACAGATGGTCCAAACCAAGGGCTACTTAAATCCTTTTTTTCTCCACGGTTGTTACAGTGTCTGGGTTCCCCTGTAGAGTAAGGAGAAATGTAATTAGGTGCAAAAGTTCTGCTATACAATCAGTTCCTCAAACTTTAACAACAATCATGATTTGCAAGGTTGGCAAATGGCTTCAAATATTCTACATGGGGGGGGGGGGAGGAGGAAGAGTCATAGAAATCCTTGAGGTGGATTTAATTAGCCAGAGGCTGGAAAGGACAGAGGAATGTTCTCTGGATGGAGCTGTTATGAAGAACTAAATTCATGATCCAGATTAACAGCTTTTATTTCCCTGGACTCCAGTCAGTCAATAAACATTTATTAAGCATATACTGTGCATGAGGAGCTGTGCTAAGTACTAAGAATTAAAAAGGGTAAAAAGACCTCCCTACTCTCAAGGAGCTTACAATCTAAGGGGAAATTCCAAACTCATAACAACCCCCTGCCCCCTTCTTCATTTTCAGTTTATGTCAAAAAGGTTAGAACACTGGATCTAGAGTCAGGAAGACTTGAGTTCAAAATCCTAAGCAGATACTTAGTCACTTAAAGTCACAGTTCCTTAGTTTCCTCATATGTAAAATGAACGGGGATGTACTACATGGCCTTTAAAGTCCCTTCCAGATCTAACTCTTTGATCTTGAGATTTCATAACCAAGACCCAGCTCATGGGGGGAAAAAATGTTTTCTTAATTTTGACTACTTGGAGCAGTGCCCCTAAAGTCTCATTTAAAGACACGAGCGTCAAACTCTCTATGTAGAATGAATTTTATCTCAGTCCACTGAGAAGCAGCATCATAATGCACTGATAAAAGGGCTAGCTGACCTCAGAGTGCAGAAAAGACCCAAACTGAAGTCCTGCCTCTGATACAGTATGTGTATATATACATATGTGTGTGTATATATGTACATATGTATACATATGTATATATGTACATACATACAGTATGTGACCACAGGCAAGTCACTTAATGTCTTAGTACCCCCAGGTTCCTCAAACTATTATAGACAATTTGCTGAAATGCCTCAGAGAAGGGAGTTTCCACACCAAGTACACTCTGCCCAATGAGAGCTCATATATAGACTTAAAAATTTTTTTTTAAAAATCTAAAATATTTTTCCCCCTTTTCCTTATCTACTCACAGGGCATGAAAGTTACTTAAATGTAGGGAATGCAACTTATCCTTCCCTTAGAATCTCAGCTGTTCCTTGGAAGATGTGGGACTACTTACTCATACAGCATAGATACTCAAAACACAGTCGCACATGAAAGTGAAACTTTGTAAACAGCCTTTTAAAAAGAACCAGCCTGCACAGTTTGAACTTCTTAATTGATGATAAAAAAAAGTCAAATAACATAGCCATAGATGAATGACTATTATTTCAAGTTTAATCAGTCTGGGTCTCAGTTTCCTCATTTGTAAACTGAGGGTGTGGAGTTAGATAATCTCTAAAGTTTGGGGATCCTATGCACAAATAATTTATCAAAGCTGATCTCCTCAAGAGATCTGTGAACTGAAAGCCTTGGATTCTCATCTTGACCGAGACTTGTTGAATTAGCTTATCAAATCATTTTGTCAGAAGCATAACTGCTAACTTCTAGGAACGAAGTGAGCATAATATCTATAAAACACTTGGAATTTGTGGGATAAAAATGAAAGGTATTATTAATATTATCTTGGTTTCCTTGGTAATTATCTGCTCTACTGTCTATTCAGCTGAACTAAGGATGAAAGGTGACATAAATACCAAATATTAGTAGTCATTATAAATGTTAGTACCATCCTCAGTAGCATTTCTGTTTTCTCTGCAGGAAATTGGTTTTAATGCTTCAAAATTAGGTTTAATTCACAGAGCCCATGTGTTATATATTTCTACAAGTTAAACAATTTTCTTATAACTTTAGATATGTGTGTGTATGTTTGTTAGAAATAATGTATAGGTAGCATTTTTGTGTATTATTACCACATTAACTGCACCAATGACACTTATACGATTTATGTGTATGCAGTTTGAGTGTTTCTGAAATAATCATTTAGGGAATCAGAAACTGAAAAGGACTTTAAGAAAAAAAATCTAATCTAAAACCTTCCTTTTACAAATAATACAACAAAACCCAACTGACATGCCTAGGGTCACTCAGGTAATAGGAGGAAGAGTTCTGATTCAAACTCAACTCCTACATGCAAAGTAAAATAAACGATATTCAGAGAACATTGTACATAGTAACAGAAATATTGTAAAGATGTTCAACTATGAAAGGCTTAGCTACTCTGAAAATGCTATTCAGAGAAATGAAGAACTCTAAATGCAGGTTGAAGCATACTTTTTAAAACTTTATTTTTCCTGTTTTATTTTGTATCTGTGTTTCCTTTTGCTACATGACTAATATGGAAATACGCTTTGCATGACTTCAGACATGTAATATCAAATTGCTTGCCTTCTTAAGGAGAGGGGAGTGGCAGGAGAGAGGGAGAGAATTTGGAACTCAAAATTTAACTCAAAATTGGAACTCAAACTTGTTCTAAAAAGTTTTACATGTAATTGGGAAATATTTCACTATATGTATATATCTGTATATGTATTTATATGTGTATACACACACATATAAAATCAAAGTAATTTACTCTAAATCCATATCTGGACCCCTTTCATTTTGTAATTTTGTAATAATTTTACTGCCCCACCTCCCAGATTAGTCATGTTTGTCTAACTTTTCAAATATAGTTCATTAAAATACCAGAACAATTGAGCCTTATCTGCCCAGTGATGATGCTTCTGAAAGTCCTTGTTCTATTTCGCATCATAGGTTTGTTAACATGTTTGTAGCAAGATTCCTGTACCATGCCAATACTAGAGACATATGACATAGTTATTATTACTGCTGAGGCAGGAACAGCCTCAGATAGGCACTATTCCATTGGATACCTGACATTCTTTATATTTTTCAAAAGTCATTATCATAATAGAAAGTCCTTTTTCTGTACACCTTGATAATAACATATGATGTAGTTCCTTTCTGGGAAAAGGATTCCTTGCCTTAGGTCATGCTTTAAGGCATAGTGCCAATAAATAGAGTAACATTAGCCACCTGACGTTCTCTAATCATCTAGAAATGTACCTCCCATTGTTGCCATGAAAGGCAAATTGCATATAATTCAGAAGTAAGGGCCTGATCATGAACACTGCAGGAATATCACTACTAAAGGCATATCAAAAAATTGATAGTTGGTCTATAAATTTCAAAGCAGCTTAGTACACATTCAGGTCCTTTTCATACACTTGGAGAAATATATATGGGTGTATGTGTTTGTGTATACGCATATACACACATACATGTATATACACACCTATATAAAACACATACATATATGTATGTGTGTATACACACATACTCATTAATATCATCCCCAACTCCTAACATGAAGCCTGGTTTACGTTTCCATATTTAGAAATAGCAGATTTCGTGTTATAATGTTATGCCTTTGCATTTATCCTTTGGCAAATATAGAAGTAAGTTACTCTCAGGTTACAGAATCATTTTCTAGGATAACTATATTAAGATAAGTATTTTGGACATTATTTACAAATGGAAGTTTCTTATTGGCTGTCAGGGCTGTCTGACCTTGAAGGACCTCTTTTTTTAAGAAATCTCTTTTCCTCTTTAGTTTTAAAGTAATCTTCATTTCTTATTACCAATAAGATGGTACAAGTGCTATAATGCATTTACGGAAGATTACTGCATTTCTTGAAGAGTTGAAGTCATGTGTACTTTGGCCTTAAGCCATGGAATGCATTCAAGGTGTGCATCTCTACTGAAATGAAGTGCCTGTCATGTCTTATTGTTTAAATATATGGTAAAAGAAATCCCATCTTCATATGACTTTATTTATTTATTTATTTTTAGTGCTTGTGAAAGGCACCATATTAAAAGCTCTCTAAACTGAAGTCTTCTTTATCCAGGAAGAATAAGGAGAGTTGCCTTAAGGGAAGCACCTGTTTTCCTTATACCACTCTCCTAATAAGCCTAAACCTTATTCTGGAGGGACCATATCGAAGTGTGAGAAGAAAGCTTAATCTCCAGTCTTGTCCAGCAATTAGCCTCTTTTGCTTCAGAGCCTAAAAACACAGATTCCAATCTGGATGAGCTTTCGAATGTAGAATGAAAACAAGATTGAAAACACTGACTCATTTCTATAGAAACCTTTTAGCAGCCTTGAGATGGCAACACATTTTTATTTCCATTGAGGTGCACTAGAATGAAGGAGGAAGCATTAGAGCCTAATCCGAAGGTTGTAAAGTAGGCAAAGCCCCTCAGGCTGCTAGAGATTTGGGTGTATGTATGGATTGTAAGACCTCGTCCTTAAAAATGAAAAGACCAATGTTAGTAGCAGAATCGCCATCGTTCAGTTCTCCAAGTGTTTTTCTCAGACACCCTTTTGGAAATGCCTTAGAAATAAATTATTTACTAAAATTTATGTATCTAGAAAAAATGGCATTGTCTTTACCTTAGAGAAATTAGCACGTAGTTGATGATGATGATGATGATGATGATGATGATGATGATGATAATGATGATGATGATGACCTCCACCACTGGCTGATTCAGCCAGCAGCAGTGGAAGGAAGCATCATGGATCTCAGACCTGTCTTAGCCTCAGTGCATAGTGAGTGCTAGACTTGAAGTTAAGAAGTTGAAGTTATGAGTTCAAGTACAGATTCAGATGGGTGCTAGCTTTGTGACCCTGGGCAAGTCAGTTAACTTTTGTCTGCCTCAGTTTCCTCAACTGTAAAATGGGTATCATAATGGTGTCTACCTCTGATGTGTTTGTGAGGAACAAGTGAGATAAAATCTGTAAAGCACTTAGAATAGTACCTGGCTCGTAGTAGTTGCTTAATAATAGTTTCCTTCCTCCTTCCTTTCCTCCAGTTCTCCCTTCTTTCCTCTCTCCCTGCCACTTTCCCTCCCTTCCTTTCTCCCTTCTTTCCTCTGAATTAGGAAAGGATCTGGAGAGGTGGTAAGCATTAGAAGGAGAAATGACCTGATAATTTACTATCCTAGTAATATGAAAGGTTGAATGAATGAATGAATAAATGAAGGGTCTTTTTTTTTTAACCAAGTGAGTACATGGTGACCCAAACAATTCCAACTGTGGCATGTTTGCAGTCATTTTGGGCTATTTAATAATGTAGGTTATTCCTTATAACCTGAGACTAACTCATTGCTACTAAATTGCTAATTAGAACACTACAAAGTTGGGTGTTGCTGTGTGGTAGCTGAAACAGCCCACACCCCCAGTTTAACTGTACTATGGGCACTTTCATTATAACAAGTAAGTATCATAATAATTAACTCTGCAGACTCTTTTCATTTGAGTTTCTACCATCATAGTCTCCATGTTAGGGCTTCTGGTCTTTCTGTTGTACCTATATATTTATATTTTAACTTTTATATTGTACCAAGTGATCCTATATAACTTGGGCTTGTTTTCTTTGTCAAATTAGGGATCAGTTGACTTCAAGATGATTTTTGAAAGAAAGAAAACATTTCTGAGACCATCATGCTACATATCTCAGAGTAACAATTTTCAAATGAATTTATTATCAGTTGCTTTAATGGAAAGTTACAAGAGATGTTTGACAGCAATGCCTAGAAGAGGTGCTTCCTTCCACAACTTCTGGCTGGTTCTGGTGGAGGTCATCATTAACAATATGTTTATTTTTCTAAAGTGAAAATAATGCCATTCTTCTAGATATATAGATATTAGCAAATACTAGATTTCTGAGATATTTTCAAAAGAGTCACTGGGAAAGCCACTTGAGAGGACTAAACGGTGATGATTCTGGCATCAGTAGAAGAAAGAAGGAAATTTAGTTCAATAAGTATTTATTGAGTCCTTTTTGTTGTGCTAGATTACTGTGGAAACTATAGAATTTAAAATTAACTTAAAAATTGTAATTTTAAAATAATCTGAAACCTTATCATGTCTTTGGGGAGTCCTATATAGTTGATGCTCATATAGAGCCAAGTACTTTCCCTACTTTCAGCTCATTTTAACCATATCACAGACCTGGGAGATGGTACTACAGAGGTTATCTTCATTTTGCAAATGAGGAAACTGAGGATCACTCTAAAAGTTGTAGGTAAAATAAGCCCTAATATAGATATTAAGATGGAACAAACTCAAATGAAAAGAGTACCCAGAATAAACTATTGTGATGTCTACATGGTATAATTAAATCAAGGGTAGTACATTTGAATTTGGGGTTTGAGGTCTAGTAAATTATTCCAAGAGCTTTCCCACAGAGCTAATTAATATCAAAGGTGTAATTTGAACCAAGGTGTTTTTGATTCCAGGTCCAAAACTATTTCCTCTATACCATGTACCCTCCATACAAACACCCATAAAATGCAAACATGGAATATGTTTTAAAAAATTATAGAAGGAAGTTTCACCTAAAAATGGGTGAAACAGAAACTTTTTTTCTAGGAGCACAGAGTATTCGAATAGCAATGGGCCAGAGTAGTAGTGGAAGACTTATAGAGAGTGTGAAACTTGAGTGGTTCAGAAAAAAGGAAAAGAGAGAAAAGGATTCAATAAGTATTTATTAAATTAGAAATATGGACCAGACCTGTGATTTCATTGGTATAGAGAAGTCCCAGGTGAGGAAACTCCCTCTCCTAACACATGTTAACACCTTCCCTGAAACCTAAAGTCTTAGAGAGTTGCCTAAAACAGTTTAAGTGACATGTCAGAGATGGGACTTGAACCTAAGTCTTTCTAACTTTAAGGTAGGCTTTCTATCCATTATATTAAATTGCCTCTCAGCATTACATACGACATAATATAAATAAGTAGAATATAGAATAAATCTGGCAAGAGGAAAGAAGAACTCTAAGTGACAATCTGGAATACCTTCCCATTAATCAGAATATTTTGAATAAAATCCAAAATGGAATTAGAATATCTTTCAATCTTAGTCAATTTCTCCTTGGGCCTTGTTTGAAGCTCTAAAAATTCTATAGAAATAATCATAATTCCAGTTAGAGGCTGAGGTGGGATTGACTGAGGTAGAAAGGCATTCTCTTGCCTATACTGTGGTATAGGAATGAAGTTTCAATCATCCAACATCTTGATATAAACTAAATGCCCTTTTTCCCTTCCTCTCAGTGCTATGAAGAGAATGAAAAACATTTCCTCATCAGAACCTCAAAGAAAGGGATGTTGGCTTTAGAGGGCCTCCTCCCCCACCTTCTGCCCATAGTTTGGCAGCACATCTGCTCAAGAGATCACGACCCTTTATTGTGTAATGCACTATACAATAAGCTACATGCTTATTGAGCTATTTTATGATGATTAGAGCACATGAAGAAATTGTGGTGTCTCTAATTCTTTTCTTTGCAATGTTCACTAACAGTGAGGTAGATTTTCTGAATATCTGTTTTGCATCTGCTAACTAAAACCCATTAAACATTCAGGCCTTCCTGCTTGGAAGGTCCATGAATTTAAAATGATGTGCTGGCATGGCACAGGGTATATCTCAAGGAGTCTACTTCAGCAGACTTACCATAAAGCAACATGTTAATTAACTTAATTGTGCCATCAGTGATGTTGATGATGACATTAACGACTACCTATAATGGCACTGGATTATTGGCATCATTCTTTAAACAGGTAGTTGTGTTTTGTCTTGTTTGTGTAAATGCTGTCATTTTTCTCTAGAGTAGATGCTTCTCTTAGGCAAAAATTGCATCTTATGTGTATTCTACAGCATAAAGGACACCATTGGCTTAATAAATATTAAATCACCAGCATGATGATAGGTGATATGATTGAACCACTTCATTAAAGAGGATTTGTATTTGCACAGTACCATCTCACCTACCTGGATTGCTCAAGGCCAGGTACAAGGTAGATACGTACAAATCCCATTTAATTCAACAAATATTTATTAAGGGCCAGCAATGTTCAAGACACTGTGATGGTCGCTGGGTATGCAAAGACAAAAACAAAACAAAACAAAACAAAACAAAACATCTACTGCAGATATTTTAGGACCTTTCCATAGATCGTGCTATATCCATGATTTATCCCACTTACTCACATGAATATAAATTTTAAGCAACAAAATAGATCCATACTCTCAAAACTTACCTGATTCATCTTCAAAAGAATGGTTTTATAAAATGTCTCCTTCACCTTAGATCTGAGAGCAATTTGTCCCCTTAAACTTCAGAAGCTTTATGAAACTAATTTGAAATCTTTAAGGAAGTACCAAAAAAGAATCATTTAAAATAGCAAAATATGCAGACATTCTGACTAAAAAAAAATGTAAATCCTTGCAAGATTACATACACTGGACATCCATAAGTGGAAGCCAGTAGAAAAGCTGATTTATTAGGGTTATGGACACAACCTAGACTAATTGAGGCACAGGGAAGGCTTGGGTCCAAAGTTTTGCTTCTAAAAAAATGTACTATTTAATTGTGTCTTTGCAAATTTGTCAAAACTAAGATCAATGTTTTAGAAATATTCTAAATAAAACTAATGAAATAAGCAGTATGGTAAGGTAGAAAATGAAACTGGTCTGATCTTATAAAATAATGGCTAATAAACGCTATAATTAGTGCACTATTTGCAAAATGCTTTATAGAAACTGTCCCCTTTGATTCTCACAATTACTCTGTGAAGAAGGTCTAACAGATGTTATTCTCCCTCCTTTTATATATAAGGAACCTGACCTGAGACTCTGTTCAATAAAGTGACTTATCCAGGGTCACATAATTAGTAAGGGTCAAAGACAACATTTGAGCCCATGACTTCCAAAATCCAAGTCAAGGATTCCATCCACTACACAAAGCATTGTTTCAAAGGCAGGTAGGAAGGCATCATATTCCCTCACAGTAATGGAAATTCATTTTATTTTCTCACAGCTGAAATCAGATTGATTAAGATGCTGTTTGAATCTTAAAATGCAAATACCCTGAAATATTTATCTTAATGAAAATTAGTCAGCTGTCTTCCCCACCTCCCATTCCCTACCACCCAAAAAACTTCAATGAAAATCCATGTAGGGAGAGAATATTTATTGATTTGGGGGGGGGGATGGTGAGAAATGTAAAGTTTGAAAGGGTTGTCATAACTCCTAATATTTTTCTTTTCAAATACTCTATGTTCCAGTCAAATTGACCTACTTAATGTTCTGCAGCATACGACATTCCATCTCTTACTTTCATTCCTCTGAATAGATCATTCACCATGCCCAGAATACTTTTCCTCCTCATTTCTGCTTCTTTGAATCTCTTCAATCCATTGTTCAAATGCTACATCTTTCAAGAAGTCTTTCCTGAGAGCCCAAAATACTATTATCTCCAACAATCAAATCATTTTGCATAAATTTTCTATGTATTTGTATAATCTAAATATAATATATACATACATGTGCACATGTACATATACACTTGCGTGTGTATGGAAACACATGTGTCATATTGTAAAAATTAAAAATAACATAAGCAACTTCATTTTGTTTTTATCTACCATCTAGTGAAGTTATGTTATACACACACACACTGCTTATAAGTCACACAGTTTTAAATCACAAGTTCACTTCCCCCTTCCCACTGT
>CM053598.1:77994151-78022075 GCA_028646575.1 Pseudocheirus occidentalis
TAAACTCTGATCTTTCTGGATCTTTCTCTGAATGTAGACATCTCCTTCCATCCTGAGACTTGTATAGTTGACTTTTAACTGTGTGATGCTGAGGAGTGTCCAGTTTTTCAAAATTGGTCATCACACATATGATGTATCTGTGACAAGTTCAATATTCTTTCACAGAATATAATAAGACCTGAAATGTGGTTGATGGGGAATGGTTTGCTGTTCTGTTTGACTAGAACAGAGAAGAATTATGCAAAAATAGGACTGGGAAATCAGAGTCATTGGGAAAGGTTTTATATGTCAGACTGAGGAGTCTGTATTTTATTGTAGAGACAATAGGGAGCCATTTTAATAGGGTGTGTGGGAGAGAGAGAGAAAGATGTGGTCAGTTCTTCACATGGCTTTTTTATAGGTACTTGGAAAAATTATTCTTAACGATAACTGGGATTAGAGGCCATCAAGCCTTCTAAGTTTCAGTTTTTTGTTTTTAAGTTTTTCCACGTGTAGTGTTTTTCCTTTTAATGTAGAAATAGTATTATTACTACTTCTCTACCTAATATTCCGTTGGTAGGACTTTCCCTAATTAGAGGTAATATTTGAAGTAATATTTTTTCCTTTTCAATGAAAAGCCTCGTTTTTTTGGTATTAGTGTGGCTATCTCATGTGCAGAAAATGAGTACTAATTATAACCAGCTCCAGGCAATCTTGTGCTCAAAAACACCGCCAGCCTGTGTGTGCTGACTCTGCCTTGTTAATCACAAAATTGTGCATGTGCATAGCCTATCTTCTCAGACCTGATAATGTCACATCACTGGGACAGGAAAGTTGTTCTGATCTTATCTGAAGTGACTCTGGCAATTTCATGTTTCATCTTAATGAGGTCATCCTGCTAGACCCTCTCCACCCACCAGCCACCCCCACAGTAGCAGAGCATGACCCCTCCCTATTCTACACTGCTGGGCTCAGTGATTAGTCAAGGGGTACTCTTTCCATTGTCAGTCCTGATTGTGGACCCCGTTAATCCCACTCCTGCTTCTCCACTTATTCTCTCTCTCCATCTACCCTATACCCTTTCTCTGACTGTAAACTCTCCAAGGAAGGAAACATTAATAGTAAGCACAGTTGAGGTTTATAGGAGGTCAAGTCCCATTACAGAGGACTGTCAGAGGGCGTTAAGATCCTTCTATCATACTGGAATTTTGTTACAACAAAGATTGCTTGGAGTAAATAGGCAATTTACAAGAACTTGGAAATTTCTTCATGATGGAGACTTCCCTGCCAAAGCATTTGACCTACAACAGTTTTCCTCTAAAGAGGTCAAAACAATTTCACCATTTTTTAAAAAAAAAAATCTCATGTTTTAGGAATTGTAATTATAATACTTTGAGTTTATATTCCAATATTTGGATTCCATTACAAAAGATAGGATGAGAACTAGACCTCTGATTTCATTTCTGTAGGGATTAAAAATCTCCTTCTACCAATGAAGGTCAGCGCCTTCTCTGCAGCTGCGAGATATGGAGATTGCTTAGGGCACTGAGCACTCTCTGGGGTTACACAGCTAATATGCATCAAAGGCAAGGCTTAAACTCAAGCTTCCCTGGTTCCAAGGCCAGTTGCCTATTGGCTATATACCGTGTTGCCTCTCTTCACTTCCATTAATTTTCCTTTTTTCACTTCCATTTATTTTCAAAAAGCAGTCATTCTTTCCTCTCATGTAATAGTCCACAGAATATTAAATATTAATATTAAATATAAAATAAAATATATGATACACTTATATAACATATAAACATATAAATAAACATTTAGAACAGGAACCCAAGAGATTACCTAGTCCAACCGCCATATTTTACAGATGAGGAAACTGAGGCCCACAAAGGCTTAAGTGACTTGCCCAAGGTCACACAGAATAATTAACTTCATATTGAACTCAGATTCTCTGGCACCAAGTTCAGAGCTCTTTCCATTAAACGAGGCTGCCTCTGTGGTAGGATAGTTCCAAAATTGTTTCTATCTTTGTTTTTTTTTTCTTTTTTCTTTTTTTTTGCTGGGGAGAAGGCAGGGCGATTGGGGTCAAGCGACCCGCCCAAGGCCACACGGCTAGTCCCTGTGTTAAGTGTCTGAGGTTAAATTTGAACTCAGGTCCTCCCGACTCCAGGGCCGGTGCTCTATTCACTGCGCTACCTAGCTGCCCTACAAACCTTTCTTCTTAAAAGAGAATGCATCCCAACCACAGGAATAGTATTTGGATGCCGTGTGTATTGGTTTCCATTCTCAGATGTCCTCGACTAAACTTTGGGCTAACAGAATAGATAAAGATAGCAGAAATGAGCACCATCACCTGGTTAAACAGCCATGGAACCCTTAAAACACAAGGAATCCATTAGAAACCCTTTTCTTGTAGCTAGATGGCATAAGAGACAGTCAGGAAGACTTGAGTTTAAATTGGGCTCCAGACACTAGTGTGAGCCTGGGCAGGTCATTAAACGCCAGTTTCCTCAACTGTAAAATGAAAATAATGAATACCTACCTGACAGTATTGTTGTGCTGAGGATCAAAGGAAATATCTGTAAACCTCTTAGCACAGTGCTTGTCATGCAGTAGGTGCTTAATAAATAACTTGTTTCCTGCTTTACATTCTTTCAGATCTGTACACTCATCCCTTTTCTACACTGTGATGCTATATATATTCCAAATACCCCCTACATCCTAAAGAACTATGCCAAATATGCTCCCTCCCCTGCTGCCAAAATGCTGCCTTTTCTTTTATTTCTCAGTAGAGCTTAATTTCCACCCAAAGGGGATTTCTTCAGCTGCACATTGTAATGCCGTTGCCTCGAAAGAGATTTTATGAAATACATCCTTTCTGCTCAGCAAATGAAATGGGATCTACAGAATTCATGAATTATTTGGGCTTCAAACGATTCCGAATAAAGGACTGCTAGTTAGCAGAGACAGAAATGCTAATGACCTCCAGGAACAGGCATCTTCTGAGAGGACAGTTGGAAATGTTTGGAGCATATGGCTTTCAACAACAACAACCAAAAAAATAAGACAAGAAAAAAGAAATAGGGTAAAAAATCTCTCTTGGTGAGTCCAAGAGGAAGTATCCATTATCTAATGTCATATTGTTATAATCACTGGGAGCCAATGTTGGATAGCTAACTTGTGTGCTCACACACTAACTGTAAAGGTGAGACCTAGATAAGACCTATCGAATCCCTCTACAAGTTCTGATTGTCTAATAATGAGCATGAGGCCAGGAAGCCTTTGTTGACAGACAGCTCTTCCAGGATGGGACCTAATTTGCAAGAGGAGCACTTCTCTCGGGGGCATGCTGACTCAGAAAGTGGATGGACAGAGTCAGTCCAGGGCTGTTATTACTAGATAAATGAATAACCTTCTGGATGAAAAGTTATAGATCTGATCAATGAAGGAGACATATTTCAAAAATTATCCCCAAGGATATAGTAACTGCCTTATGATTTGCTATTTAAAATATAAATCAATAGGAACCTAACATCAGCAATATGAAATGTGCTAAAACTTTTACACTTGGATTGTTCCAGCTAGTCTGAACTCCATGTGGGCCTTCTATGTCTGGATATCAAGGAAAGCTGCTAGTGACTACAGCTATGTAGGACCCTGAACATCTAATGTGTCACTAAAGATTATAAAGAAAATACAACTTCAAATATTAGTCTACGTGGTTCCAAGCAATAGCATAATTAAGTCTGTAATAAACAAGAGGAAATTTAGACAACCCTATTACAGCGAAGGAAAGGAAATGCCATGTGGATTTCTGACTAAGATTTCTATAAAGTAATCCAGAGTGCTTGTGGGGTTAATTAAATGTGCTTCTGCTAGCTCCTGTTTGTATTTGTCAGTCAATATGCAAATAAGTACCTACTATGTGCATGCCACCATGCTAAGTGCTGTTTGGCTGTATTTTTCACCCATGGAATAACAGTTTTGACAGAATTCAAGCCAGGTCCTGACAACATTGGTTAAATTGTTTGTTTTAACAAAAACTTGTTGGTTTCCTTCTAAATAAAACAGCAATAAATCAACACTGGTTAAAATGAGATGCTAACGAGAGGCTGAGAATATGGACACGAGGGTACCTTTGAGACTATGGAATGGCTAGGAAGGATGTGGGGAAAACAGATTGGGCTTGGGTCACCAGAGCCACTTCCAGCCATGGCCATAGTAGGAATATAAAGATTTGAGGAACTTAAAGGAACAAAAAATACACCTTACACTGGCAGTGGTTTCAGCCACTCACATGGAAGAAACAAAGGGGATTACGAGGAAGCCAATTTTAATAACATTTGACATTTCCAGGCTCCATCCAGTAGTCAGCTGCATCCCTCAGACCATTGTCTGGCTAAATGATTTCATAGAATGGTAATGACTCCGAGGAAGGTCAAAGGATGAAACATCTTGGAAACTAGACTGCCATGGGGAATGAGTGAGGGCTGGTCATTATCAGCTGACGAAGGGACAAAAGATGTATCTGGTGAGGGGGAAGGGGGAGCTCTTCTTTTGTGAGAAGCTGAGGCTAGGGCTGGGATAGCATAGGGAGAGAAAGAGAAAGATTTAATTCTGTGCATGGAAAACCCAACCTGGAGCTCTAAGCCAGAGCACCTCCAGGATACAGCATGTCTGCGGCGATGGGAAGCTTTTAAAGAAGCTGTTGGAATAGAGTACATCTGAGGCAAGTCAGGAAGTAGATGGATCACATTCTAAGCTGAGGGAGACAAATGTTAAGAAGAATTGTTTTCACTGCTGTGGGGAGATGGGGAAAGCTGTCAAAATTTGCAAGCAAAGCAACTTCCCAGAGACATGCTTTCAGACTCTCATAAAGGGGCAACTGGAACTGAATTCTGTACTTGCTTCATCTATTTTTTAAAAAGGCAGTAATAACAGTGTCCACCTCATCCCATCCCCCAAAGATGCCTGCAATGGTACATTTGGTACTCCCCGGCATGGATATGGCTGAGCAACTTTTCATGAGCCTTGCAAAGGTCTTGGGCTATCTATGCTGCTACCCTTTACAAACAATACTAATAATGGCTACTAGCTGACGTGGCACTTTCAGGGTTGCATATTATGGAATAACAACCCTGTTAAGTAGATAATATTAACAACCCCATTTTATAGATGAAATTGAGGAAGTTTGAGTGATTTGTCCAGGTCACAGCTAGTAATTATCTGAGGGAAGATTTAAATTTAGGTCTTCCTGACTCTAAGTCCTGAGCTCTAGCCACTATGCTACCTAGGCTGTGACTTTGATACCTTTGATTGGAAGAAGCCTCCCTATCAGCAAGGCAGTTAGCAGGCATTTAAGCACCTACTATATTTCAGGCACTGGCATGCAAAAAAAAAGCTAAAAATATTCCCTACCTTCAAGGAACTCACATTATTTTTTTTTCTTGGTTTTTTTTTTTTTACTTTTTCAGAGAGGGGCAGACAGGACAATTGGTATTAAGTGACTTGCCCAAGGCCACACAGCTAGTAAGTGCTAAGCATCTGAGGTCAAATTTGAATTCAAGTTCTCCTGACTCCAGGGCCAGGGCTTTATTCACTGAACCACCTAGCCACCCCAGGAACTCATATTCTAAAGCAGAAAAGAGCTTGTAAACAATCACACATATACAAGATATATACACAGACTTGTTTGACTTTAATCTCAGGAGGGAAAACAAGTTCTTACTAAGCATCTAGTATATTCCAGGTGCTGTGATGAGCACAATACCTCCATGGGGTAGGTACTACTAAAATACCCACAATAATTCCACAGTTGAGGAAACAGAGGCAAACACAAGTGAAAATGACTTGCCCAGGGTCACACAGCTAGTACCTGAGGCCAAATTTGAACTCAGTTCCTCCTATCTCTGGACCACATACTCTATCTGATACACTGACTGCCCTTAGGGGGCTGAGGATGGGGGAGGGGGAGGAAAGGTGGAATGGAAATGGAATTTGAACTAAGACTTCATCTCTGCTCACTCCTCACTAACTTGACCCATCACTTACTACAAGTCTGATCACTTTTTATGAGAATCATGGCATCTTCACTGAATTTCTTTGGCCCACCTAATCCTTGAAGTCATTATCAGTCACTGGTTTCCACTTCCATCTTTCTTGGGAATCCTTCCCAAGTGAACATAATGTAAAAGAGAATAGCTTCTGTGCCAGTCACTTGACGTCCCTCACCTTCTTGTCTTTGGATGTTGAGCGAGGAGTCCCAGTGATAACTACTGCTCAAGACACCAAGCTGAGTCAGAAAATGAACCCCCACAGAGTCTAAAGTCCATTTCCTCTGTCATACTTCCTTGAGGTTTAGGCCTTACTTTGTGAAATGAATACTCCCCCTGGCTTTGGAAATTTTAAAGTTGCCTTTCTTGATCCAGTTTTCTCCTCTAGGTCTTGGTTTCCTTCTAAATAAAATGGCAATAAATACACAAGTGCTACCTTCTTCATGGGGTCGGTGACAGAAAGGGAATGGACTGGGGGTAAAAAATGATGTACATTTTCAGACAAGACTGGTATTTGTTTAAGCTAAATTGCACAGTGAATAGAATTCTAGACTTGATCATATGAGGAAGATGTGACCAGTACCACCCACCTCAGAAGGCTGGGTTGAGAAAAGCACTCTGCAAACCCTCAAGTTCTATACAAGTATGGATTTCACTACACTTAATATCAGATGGAATAATGGGTGTGAAAACTCTCTGACAAATATAAATGGACACCTCCATGGGAAGTGGCAATGCGAGTATTATTGTATCACTTTCCATGGTTATAGGGTCCATGACTAGAAGCAAGCTGTTGAGGTATGAGAGCTGAATGATACCTTGCAGTTTGGTTATCCAGAATAGATATCTTTGTGCAGGAGTAGTATTTCCTGGCAGCTAGCTGATTCAGTGGACAAAGTGCAAGGCCTGGAGACAGGAAGACCTGAATTCAAATGTGGCCTCAGACACTCACTGTCTGTGTGACCCTGGGCAAGTCACTTAATCCTGTTTCCCTCAATTTCCTCATCTGTAAAATGAACTGGAGAATGAATCGGCAAACCACTACACTGTCTTTGTCAAGAAAATCCCAAATGGAGTCATAAAGAGTTGGACGTGACTGAAGCAACTGAATAAGAAGTATTTACTGGCATGGCTTGTTCTATGCCCTTGACTGTCTTTCAGCTGACTGTAAGGCAGAGAGGCTGAGCTGACTCGACAAATTATCTGATGATCCTTCACATACAGGCTATGGACTTCAGAGCCTTCAGCACTTGTTAAATGGTCTCAGGGACTTCTGACAATTCTCTTGGCCTGCAGGGTCAGAAAGGTTTCCTTGATGATCAAATGCATAAGCCTAGGCTGATCATTTCTGGGTCATCAAAAAGGACTACATTAAATTAAAAAATGACGACGATGTGCTTCTTCATCTCATTCCTTTGGAAACTGGGTTGTACAAGGCCTCATGAGATCTGGCACAGTTGACAAGACAGTCATTGAACAGCCTGTGAGAGCATAAGCAACATCTGAAGAAAAGCAAGCCTGCTTTAGAATCAAATCACTTCTGACACCAACCCACTGTCACCTTTGGCAAATGATTGGTCCTTTTCAAGTTTGTTTTCCCCTCTGTCAGTTGAAGAGGATGGACAAGGATTCTTAGCCTTTTTGTTTAGAATTCTGAAAAATCCTAAGAACTCCTTCTTAGAATATTATGCTTAAATTAATTGAAATAAATGAGATTACAATGGGAATCAATTGTATTGAAATAAAGTTATTTTTTATCCTGTCGAAGTTCACAGACTCTTGGAATTTATCTATTGGATGCATGGGCTAAGAAACCTAGAACTAGACAGTCTCTAAGGTCCTTTCCATCTCAATCATTCTATGAGACCATGGTGGGGATATATACTGCATAATCTACTTTGTTAAAACCCAAACTACAGTTTAGACTTGT
Organism: Pseudocheirus occidentalis; assembly: GCA_028646575.1. Taxonomy (NCBI): domain Eukaryota; kingdom Metazoa; phylum Chordata; class Mammalia; order Diprotodontia; family Pseudocheiridae; genus Pseudocheirus; species Pseudocheirus occidentalis. The sequence continues at coordinate 78,002,114 of CM053598.1, forward strand.
AGTTTTCTTTTATCAGCAGGAAAGTTGAGATTCTTCTGTTCTTGATGCTGCCATAAACCAAAGGCTTTACACCTGTAGAATCATGGTGCCACAGACTAAGACCTGGAAGGAAATTCCAAGGATTGTGGCATCATAGATAAAAAACTGAAAGGAACCCATTTTATCAAACCCCTTTGTTTTACTTAACCTTAAAGGTTTTGAATTACCCAAGGTCACATATGACAGAAACAAGGATACTACAAAGGAGACAATTTTAATTACGCATCAAGATTTGAATCTCAATCTTATAATGCCAAGTCCAGTATTCTTTTTATATACCATGCAGTAGATAAATATTTCAGTTTCAGAGAATCTTGAATAATAGAGAGAATTCAGAGAAATAATCTATGAAATATTTTATTTTCCCAATTACATTCAAAAACAATTTTTACCATTTTTAAAAATTTTGAGTTCCAAATACTCTCTTTCACTCCATTCCCTTTTCATTGAGAAGACAAGCAACTTGACATAGATTATACATGTGCAGTCATGCAAAACATATTTCCATATTAGTCATGTAGGAGAAGAAAATACAGACCAAAACAACAATCCACCCCCCCCAAAAAACAGTTTTAAAAGTATGATTCAGAATTGTCTTGAATCATTGTATTGGTGAGAATAGTTATTCACAGTTGATCATCATACAATATTGCTGTCACTGTGTACAATGGTCTTTTGATTCTGCTCACTTCACCTTTCATGAGTTCATTTATATCTTCCCAAGTTTTTCTGAAACTACCCCATGTACCATTTCTTACAGTACAATAGTATTCCATCACAATTATAAGCTATAACTTTTTAGCCATTCCCCAAATGAAGAGCTTCCTCTCAATTCCCAATTCTTTGACATCACTAAAAGAGCTGTTATAAATATTTTTGTACACTTGGGTCCTTTTCCTTTGCATTTTTTGTCTTTTTGAGATATAGATGTAATAGTGATATTGCTGGGTCAAAGGATATACATGGTTTGACAGCCCTTTGGGTATAGTTCTAATTTGCTCTTCAGAATGATTGGATTAGTTCACAATACTCCACCAACAATACATTAGTGACTCAATTTTTCCACATCCTCTACAATATTTGTCATTTTCCTTTTTTATCATATTAGACAATCTGATGTGTAAGAGATGGTACCTTGAAGTTATTTTCATTTGTATTTCTCCAATCCATCCTCCCTTCCATCAGCACCACTCTCTTCTCTTCTCTTCTTCCTTTCCTACTTTTCTGTAAGTCAAGATAGATTTTTATACTCAACTGACTGTGGGTTATTTCCTCTTTGATCAAATTCCCATGAGAGTAGGATTCAAGCATTTTCTCCATCTCCTTCATCTTCCCCTCCACTGTAAAAGCTTTTTCTTGCCTCTTTTATGTAATATAGTTTATCCCCATTCCACCCCTCCCTTTATCCCTTTCTTAGTGTATTTCCCTTTCTCACACTCTTAATTTTATTTTTTAGATATCATCCCATCACATTCAACTCACACCCATGTTGAGTATCTACATATGATACTTCTAAATGCATCAATAATGACAAAGTTCTAAGGAGTTATGAATATCATCTTCCCACATAAGAATGAAAACAGGTTAACCTTATTGAATACCTTGTGATTTCTCTTTCCTGCTAACTTTTTAAAGTTTCTGTTGAGTATTGTATTTGAAAGCAATATTTTTAATTCAGTTCTGGTCTTTTCTTCAGGAATGCTTGAAAGTCTTCTATTTCATTAATGTCAATTTTCCCCTGAACTGAAATGTTCTGTTTTGCTGGGTAGGCAATTCTTGATTATAATCCTAGTTTCTTTGCCTTCCAGAATATCATATTTCAAGCCCTCTGATCCTTGAAGGAAGAAGTTGCTAAAATCTTATGTTATCTTGACTATGACTTTTGAATTGTTTCTTTCTGGCTGATCGCAATATTTTCTTCTTGACCTGAAAGCTCTGGAATTTGGCTCTAATATTCCTAAGAGCGTTAGTTTTGGAATGTCTTCAAGGGGCTGATCTGTGGATTCTTTCAATTTCTATTTTACTCTCTGGCTCTAGAATATCATGGCAGTTTTCCGTGATAATTTTTTGAAAAGAAATATATCTAGGCTCTTCTTTGATCATGAGTAGTCCAATAATTCTTAAATTATCTCTCCTTGAGCTATTTTCCAGGCCAATGATTTTTTAACAAGATATTTCACAAAATTCTTCTTTTTATTTTTTATTTTCTTTTGTTGTTTCTTGATGGCTTATGGAGTCTTTAGCTTCCACTTATCCAATTCTATTTTTTAAAGAATTATTTTCTTCAGTGAATTTTTGTCCATCTTTTTCCATGTGGTCAATTCTGTTCTTTAAAGTCTTCTTCAATGGGTTTTTTAGTCTTTTTTTACTATGTGGCCTATTCTGTTTCTTAAGGTTTTATTTTCTGCCATATTTTATTTATCTCTTTTAACAAGCTGTTAACTGATAGTTTTTTACATTACTCTAATTTCTTTCCCCAAATTTTCCTCTGGCTCTCTTATTTGATTTTTTAAAATAATTTTTGAGCTCTTCCATGGTCTGAGATCAACTCATATTTTTCTTTGATGCTTTGGATATAGGAGTTTTGACCTGTTTTCTTCTCCTGATCTTGTGTTTTGATATTTCTTGTTACTATAATAACTTTCTCTAGTCACATTCTGTTGTTGTTGGTGGTGATTCATTTTTCCAGCCTATTTATTGACTTTTAACTTTATGTTAAAGTTGGGCTCTGCTCAAAGTTTAAAAAGGACACTGTCCCAATATTCAGGTTTTTTTGTATAGCTGTTTTTAAAGGTAGTTCTGGGGGGTCTGGAAGTTTTTAGTTCTTCCAAGGTGATGTAATCTAAGGAGAAATGTGTTTACTATTCTCCTGGCCTTTTCTCTGGTCTGTGAGTGAACACAAGCACTCTTTTCTGCCCTGGAACTGTGAATAAGATCCTTTTCCTCTGCTGCCACCAATTCTGTTATGCTAGTGCTCTTCCTCACCCTGGGATTTCAACCCAGTACTATGACAAGGATCTGCACATAGGCAATGCAACATAGTCCTGCACCCACTGTCACCCACTGCAAGCTCCTTTTGACAATTTATCTGACTCCCTTATTGTCTGTCGGCTGAGCAATCCAGAAACTGCTTCTATAGAATCAGTTGCCTCAAGGCTTGCTGATGGCTTGTGCCTGGAATGTCCCACTGCTCACTACTTTGTACAGGGCATCAGGGACTCGCTGTTAGCTTGTCAAAACAGGGCCTGCTGCTGAATTACATGGTTGTTAACAGAACTGGACTGTACTCCATCCTTATCCTAGTGTGAGACCTTTCCTTCAGACCTTCTAAGTTGTATTGGAATGAAAAATTATTTCACCCCATCCTTTTGTGGATTCTGACACCCAAAATTCATTTTAGGGTATCATTTAAAATTGTTTGGAGGAATGTTTGGGAGAGCTCAAGAGAGTCCATGCCTTTTCTCCACCATCTTAACTCCATCCCCTCAGAGAAATAATCTAGACCAACAACTTCATTTTGTAGGAAACTGAGATCCAGAGTTGAGCAGTAACTTACTATTCTTTAGTCTTAGAAGGAATAATAGAGGTATCCTTTCTGAAATCTGAGAAATCTCTACAACTTCCTTGGAAAATGGTTTAAAATTATTCTATGATGAGAAATTCACAGTACCCTAAGGCAGTCCATTCTATATTTAGACTTGAACAATGTTACCTGCATACTCAAAGTATGATTACTGATGAGCATAGGTGATTTGTTCACTCATTGATGGCTTGTTGTATAACAGATGAAGACTTAGTATACTGAGTTCTTTATGAGAAAGAAGCTTTTTATTTTGTTTCTTAATGTGTATGGAATTTTTAATGCACAGTGTAGGGCTTGCCTTAATTAAAAATGGTGAATTCCTTTTTTATTTCCCCTCCTTCCCATTCTTGGTGGAATATGACCAAAGCAGCCAATATCTCCATGCCACTGTAGCTGTCAAAGGCTTCTCCACTGAATCAAAATATGTGAGCCTGCTCTCCCTGGATAGTTATAAAGTGACCTTTCTCTATCTAGTTCTTATATATAATTATCTTTATTCATTTGGAATCTACTGAATACCTACTACATGGAAGTCCTTGGGCTTGATGGTGTGTGTCTCAATCCAAAGGATCTAATGAACAAATTCATGCTGAGAATAAATAGCTTGAAATGTTTGTGTTCCCAAGAAAATGTGCCTTTTAATATCCAAAATACATTAATCCCAAATAAATGAGTCCCAAATGGTAAAATTTCAGCAATTTCTGACCACTGGGTGGAAAATATACTTTGAATAGAGTGGGAGCTAAGCCTTTAAATATTCCTCATATCATGAAAAGGTAGTGTGAGTAGGCTACCGTGGCTGTGCAGTTATTCATTCTGAAAATACAGTACTTACCAACACTGAAAGGGCAACAAAGATGCATGATATAGATGGTCTCTTGCCTCACAAAACTCAAAATTTAATGAGAGAAGGGGGAGACAACCTACTTTGTATTAGTTATTTGTGTCACATGATGAGAGATACAAAGTCCATAAAAGACTTCTAAAATAGTAGATAATTTCTGACTGGAGTAATAGGGAAGGTTTCATGGAAGATGTATCATATAGGATGTAAGGGATTTCAATAGGCAAAACTTGGGCAGGCCCATAAGGTTTGCAAAGAGAACAGACAAGAGCTGTGACTGAAGATGCATTTGGCAATGGTGTGCAGGGAAAACTTGAGTGGGGAAGAGATCAAAGATGAAGACCTCAGTTAGGAAAGCTTATTATAATACAAAATAGTTAAGTCTATTATTTGTCAGGATCATTGAATGTAACATTTTGATTAATCAAACATTTAGATCTTTTTGAGGGAGAAGAATAAGAATTTTTTGCAAGATTTAAATGAACTGATACTGAGTGAAGTGAGCAGAACCAAGTGAACATTGTACACAGTAACAGCAACATGATGAAATGGCCACCTTTGTTAAACTTAGCTCTTCTCAGAAATACAATAATCTGAGACAATTTCAAAAGACTTATGATGGAGAATGCTATCTACATCCAGAGAAAGAACTGTGGATTCTGAATGCAGATCAAAGCATGTTATTTTGTCTTTTTTTTTCTTTCTCATAGTTTTTCCCTTTGGTTCTGATTCTTCTTTCACAATGTGACTAATGTGGAAACATGTTTAACACAATTGTAAAGAAATAGCCTATATCATATTGCTTGCCATCTTGGGAAGGGGAGAAAGAAGGGAGGGAGAAAAAAATTCACAACTCAAAATTTTATAAAAGTGAATGTTTTAAACTTTCTTTACATGTAATTGGAAAAAATAAAACACCATTAAGTAGGAAAAGAAGTATATCAAAAAAGAAAAGAAAAAATGTGCAAATTAGCTTTAATAAAGATTTCAGACAAGAAAAAATAATTTTGCCCCCTTTCTTCTCTGTTCTGAATCTAATTTGGCTTGAATTAGCACAATTTTGTTTACTGAAAATTGTTATTAGACCCAAGACTCCACGCATCTCTCTGTTTTTGCTATGACACATTTCAGCCTCACAGAATAGTCTAAAGACAAGCATGTAATGAGGTAATGAGTATATATCTGGGGGGCAGTGATGCTTGTGATTCGTAGAAACAGTTCAATCATTCAGCTTCATCTCTGAAAAAGAATGCCACGAAGACAAGAATGACAAACCATTCTTCACATAGGTTTATTTGTTCAGCAACTTCCTGGAGATTTCCCAATAATGCCTGATTTAAGTGGAAAATGGAAGTATTGAGTTTAGGAGCCATTGCTTAGGATCAAAGTCAACATCAGTGATTCTCAACCTTCCTAATGCCTTGACCCTTTAATATTCGTATGTGGGCATATCTGCATGTGGGCAGACCCACCTGGAGATGACAGAGGCGCTTAAAATCATCAGAAATATGTGTTTTCCAATGGTCTTAGGCAATCCCTGTGACCCCTGTGAAAGGGTCTTTTGACCCCCAAAGGGGTTGTGACCCATAAGTTGAGAGCCACTGGTCCACATGAAAGATTCTGAAATAGGTCAATAACAAGGACATTTCCCCTGGGAGGAAACCTCGTGTCAATTCAAGACAGAAACTAAAGTCAGACCCTATTTTGTAAGCAAGGGTCTTATTCCAACTTTGAATAAAGTATCACGAAGTAAGTTAAGTACCAAGTATCATTGATGAGCATAGTTAGAATCTAAAGAAGAGAAGAGACTAAGGTTCTGCATGATAGCTCTTTTTTACATTTCAGAGGAGGGACTGGATTTGTTTGCATTGCTACAGAAAGCAGGAATTCTCCTGAGTGGGGATTCAGTCACCTCATTCTGCTGTCTGGAGTCAAGCAAAAGAAATCAAATCTCTATTTAAAAATCTAGAAAAGAACAATCTTCCTGCCCCTTAGTCTTTGCTCCTTAGGTAGATTTTAGCCTAATACAAGGAAGAATTTCATACAACTTGAAGTTACCCAATAAAGAAAGCAGATGTCTCCTGGGACAATAATTTATCGCTTAATTTCTTCAAGGCCAGGCCAAACAGTCATTCATTATGGATGCTATAGAGGAAATGTGGGGAGCAAGTAGAGATAGGAACTGTACGGCAAAAATGAACAGAATATTGGGCTTAGATTCAGAAAAACCTGAGTTTGAATCCTTTCTTAGACTAAGCATGTAACCCTGAGCAAGTCAATGCTGAGGTGTTTCCTTTTCCCCATCTGCAAAATGGGGACAACAGCACCTACCTTTCTTGAGTTGTTATAAAGTGGATTCATAATAACAGCTAACATTCATATAGCACTACCAGGCTTGCAAATTACGTCACTCATATTAACTCATTTGATCCTCCCAACAACCCAGTGAGGTAGGGAGCGGAACGGAGGGAATAAGCATTGATATAGCATCTACTTTGTGCCAGACATTACACTCAGTGCCTTACAAATATTATCTCCTTAAATCCACATGACAATCTGAAGAGGCAGGTGCTAGCACTATCCCATTTTACAGTTCAAGAAAGCGAGGCAAACAAAGGTTAAGTCACTTGCCCAGGGTCATACACCTAGGAAAAACCTGAGGCTTGATTTGAACTCAGATCTTTTTGACTCTCCAGGCCCAGAGCTTTGACCACTACACATCTCATAGGTGGGAGCGATTATGATCCCCTATTTAACAGGTGAGGAAATATAGGCATAGAGAGGTTAGATGATTTGTCTAGGATCACATAGGTAGTAAATCTCTAAGGAAAGATTAGAACTCACGTCTTCCTTACTCCAGGAGTAATACTTCATCCACAGATACAAACAATTTTTGGATGAAGAAATTGAAGCTATCTATAGTTAGGTGAAAAAAATGTTCTAAATCACTATTTATTAGAGAAATTAAAATTAAAATAACTCTGAGGTACCACTTCACTCCTATCAGATTGCCTAATATGACAGAAAAGGAAAATGATAAATTTTGGAGAAGATGTGAGGAAATTAAACTAATGTATGGTTGGTGGAGTTGTGAATTGATCCAACCATTGTGGAGAGCAATCTGAAACAATGCTCAAAGGTCTATAAAACTGTGCATACCCTTTGATTGAGCAATATGACTACTAGGTCTGTATCTCAAAGAGATTATCATAAAAAAGTGAAAAGGACCCACATGTACAAAAGAATTTATAGCAGCTCTGTTAGTGATGACAGAGAATTGGACGTCCATCAATTGGGAAATGACTGAACAAGTTGTGGGATATGAATATACTGGAATATTATTGTGCTATAAGGAATGATGAGCAGGCAGATTTCAGAAAAACCTGGAAAGATTTACATGAACTGATGCTGAGCAAAACAAGGACATTGTATACAGTAACAGCAACATTGCATAATGATCAGCCACGATAGACTTAGCTCTTCTCAGCAATGTAATGATTCAAGACAATTCCAAAAGCATGATGGAAAATGCTATCCACATCTAAAGAAAGAACTATGAAGTCTGAATGCAGGTCTGAACGTACTATTTTCACTTTTTCTTTCCTGTGGTTTTTCCCTTTTGTTCTGTTTTTTCTTTCACAATCTGATTAATACAGGAATATGTTTAACATGATTATACACATATAACCTATAGCAGATTGCTTGCTTTCTTGGGGAGAGGGGAGGGAACAGAGGGAGGAAAACTAAGAACTCAAAATCTTACAGAAATGAATAAAATTTTGTTCTGTTTTGATTTATATTTTTTCTCACACACACACCTTTCTTATCTTTTCTGGGATATAACAGGATTTTCTAACTCATGTAAAAATTTCAGTTTTACGTAACATGAGAGCCTTTATTTCTCCTGGTAAACAAGGTGACTTAACATACCCTTATCTAATTCGATAAACAAATGGATTAGTTTGTATCTTTATACTCCAATTTGCCAGCAGATAAACGGCATATTCTGCATTGCTTCCAGAACAGCTGACATTTTTTGAACCAAATCTAGCCTAGAAAGAAACTGGAATAGCTGATTTCTGATTTTTTTCGAAGATAAGATGAAACTCCGGCCTTCAGACAGTCTTGTCATTGATCTCTGTCTTTTATCTTCCATAAAAGCAGCCCCCTTGAAAATCACCATGCTCTGGGTTTAGCAAAACAGCAGACTGATTTTTGCCTCTATTTAAAACTTTCCCCCAACTACTTTTCCCTCTCCCTGGATTAAGGAACACACATAATACCTAGTGAAGAAACGGGTTACTGAACACACAGAATCCACTGGGTGCCTTGTAGGGTCTATAGAGAACTAAGTCAGAAATACTAGAGTCTAAGGGGAATGGAACTTACTAAAACAGGGCCATTGAACAGCAGTGAAGTATGTCATTCAATGGGATTAAAAACACATATAAAAGAAGCACTAAAAGATGGGGAAATATTCAATTATTAAAAGCCAATTATATGGGCATCGCACTAATGAGATCCCTGGAACACTCAACTGCACATAGCTACCGCTGTCGGGCAAGGTGCCAGGGGTTTTTGCTGGCTTCTCAAATTTTCATCAAAGTCTGAATTTAAAAGGACACACCCTTTCTTTCCAGATGTACCTAGAATTTCTGAACTACTTGTTCCCTTAGCTCCATTGTAAGCGACTGTCTCAGCTCTCCTTTGTGTCTTTGGTTATATGGTCCTTTTCCCACTCAATGAACACATTTTCTTATCATCCCCTCAATTTATAACTTCTATTAAGTCTCCCTATTCTCCCCAAATATTTACCACCTGTCCTTGCTCTTTTAAAGAAGTCTAGCTTGCCCTTCCTTGTCCTCCCCACTTCTACATTTTTAAAGCATCCTTCAAGGTCCATTTCATGTCCCACTTCCTGCCCTAAAGAGCCAACCATAGTAATGTCTCCCTTCTCTAATTCCTTTTATATTTCTGTTTCCTGCATGGTGTAGTTTGAAATAGCACTGAACCTGAAGTCACAAAACTTAAGCTTGAATTGCAGTTTTCCTGCTTAACTGTCTTTGGTCAAGTCATGTAACTTCCATGGGTCTTGGTTTCCTCATCTGTAAAATGAGGCATTGTAATATATGGCCCATAAGATCCCTTCCAGCTATATATCTATGACACTGGGAACCTTCTATATTATATTATCCTAAGGCATTCTTTGTAGCACAATTGAACATTTTGTTCTGTCAGGAAAAAAATGCTATTATTCCATGAAAATGCTGCACAGTTAATTGTTTAATGGAAATTATTTAACAGGAATCCCCAACTAGACAAGAGATTCCTTCTGAGGAATGTCCATGCTCCATTTAACTGTTGTGTTCTCCATAGTAGCAATCACACTGGAGGTTCAATGGTCACTCCTAACAGATTCCTGGAATGGTCTTAACATCATACAGCATTTTCCTGTAAGTCTCACACCATTCCTGAATGGTAGTGACTGGAGAGAAGCCAGCAGTGGGCTAAAGTCCAACATGGCAGTGAAAAGCAATCACAGAGAGAAGGTCAATTCTCCTGAATTCTGTGATTAGAAAAGAGAGAGCAAACTTCCATTTAGAATGCCAAACAAATGTTAAACAAAACACAACGCTCTATAAAAGGTGTCCGTTTTTGCAATAGTTTGGGAATAAGGAAAGGTAGTAGCAATAAGGAAACAAAATTGGGGCACAAAAAGGTGATGACTCAGTAAAGTGAAAGGTGGAGAGGCAGAATGCCTTTTATTTAAAGAGACTTTGAGTGTCCAAGTGGCAACAGATAGTCCACAGACACCCAAGTTCAAGTCCTGGCTCCGCTTCTTTCTAGTCATATAAGAAGTAGGTGTAGGCAATTGTTTCACTTAATGAGGCTTGGTTTTCCAGCTGGTAAAACTAGGAATAATGCTGTTCCTACTGCCTACATTACAAGACTGTTGTGAGCCAAGTCCTTTGTATACAATAGAGCTCAAAGGAAATGGGGGAGGGTAATCATTACTTACAAAATATGAACCATATAATCCTACACTAGGAAAGTTCAGTAAAGGTCCTTGATCCTAACCGTAAACTGAAAATTGAATCCAGATAATAAGAATATAGAACAAACAGAAATCCAGGACTACAGTTAAGGGGAAAGATCACAGCTGGAGTTGGGAATTTGGTAGTCTTTTTCATGGAAATGATCATTATGGTCACAGGAGTAGACAAGATCATCAAGGGAGAGAGAAAAGAATGCTGAGGACATACTTTTGGGGGATACTTATGAGATAAAAAGAGAAAAAGGAAGTAATGAAAGAAGTTGCCTCAAAGGATATTTGAGTTCCACCTCCTTAGCAGTCTTCAAGCAGAGACTGAGTACTTAATTTTGTAAAAATTGTTGTTATCTTTAATTTTTATATAACCTAAATTCTCCAACGCATTCTCTGAACCAACCACCCCCCCTCATACTCACACAGATTTCCCCTCCCAGGGAACCTTACAACAAAGAATAAAATAAAGGGAGGAAAAAACCCAGAAAAACTAACTAGTGTATTTTTTTAAAGTTTAATTTGATTTACACTCTCTCCTAACTCTGGAGAGAAGTAGAGGTAAGTGTTTTCTCATATGTCTCCTGTGAGGTCAAGCTTGGTCATTTTCATTTCATAGCATTCAGTTTCTATTTTTTTTATGTTGTTTTCCCACTTACATTGGTTGTAGAACACAGTGTTGTATACAAATTGTGTCTAGGTTATAAGCTTTAATAGTTTAAAAATGCTCTGACTTTCACAAAAACCTAGTATATTGTTTCCTTTTTTCTGGTTACTTCACTTTTCATTAGTGCACATATTCTTCTCATGCTTCTTTGAATTCATTGCATTCATTATTTCTTTGTCTTTTTTTACTTTTTGGAGGGCAATTGGGGTTAAGTGACTTGTCCAAAGTCACATGGCTACTAAGTATGTCAAGTGTCCGAGCTCTGATTTGAACTCAGGTCCTCCTGACTCCAGGGCCGGTGCTCTATTCACTGTGCCACCTAGCCACCCCACATTCATTATTTCTTATAAAACAGTAAGGGTGACCATTTGCTAATGACATTTTTTAATCAGATTCCTTGGAGTACAGGTTTAACGAGTCACCCTCTTTAAAACAACAGGAAGATTTATTGAAGCCTTTGATTTTTTTATATCAGTAATTTCCATGTATAATCCTTTACCCATCACACACAATAAATGATCCTTCCAATAAAAATGACAACAAAAAACAGTTCACCAAAACTAACACAGTGACATCATATGTGTCCAGAATATACTGTAAAGTAAAACATATTCTTACCTATCTTGTTTTAGAACCAAAATTGGTCAGTGCACTTAGGGAGCATTCAATTTCATTTTAGTATTCCTTCCCTTTGCATTATTATATTCATCATTATCTCTTGGTTCTGCATACTTCGTCCTGAATCAGTTGATATGCTTTTCAACATTTATTTTTTATTTTTTTTAGCAAATATAAATCAAATTTCTTTTTCTCCCACTATTCAGCTCATTGAGAAAACGAAAAAAAAAGAAATTTCTTGTAACAAATATACATAATCAACCAAAACTAATCATTTCATTGGCTAGTTTTATATATATATATATATAGTGATATAGTGGGAGGAGTTCAAAGTGGCAGTGGGCTAGGCTAATTGAGTGCCCAATTTAAGTCCAATTTAAGGTGCCTGTTCAATAAGTCTCTGGCAGCTGAGGGCTACTTGGATAACCAAGAAAGGGCAATTGGGCTGGGTCAGAAATGGAGCAGAGCAGCAGATCTTATACTGACCACTATTAGGATCTGACTACTGTATTTCCAGATAACACAGTCTCAAAAAAATCTTCTATGTTACATAGAATCTTAATATTTAGAATAGAAAGAGATTTGGGTACAACTACTAGGTCTGTACCCCAAAGACATTTTTAAAAGAGAGGAAAAGACCTATTTGATTAAGGCTATTTATGGGAGTTCTTTTTGTGGTGGCAAATAATTGGAAATGGAGAGAATGTCCATCGATTGGGGAATGACTGGACAAGATGGAATATATGATTGGAATGCAATACTATTGTGCTATAAGAAATGATGAACAGGATGATTCCATAAAAATCTGGAAAGGCTTACATGAACTGATGCAGAGTGAAGTGAACAGAACCAGAAACCATTGTACAGAGTAATATTGTACGATAAACAACTGTGAATGACTTATTTTCAGCAATACAATGATCCAAGACAACTCCAAAGGATTCATGATTAATAATACTATCTGTCTCCAGAGAAAGAATTGGGATGGAGTCTGAATACCAAAGCATACAATTTTGTACATCTTTCTTTCTTTTTGGTTTCAGTTTTCTTCCACAAAATTACTAATGTGGAAATTTGTCCTACATGATTGAATATGTATAACCTATCAGATAGTAATCTGATAATCTGAAATGGTAAGTATACCGTTTCAGGGAAGGGGGAGGTGAAGGAGAAAAAGAACTTGGAACTCAATTTTTTTTTGTAAAAGATGAATGTCAAAAACTGTTCTCACATGTAATTGGGGGAAAATGATATTTTTCAAAGAGATTTAGTGATAACATCATTTTGCAAAAAGGGAACCGGTCAAGAGATATTAAGTATCTCGGAGACTCAGGATACAAACTCAGGTACTCTGACTGAAATCAGCAACATTATTTGGTGGCTAGCATTAGATCAGTAAATCAGAAACCTGGATATATACATTTCTTCAGATAGCCTTTATCTATCAATTAACCATTTAACATCCCAGAGTCTCAATTTCTTTATGCATAAAATCATCTTAATAATATTTGCCCTGCCTACCTCACAGCATTGTTATAATGCAATAGTTTAGCAAATATTAAAGTACTATGTAGATGGCAGAATAGAGAAAATGCTAAACTGTGCTCTCCCAATATTCCCCTGCAAACAATTTTAAAACAAGTTCTCAAATGGAATTCTGCAGTGACTGAATCAACAAAAGATCAGAGTGAGATAATCTTATTTTAAAAAAAGATATTTATTATTCTTTTACAAGATTCAGTTCCACAAGCATTTAATTCCAGATTTTCTCCCCCCTCCAAGACGGCATGCAATCTGATACAGGTTTTACATATACATTCATATTAAACATATTTTCACATTAGTCATGTTGCAACGAAACCAATGGAATGAACCACATGAAAGAAGAAACAAAACAAAACAAAAAAGAGATAGTGCAAATACTGTGCTCTGATCTGCATTCAGAATCTCTAGTTCTTTCTCTGGACGCAGATAGTATTTTCCATCATGAGTCTTTTGGAGTTGTCTTAGAACCTTGCATGTCTGAGAAGAGTCAGATCTATCAATGTTCGTCATTGCACAATGTGACTGTAGTTGTGTACAATGTTCTCTTGGTTCTGCTCCCCAGAGTGAGCTATTCTTCTAGCCTGAGACAATTTAGGATATCAGAAAGAGAGATCTGTGACATGGGGGTGGATGCTGACCTGAACCCCATGTGGATGAAACACCAGTGATGGACAATGTAGTGACAACAGAAGCAAAAGCAGCTTCAGGAGCTCTAAAGACAGAGAATGTAAGGGGACATGGCAAGTGGTCAGAAAGAACTATAAAGGGCCACTGTGCTAACACTGGACTTAGGACCAGATGCCACCTTGGCACTTTTATTGCTGCTACCCACTTCAGGATTACAGTTCAAAGAACAGAGAAGAGAACCCTCAGTTAAGAGGCAAGCTGAGACCTAAGGGACAGTATCACATTTGCTCTGAAAAAAATCAGGGATACTGAAGAATAGCATTATTTCTTGTCACAAAGGAGCAGGGAAAGTGAGGAGCACAATCAACTGCAAATCTGACAGATCAGAGCCCTTTCCTGGTTAAGGAGTATAGACAGAAGAGCAGTAGCCACTCCTCTTACCAGATCATGCCACTGAAAACTTCCAAACCACCAGAACTAGCTCTGAAAACAGCAACGTCAAAAATCTTGGGATAGTGCCCTATTCCCACCTCATGCAAGGAATAGAGCCCAACTTTAATATGAAATTCAAAGTCAAGAAATAGCATGGAAAAATGAGCAAACAAACAAGAACTTGACCACAAAAACTTATGGTTGTAATAGGGAAGATCAAGGCACAAATTCAGAAGACAATGAAATCAAGAGAGTTGCAAGCAAAGCCTCACAGAAAAAAATGTAAATTTGATACAAGCCCAAAAAGAGTTCTGGAAAAATAAAATGATTTCAAAAATCAAATAGGATTGATAGAAGAAAATTTAGATAAAGAAAGTAAAGTAAAGCAAAACAAAGCAAAAAAATGAAAAGACAATTAATACTTTCATAAAAGAAGGAGGGAAATGAAGAAAATAATGCTATAAAGAAGAGAATTGGACAAAAATTAAGTAATGAAAATAACTCATTGCAAAGCAGATTTAGCCAAATTGAAAAAGAGATTAAAAGGTGCAGTGAAGAAAAGTTCTTTTTTAAATTATGTATTTATTTTTATTTTTATTTTTTTCCTCCCTCATCACCTACCCCCACTTTCCAAAAGTTATGGGATGTAGTCAAAATAATAGTGAAGGGAAATTTTATATGTCTAAATTCATACATCAATGAAAGAGAGAAAAACTAGAACAATGAAGAGGTCATACAACTAAAAAACACTAGAAAGAGAACAAATTAAAAATCCTCAATTAAACATTAACATGGAAACCCTTTTAAAAATCTAAGGAGAGATTAATAAAATAGTAAAGAAAAATATTAAACTAATAAATCTAGGAGTTGTTTTTGTAGGAAGAAAAATAGACTATATAAGCCACTGGTTAATTTAATTTTTTTAAAAATGAAAAAAACTCAAATTACTAGCATCAAAATTTAAAAGGATGAATGTACCACCAATGAAAATTAAATTAAAGCAATTATTAGTAGTTATTTTACCTAATTATATGTCTGTACAATGGACAATCTAAGTGAAATGAATAAATATTTACAAAAATATAAATTGTCCAAATAAACAGAAAAGGAAATAAAATTCTTATCTGATCCTATCTTTAAAAAACAAAGGAATTAAGCAAAATTTCACTGGGCTCCTTATGAAAAATCCCCAGTTCCAGATGAATCTACAAGTGAATTCTATCAGTATTTTAAGTAAAAATAAATCTCAAAATAAACTATTTGAAAATATTGGCAAAGAAGTTCTACCAAATTCCTTTTTAAGACATAATTTTTTTAGCAGGGAGAGCTAAAACAGGGGAAGAAAACTATAGATCAATTTTCTTATTGAATATTGACACAAAATTTTAAAATAAAATACTAGCAAGGAGTTTACAAAAATATATCACCAAGATCATATACTTAGTATGACAAGGCTGGATTTGTACCAGATATTCAGGGCTGGTTCACTATTAGTAAAACTGTAAACATAATTGACTATATGAATAACAAAACATCAAAAATCATATGACTATATCAATAGATGCAGAAAAATCTTTGATGGAATAAAACATCCATTCCTACTTAAAACACTAGGGAATAAGGAAACACAGGCATTAATGGAATCTTTCTTTTTACTTTTTTTGCTTTTTTTTGGAGGTGGTGCAAGGCAATTGGGGTTTAGTAACTTGCCCAAGGTCACATGGCTAGTATGTGTTAAGTGTCTGAGATCAGATTTGAACTCAGGTCCTCCTAACTCCAGGCCTGGTGCTCATATTCACTTCTCCACCTAGCCACCCCTAGAACTTTTCTTAAAATAATGGTCTTAAGTAGGCTGAGTCAATATTATAAAAATGACAATTCTACCCAAGTTATTTTTTTCAATGCCATACCTATCTAACCATCAAAGAATTATTTTGCAGAGCTAGATAAATGAACACAAAATTCATCTTGAAGAATAAAAAAAAATCAATAATATTAAGGGAATCAATGAAAAAAATGTAAAAGAATACAGCCTAGAAGTTCCAGATTTCAAACTAGAGTACAAAATGGTAATCATCAAAACAATCTGGTACTGACTAAGAAACAGAGTGGTGAATCAATGGAATTAATTACGTATAAAACACACAGTGGGAAATAACCATAGTAATCTAATATTTGATAAACTCCAAGAGCCAAGTTTGGACATAAGAACTCAACATTTGACAAAAATTGCTGAAAAAACTGGAAAGCAGTTTGGCAGAAACTAGGCATAGACTAATATCTCACACCATATACAAAAGTGATAATAGATAAATAATTTAGAAACAAAGAGTGATATCATAGGTAAATTAGGGTAACATGGAAAAATGTACCTGTCACATCTATGAATAAGGTAAGAGTTTATGACAAAACAAAACACAGAGACGATCATGAAAAGTAAAATAATTTTGATTAGATGAAATTTTAAAAGTATTTGCATAAATAAAACTAATGCAGCCAAAACTAAAAGGAAAACAAGAAACTGCGGAGGAGGAAATTTTTACAGCAAATTTCTCTGATAAAGGTCTCATTTCTTCAATATATAGGGAACTGAGCCAAATTTCTAAAAACAAGAATCATTCCCTGACTGCTAAATGTGCTAATGATTGCAACAGACAGTTTTCAGAAGAAGCCAAAAGCTGATTGATGTGAGCAGAACCAGGAGAACATTGTACACAGTAACAGCTACAGTGTGCACTGACTGATTTTGATAGACTTAGCCCTTCTCAGGAATGCAAGGATCCAAAACAATTCCAAAGGACTGATGATGGAAAAGGGCATCCACATCTAAAGAAAGAACTATGGAGTCGGAACACAGAGCAAGGCAGACTGTTTTATTTTTTGTTTTATTTCGTTTTTTTTCTTTCTTATGGTTTCTCTATGTTATCTATGCAAAATGACTAATGTGACAATGTGTTTAATAGGAACATATGTGTAGAGCCCACGTCAGATTGCATACCATCTTGGGTAGTGTGGAGGGAAGGCGAGAAAAATTTAAACTTATGGAAGTGAATGTTGAAAATTAAAAATAAATAAATTGGAAAAAAGAAAAAATCAAAGATATCACTAGTCATATAAAAATGCTCTAAATCACTACTGATTAGAGAGATGCAAATTAAACCACTCTGAGATACTACCTCACACCTATCAGATTGTCTAACATGACAGAAAAGGAAAATGACAAATGCTAAAGGGATGTGAAAAAATTGGGTCACTAATGTGTTGTTAGCAGAGTAAACAACTAGTCCAAGCATTCTGGAGAAAATTTGTGACCATGCCCAGAGAGATATAAAACTGTGCATACACTTTGACCCAGCAATACTTCTACTAAGTATGCATCACAAAAAGATCAAAGGAAAAGAAAAAAGGAACTATTTGTAGAAAAATATAGCAACGCTTAGCAATGCTAGGAGCTGGATATTGAGGGATGCCATCAACTGGGGAATGACTGAGCAAACTGTGGTATGTGGTATGTGGAATACTATCATGCTATAAGAAATGATGAACAGGCAGATTTTAGAAAAACCTGGTAAGACTTATATGAAACTATGCAAGGTGAAGTGAGCAGAACCAAGAGAACATTGTAAACAGCAATAGCGATATTAGAAGGATGATCAACTCTAAAAGTCTCAGCTACTCTGATCAAGGAAATGATCCAAGACAGTTCTAAAGGACCTATGATGAAAAACACTATTCACCTCCAAAGAGAAAACTGAGGAACTCTGAATACAGATTGAAACATGTTTCTTTTTTTTACTTTATTTTTCTTGTTTTATTTTTTTGTCTGTATTTTCTCTTGCAATATGGCTCATATGGAAATATGTTTTGCATGACTTCACATGTATAATCAATATTAAATTGCTTGGCTTCTAAAGGAGATGGTAGGAAGAAGGGAGGGAGAGAATTTGAAACTCAATTTTTTAAAAAAAATTGTTAAGTTTCTTACATGTAATTGGGGAATATTTAATGAAATAGAAATGCATTTTTAAAAAATACTGTGGAATTGTTCATTATTATTTCTAAGCTAAAAGAGTTCTGATGTCTCTCCTCAGGCCCACACTAAGTTTTCTCCTTAGAATCTAAAATACTCTCACAAATTTTAAAACAGATTTCCCATATCCTTGAACAACCCTTAGTTTTGGACCATTAGCCCCCTGAGAATAATGATTTTTCATTTTTGTGTTTGTATTTCCAGAGACTAGAATAATTCCTATAACAAAAGATACTCAATAAATGGTGGTCTATTGATGAATGGGGATTGGGGAATTTGGTCAAGGGGGAGCTAGAGAGGGGGCGAAACAGGACAGGATTGCCTTAAGGTGCTCAAGCACTCATTTCCCCAACCAGCCTATGGTAGTTTTATTATCCTCTAAAGGTTTTCCCTAGAGTTTAAATAACAAGAATCTCGGTTGGTTTTGAGTATTTAAGGATAACTAATCAATAAAAGGCCATTTCCTAGCTTAGTCTATACTTCATGTGGGTATGATTTTTAAGGAAGATCCTTGATAGAACCATGTCCTCTTCAGCAGGATATAAGGTCACTGTTCTCATCTGTATCTGGAAGACAAAGTAAATCCTAAAGAAAGGGAATGCCAAATGGAAGTCTGATTACTTCAGAAATGTTTCTTGACTGATTAGTCACTTTCTTGACTCAAGAAATTTCAGTCTCTTTGTGTTGAAACTAGAATGAAATGCATATTCCTTTGTTATGCATTTAAGTCCTTCAAACTCTAACTCCAACCTCCTTCCAGTCTCTTTTCTCATTATTGCCCTTAATTAATTCTACCTTTTATCCAAAGGGACCTGCTTTCAGTGCCCCATAAATGAGATT
The DNA here is from genome assembly GCA_028646575.1 of Pseudocheirus occidentalis. Lineage (NCBI taxonomy): Eukaryota > Metazoa > Chordata > Mammalia > Diprotodontia > Pseudocheiridae > Pseudocheirus > Pseudocheirus occidentalis. Next base: position 78,021,382 of record CM053598.1, read on the forward strand.
CCACCCCCTGCCCCTGTATCTTTGCCCATGCTGACCACCATGATAGAATGCTCTCTCTTCAGCTCCACCTTTTAGAGTCCCTATCTCCATTCAAGATTCAGCTGAAGCACAGCTTCCTATACTACAGATACCGCCCACCCAATTGTTAGTGCACACCCTCCATCCCCATAAAAGTTACTTTATATATATTTAGCTGTGTATATGTGAGCTCTCTTCCAAGAGAATAAAAGTTCTTTTATTTAAGGCACAATGTTTTTAATTCTTGCCTCCATGTCCCTGGCATATAGCATAGTACCTGGAACATAGTGGATGTTTCATAGATGGCTTTTTTTGTCCTTCATTCTTTTTTTTAAGTTCTATGGAATTTATTTTTTTTTCATGATACATATTTTTTATTTGTTTTCTTGTTTACATAATTTGTTTTCATGACATTTTTGAATTACAAATTTTCTCTCCATCTTGTCCCTGCCCCAATCCTCAAACAGCAATCCCACTGTAAAGCTCCTCCCCTGCTCTGCTCTCGTACTTTCTGGTAGGGCAGGGAGGATCTCCCTTCCCCAGCTTCTGTACATCTTAATTCCTAGTTGCAGGTATTGCAGAACTTTAAATTCTAGATTCTTTCAATTCCTCCCTTGTCACCCACCCCCACTGGAAGGACAATCAATTCAATACAGGCTGTGGATGTGTGATAATA
>CM053598.1:78022575-78092851 GCA_028646575.1 Pseudocheirus occidentalis
AGGAAGGAAGGAAAGGAGGGAGGGAGGAAGGAAGGAAAAGGAGGTAGAAATTTTTTTGTGATTTAAGTACTTAGTAGATGCAAGAATGTGGAAAATTTTCTAGTATTAGACAAAGAAAATTCAGAATTTTCGCAGGTTTTTAGAGTGATCTTTAGATTTCAGAGATGTTCAGGGGATGAATGGCTTGCAGAAATGATCCTGCTGGCTGTGAAACTCCCAAAGCTCTGCATATCATCCTCATGGAAATAAATGCACCTATCTTGCATTTCAGTTTTATTTGTGCCAATGTCTTACAGCTCCTACTAGAAGGTAAGATCCTAGGGACTGGATTAAGGGAGAAAGTAATTCTATATTCCTGGGATACACACAGACTCCATAGTTATAGAAGAAATCCTGAAAAGTCATACTTTATTTTGGTTTGTTTAAAAAAGTCTACCCATAGGCAAAGGACAGACATAAGGTACTCCTTATGTGGGAACTCCCTTCACCAAAGCAGTTCAATAACCTGATAATGATTTAGCAACTAAATCCATAGGGAGTTGTGGGAAGAACAAAGAATGTCTGTGAGTGGACCAGGATTTTTCATCAAGTAAATTCAAGGCAAAATTTGAACTCAGGTCTTCCTAATCCTCAGTCTAATAATCTAAGGAAAAAGTTTCTAAATATTACAAGAAACAATTTGATTCTTTGAGTGGAACAAGCTGTGAAAAGGTTGTGATTCGAAACTGATCGTCTTGGGAGACTGACTTCTTTCTGAATATAATTTTTACCCCTACCAGAAAGCACAAGATTTATGGCAACGTCAAAAGTTAACCACTGAAATAGGAGAAATGCCATCCAAAGCTGCCTAAGGAGAAATGAACCTCCAGATCAAGGTACAGTTTCATGAACTCATCCCAAGCTAGAACATTTTGTAATCTGTATGATGGAAGCCCGTAGCCAAGCTGGGCAAACTCACTGACAGAATAGCTAAGGGGCTGTAATTTGAGGACAGGAAGGGTAAGAAGGAACATAAGATATAACCTAGCATTTGAAAGAATGGTTGTCAGTCCTCTTAGTGCATGAGAGAAAGGGAGAAAGAAGAGAGAATGAAATCAAATAGGAATGAAATACTAAACCTCCACTTTAATTTGTTGTTATTCTTTGGTGGAAGGAGTGGCAGACAGTCTAAGCCTGTAATTTCATCAGCATGGATGAATGCTGGTCTACTATAATTTTAGGCAGGGATTGCTTTCCTAGAGTCTGTTAACTATTTTTACAGAATATTTTGAAAATTGTGTTTCATTATAATTCGTTTCCTTTGTAATTCTACACATTTTAATTTTTGCATATAAACTCATTATTCTAGGGTATTCATAGTTTTAATCAATCTGTCAAAGGGGCTCATGATGCAAAAAGGTTAAGAACACGTGTCCTAGGGGTTGCCAGGAGTCACTGAGAGATTAACCAGCTTTGCCCATGGTCACACAGGTAAGACATTAGAGGAATGATTTGAACTCAGGTCTTCCTGACTGCAAGGCCATTCGTTAGCCATCATTCCAAATTGCCCCTCAAGCCTCAAAGCATTTTATTTAAATGTCTTTACAAATACTTTCCTTTTCTGAAAGGAATATTAAAAAACACACACAATGTTGTCAGTTTGTCTTCTTGGGACAACAAAATCAACAGAAAATCCTTGCACTAAAATGGTTTCTGTTGAAGCACATTTAACACACAGAAACACACACATACACCTTAACACATCTATGAGTTTGCTTGTGTCCCAGTTGTACACTGGGTTTAATGAGTGCTTAAAATAAAATTACATCTGTACTTATTCATGGTGCTTTGGAGGAGTCCAGAGCTGACCTGTCCTTTTAGGTTACTTGACAACATCTCCATAATTCAAAAAGCATTTAACCAAAACACCCACCTTCTGGTAAACTTTCACTGGGCCAGCTTCCTTTGTAAAGTACATGGCAGCATCTGTAGTAGCATATGGGGGAAGGAAGGCATCCAAAGAGCACAAAAGGAGAGAATATGGGAAGAGGCATTTGCAAGCTCTCCTCTCCAAATGCAAAAATGAAAAGGTCACATTGGCTGACATACTGTAAACTTAAACCATATTGTTTCCTGAGAGTATAAGTCTTATAAATTTTTAAATCGTGCCTTCTCACAGGAATGGCTCAGAGAGCCAGGGCAAAAGGGAAGTTCACAGTATACATATCTACAAATCAAAACTAAGTTTATAGGCTTAATTTCAGCTTTGCTGGCACTGGCGGTATCCTTATGAAACTTTGAGGGAAATAAAGCAACTTCAATATTGGATGATGTCCTAAATGTCATTTCTGGTTCCTTTGCTAAATGGGTGATTTGGAGTTGGTTTATTTGCACATGTGTGTGTTTCTTTGTTTTCACTTAGAAGTTACCAGGAATGGAATATATGCACATGAAACAAACTATTTGCATTCATTTTTTTTAAGCTTCTAAAAGGATGTCTACTAAGGAAATGTGCTTTAGTAGAAAGTACTCTGCACTAGTAATAAGAAGAGGTCAGGTATAATTCCACTTCTATCAGTGATTTAGGCAAATCACTGAACTCTACCTCATTGATCAAATGAAGATTAAAAGGCAGCAGCAGCATTTTAAAGTTTGCAAAACAGAAATATTATCTGCATTTAATCCTCACAACAACCCTGGGAGGTAGGTCTTATTATTATGCCCATTTTACAGATGAGGAAATGGAGGCAGACAGAAGGTAAGTAGCTTCCCCAGGGTCACAGGGCCAGGAAGTGTCAGAATTCACTTCTTCCTCCACTCCTGGTCTGTTGCTCTATTACTGCCATACTTAGCCCCCTCAAGATAATCTCCAATGTCCTCTGTAGCTCCAACATTCTGATTCTTAAAATGGAAGTAATTTTAAAAGGACAAGGGGTATTATCAAACCTTTTGACACTGGATATTACACACAGATTTCAGTTCTTTTGAATTGCCTGAATTAGACTCTATGGATTAATTATCTATCTCTACTGAGGCACAGTAGTGAAGTGGGAAAAACATTGGTTTTATGTCAAATCCTGGCTCTTCTTTTTGCCAGCTTGAGAAATGTAACTTCTCTGGCCTTGAGTTTTCTCATCTGTAAATGGATGGGGTCAGATTAGGTGACCTCTAAGGCCTCTTCCAGCTTTAAATCTATAATCCTATTGTCTCTTTAGTAGTTTCCATTTTCAGATACAATGGACAACTTGGAGCCTGAGAATTAAGAGGAAGCAATTAATTTAATAACAACATATTCAATGACCCTCAGATAAAAGCAGTCCTAGAGGAGGGATGATGAAGCCTTTGAAAATGTCCTGCTCAAACCATAAATACTCCTTGCTTAAATGGTTCACAGCTGGGTGTCAGAACATGTCAATCCACCGAGGGCAAAGTTAACTCACACTGTACCATGTCTATTCAACAGCCTCTTGGCTAATAATAGCCACAGTTGGTGGGGTCAGAGTGAGCACGGTTAACCCAAGCTGCTGCAGGTCCACTAGCATCCTGGACCAAAATACCTATGATCCTATGAATTTAGCCAGTCTATTAGGGGACAGAGTGGATAGTACCTATACAGGGAAATAAGAATAACCCCCACATAATTAACACACACACACACACACACACACACACACACACACACACACACACACACCCCTTCAAAAACAAATCTCCCCTACCTGTTGAACAGGAAGGAATCACAATTAAAGCTTTTGGGATTCAGTCTTTTGGATTAATTTGCTATTTCCTTGACTTGATCCTTTAAAAATGCAAATATTCATGAGTGAGCTAATGCCCTGTGGTGTTATAAGTAATGAACCACATGTTGTCGATTAGATTATATCATGGTATGCTAACCACTACCCTAGCTCTAGTCTTCCTTATCTCCTGCCAGGAATTATTACAATAAGTTTCTACTGATCTCCCCACCTCTATTCTTTCCCCCTTGCAATCCATTTTTCATACTGTTATCAGGATAATCTTTAGTTTCTTATCCATCCATACATTGAATCATATCCTGCTCTCTATTGTTTATCAATGAGAGCTCAAACCTCTCTGCCTGGAATTGAGTGATGCCCACAATCTTATGGCCCAGTCCAACTGGACAAATCTCTGATGTGAACGTGATTCATATTTTTACATGTCCATGCCCAGAATGCCAATTCTGCCTCCTTTAACCTGTAGAAATCCTTCTCATCCTTTAAAACCCATCTCCAGTGCCGCCTCCTCCAGGACGCAATGCTGATCCTTCTCTCCTTCCCTCTTCAGATATCACAATGCACTTTGCTTTATTCCTCAAATTCTCTTAATCATGTCATCATGTACAGTGTGCTGGTGAGAGTATAAGTTCCTTGGAGGGAATGGTGTGAATTGTGGCAAGACTACTCCCAGAAGCCTCAGTTTTCTAACATGTAAGGTCAGGCTAATACTATTACTATTATTATAATGTAGGAGTTTGGGTGAAGAAAACTCTTTGTAAACCTTAAAGCAACAGAGTTGAGGCTTGTTATTTGTTATTAGCAGATTCTGTATATGTGAAACAAGAGTTCTTTATGTGGTCTGTTTAGTATCAGCATTTTTGTGCTTTCTGTTTAGGTGATTTCACCATTCAAAATGGCCCCTAAGCATTGTGCTCTAGTGCTCTACCTGATGTTCCTAAGAACCAAAAGGCTGTGATGTGCCTTAAGAAGAAAATACCTATGTTAGATAAGCTTCCTTTAGGTATGAGTTACAATGCCTTGAGTTCAGTGTTAATGATTCAACGATTTGATGCATTCAGAAAAAGGAAGAGATAATTGGCAGATCTGTAAGTGAAGCTACTCCAGATTAAGAACTCCTTCTCCAAACCCTCTCTAGACCGTAGCCAAACCAGTAAGTAAGCTCACCTCCAACCAGACTGGGCATTTACAAGTTTATACATAACAAAATCATAATCTTTCCCTTTGTCATAGACAGTGACAAGGGATAACCAGAGCAAACTGAGATTCCTTTAAAAACAAGGTAATGGTCAAAGTAGAGTGAGCCAGAGTAGATAGAACTGGATGGCTATCCAGACCACAAAAACACTAAAATAGCTATTGAACAATTGTGTCCTGCAGTGACCACTGGCTTCTGAAAATTCTGCTGTGCTAATCCTTTTTCATAGATTTCCAAGTGATGACCTTTTATGATTCATATTTGTCCCAATACTTGTCATTCAAGGTATAATAGGGGGGAACCTCTGCATAGTCAGAGGGTAACATGAAGGTGTTGAGTATCTGTGGGCAGGGAGGGGCTCCTGAACAGAGTTACAGGAAGGAGATATGGGGAAATTGAATTGGGAGTCTGAGAGGATGGTGAAGACATATTTGGACTAATTGAAGATTTTTTTCATAGCCAGTCTGATGTGTCAACACTGTCTAGCTGTCACACATTAGAAAATTGCAACTTCTTTGGGTTTCATTTTCCTTATTTACACAATGATAAGACTCAGTTGGATGAGAGATTCTTAACCTTTTCCATATCATGGACCCCTCTGACAAACTGGTAAAGTGTACGGACTCCTCAGAATATATATATTTTAAAATTTTTAAATTTTCTAATTGAAGGAAATGCTAAATTTCAATTTGAGGTTACTGAAATAAAGTTGCATTTTCCCCTACTCAAGTCCAAGACCCATGGAATCTACATATTGACCCCAAGTTAAAGAACTTCTGGTCTAAAGTCTCTCCAATAGCACTTCCAGCTCAAGCAATCTAGTGATTAACTTTTAGAGAGGAACACTATACTCATTTTCCAAAAGGACCTCACCTATTGGTTTAATTCATAATAAACTTATAAAGAAGTTTTGCAAGTTATCTAATTGAATATACATTATTAAATATCTCTTCTATTTAGAGTACTGTGAGTAGGTGCTGGAGGAAAGAGAAAGTCTACTTAAGATTTGGTCCCTACTGTGCCAGAGTTTATAGCCTAGTAGAATGATAAACAAATACAGATAGCTACCATAACTAATATTTTCTGATAAGTGTTCTAGGGAGATTCAGAACAAAATTGTTTATATGAAGTCTAAAGTGGGAAGAATGCTAATGATGGGTTATCCTCTAAGGTTTCACCAAGGAGGTGGAATATGAGTTTGAGGAGGAATTTGGCAAGAAATGACACAGGGGCAAGACAGCTGCAGGGCGTCACAGAGAGGAGTCCCATTTTGTTGATTTTGGAACCCATGGAGAAGAGTATTATGAGATAACACTGGAAAGGTAGAATCATAAGATCATATATTTAGAGATGGAAAGGACATTCAAGGTCAGAAAATCCAACCCCTTCATTTTAAAAATGAGGGAAACTGAGACTTCCTTTCCAACCCAGCTTTCAGGCTAAGTAAAAGTAGTTCCAAATACATCTTTATTTTGTGTATTATGTTAAGTGACTTGTCCAGAGTCAGATAGCTCATAAGTATTTGAAGTAGCATTTGTTAGGCAGGATGGTGTCATATTTTTATTCTGTCATTTCAGTCACGTCTGACTCTTCATGACCCTTTCTGGGGTTTTCTTAGCAAAGATACTGGAGTGATCTGCCCTTTCCTTCTCCAGCTCATTTTATAGATGAGGAAACGGAGGCAAACAGGGTGAAGTGACTTGTTCAGGGTAACACAGCTAGTAAGTTTCTGAGACCAAATTTGAACTCGGGTCTTTCCGACCTGAGGCCGGGCACTCTATCCACTGCACCACCTAGCTACCCTAGTGTCATATTAGGGAAGATATTAACTTTTGTTAAAGGGATTTAAACTTTACTTAGTAGGGTATGGAAAGCCAGCAAAGATTTTTGAGCAAAGGAACGCTATTTCTAAATTGAAGCATGAGAACGATCATTATGTCAACAATACGAAGGGCAGATTGTAGTGGGAAGAAAGTGAAGGTGAAGAGACCATTTAAGAGGCTATTGCCACAGCTCAGATAGTGAGGACCTGCACTAGGGTGGTTACACTGAATAGAGAGAAGGGGAGAGATAGGAAACATGCTAGAGACAAACAAGGGAACAAATGGGGAAGTCAAACCAGGGAAATTTTCAAACGCATTCTTACAAAACTCTAGAAAAATGGAAACAAAGAGGCTAAGTAAATTGCATGTACTTCAAAGCAGGTTAAAATACAGTGCTAGGATTTTAATTTCACTATCCCTAAGGTTCCTTGGCACATGGCTAGTTATCTTCTCTAAACAACCCTCCTTTCTAGCTCCCAACAATCCTTCAGCGTTAAGCTTGTCTGACCAGCCTAAACCTTAAATCCCCTTTGAAGGCATGAGAGACCCTAACCTCTTGTTAAAAGTCTGCAGTTTCTCAGAGGAATCCACTTTAGATTCTTTAGGGCTAAAATTCTGATCTACACTCTTTGTTCTAGCTATGAGAAGCTCAGTGTTTTTTGTTTGTTTCTGTTTAAAAAAAACACCAACATGTTACAGGTTAGCCAGAATCACACTCACACGTTGCTCACCAAAGTTTCCTAGGGAGGGTTTAAGTTAGCCAGGGTTAGCTGAATTTGTAGAGAGTTTCTAGATTATGAAGTCCCTGAAAGCAGAGACTCACTTTTGTCTCTGTTTCCCCAGATCTTGAAGGGAAGAGACTCTGTTTCCTGTTTTCCCCTAATACAATGCCCCCCCCACACAGTCAGTACTTAATAATTGCTTATTGATTAATTGATTGATGAAGACAACATTTAAAAGGTTGTTGTGCTTTTTTTTCTGACTCTGCCCTTCAAATAACATCCAGTGATGGTATTCTAATATAATATTACAGCATATGTTACATTTCTGAATTTTTAAAAACTATGACTTGACCCAAAATGCCTTTCTCTGAGCCAAGCATATTGAATAGCATTACCAAAATAAGGTCATCAGTGATGATATTTATAATAAATTTACAATTTCTGAAAAAAATGAATCAATAGGTACAATTAATATTGCAAATAAACGTCAAAATGATATACTTTGCACTATATAAATGAACCCTGTTTCACACATAAATGCGCTTCATGGCAGTGGTTCAAAATCCTTTTTTCTCCAACAGTAAGCAGATTGAATGAAATAAAAAATGATGTGCCAGAACTTTAAAGGTACAAATGGTACAAATTTCAAATTATTGATTGCTGACTATGCTTACAGACATCAAACAATACTTTTTCAGGCAGCCGTAATAGCTCACTTCAGTGGAGACATGATGTATTACAGGAAAATTGAAAATGTGGTGACTATTTGACTGGTCAATGGCCATTTAAAATTATTAAGGTTTTCTTTAGTTTAAAGAAAAACTAACACAAATGAGGAGAAATTTCATGAACTTTGACGTTTTTAGAGCCATATCTCTTTTATGCTTAGAAAAGCACCAAGAGGTTCAGGCATATCTTAAAGACACCATATATGAAAAGAAGTGCCCATTTGGTCAGAATCCATAGTCAGTGACATCTCTTATTGGAAATCCTAGAGTGCTTAAGCTATCTCTTAGATAACTTAGAGTGCTTTTATATGGGGTAGGGAGGGGGCACCCTTGTTTTAGCATCTAACTTATGCATATGTGAAAAATGTTCTCTAATAAAGTCTGGGTTTCTGTCAGACGTAGAGAATGCTCTCAACCTACTTACTTCTTTGAAATTTATTATGTGGGAATGTCTTTCTATAATGGCTAGGTGTAAATTTTGGATTAGAGAGTCACTGGGCTTGCATGACTGGAGGACACGTATTTTTTCTATATTCTGGAAATGGACGTGTGATTTTTTTTATCAGACAAGTGAAATGTAATACATAAAAGCAAGATGTATTTGGAGTTATTTTTACTTAACCTTAAAACTCAATGTGAAAGTAAGCCAGCCTTTAAAGTGACCGATAAACGCTTATTCCTGAGAGGCAATATGAGACAATGGAAAGAAAACTAGATTTGGATGGAAGGATCTGCCACCTACTACCTGTGCGACCTTGAGGAAGTCACTTAAACTCTATGGGCCTTAGTTTCTCTAAGAGGATTGGACTCAATGCCTACTCGGGTTGCCTCGAGCTTCAAAACTAGGATCATAAGATCCCATGCAAAGGCATTAGGAGTTAAGTGTTGGACTGCTCCTCTTTCATGTTGCCCATCTTTATACATAGGGATCTCTACTTCTAAAATATAGGCACAGCTTAAGGTAGTGAAGAGGAGATTGATGGTGCCACGGAAACCAGAATCCTACCAATTCTGGTGGGGGGTATTTTGGCTTTTCTGATATACCCACACTGAGGCAGCTGGGTGGTACAGCAGTTAGAATGCTGAGCGTGGAGTCAGGAAGACTCATCTTTTACCTCTGGTCCTTACAATCTGTGTGATGCTGGGCAAGTTATTTAGACCCCGTTTGCCTCAGATTCCTCATCTATAAAATGAGCTGGAGAAGGAAATGGCAAGCTACTTCAATATCTTTGCCCAGAAAATCCCAAATGGGGTCATGAAGAGTTGGACATGATTGTAAAGGCCTGAACAACAACAAAAACAACCCACTTGGATAATTCATCATAAAATGATTACGTGCCATGGTTTTAGAGTGACTCAAAGATGAGAACTCTTACCTCCTGCCCTCAGAGACCTTACAATCTAGTAAGGAAAATAAGAATCATACACAAATAAATGAAAGACAAATTAGAACACAAGGGCACAACAGTCATAGTTATGTGAATTCTGGGAAAGAACAATTTGTAGACAACTTGAAGAAGATATAAATAGTACAAGTTCTTCATTTTAATTGTGTATTAACATATCTTTCCCTAGTAGCTGTGCTTTTTTTTTTTTTGGTGGGGAGATGAGAAATGAAAGGAAGAGGAAAGTCCCAGGGTGGAAATTTCCTCCACCAATGTAGACTGGCATCTCACCTGAAATTCATTAGGACAGCAGTTCTCAACCTGTGGGTTGTGCCCCCTTTGGGGGTCGAACGACCCTTTCACAGGGGTTGCCTAAGACCATTGGAAAACACATATTTCTGATGGTCTTAGGAACTGAGACATCGCTCCTCTATCTGTCTCCAGGTGGGTCCATCCACATGCAAATACATCCACACATGAGTATTAAAGGGTTGTGGCACTAGGAAGGTTGAGAGCCACTGCATTAGGGTATAGAGATGTTAAGCAATGTACCCAGGACTGCTATGTGTTGGGGGCAGGGCTTGAATACAGATCTTCCTGATTCCATGCTATCTTTCATGCTAATAATAATTAGATAATGGTCAAGTATTTCTAGGTGAAACTCCAGCTGATTAGAACAATGTTGGAATGGCCTTCTGGATTTGAAGAGAAGAACCAGATTCATTATTTTAAAGTACTCATTAAGTACTCATTTTTAAGTACTCCTTTAAGTACTCATCAGTTTTTAATGACCAGTAGAATGGATACAATCAAAGCAAATATTGAAACAGACTTCATTATTTCTCTTAGCTGTAGAAACTTGATTCTTTTCTATATTTTCATCAGAACAACCATGATGCTGGGGACTAGGGGATATGTAATGACAGGAAATTATACTTTAGACAGAATGATGAAGAAGTGCAGCATCTTGATTGAACTGAATGATACTAGATGATAAAAGAAAGAAAAACAAAAGCTTTTCCTTCTTTTTTCCCCAGTCGTCCCTTTTTAAGGTTACTCATAACTACATGGCAAAGATGACAGGCCACAACTATGTGTGCATTGACATTTCATATGATGGCCAGTATACTGCAGGAGCTCAGTAAATACTCAGTAACAACAGGGCAACTAGTGAGAAATTCAAACAACTTTTAAAAATATTTCTTAAACAACTGAAGTATAATGAAAATAAAACTGGCTCTTTCTACTTCATCCCTTTTCTGTACATTTCAGTTTATCAATTATCAGAGCTTCCTATGAATGCTGAATATCATGAAATTAACTTTTAATGAGGAATAAAAATATGAACTTATGTGAAACAAAATTTTGGTGGAAAAATATGTGGAAGGCTGATAAGACTTCAGAATGAGGTTTAACAGCCATAGAATGAGCTCCCAAATCACAGAATCAAATATCTAGAGCTAGAAGGGACCCAAAAACCCTCAGTTCTAATCCTCTAATTTCACAGATAAGAAAATCTAGAATGAGGAAGATAATGGTTTGCATAAAGTCACACAGGATGTGAGACATGGGATTTGAACTGGGCTCCTGTCACTCTAGAGGCAATGTTCTTTCTCTTGGACCACAGTGAGTTAACATAAGAGATGTCAATTATTTTTCCTGAAGTCTAAGAAAAATATATATATATATACACACACACATATATACACATATATACATATATATGTATGTACATATGTAAATATGTATGTATTTGCTAATTAATGATGTGTGCAGAGCTCAGTCCTATGGAAGAAATAGAATTTATTGTTATAGAGCTTATAGAATAACTGGGCGATCTGACACAGACACACATCACAGTGAAGAAGAATAATACATGATAAGTGCATAAAAAAGGTTGATGCGACGTCCAGTCAGCGTCATCACTGTTGTTTCTGACATGATGCTATTGGTCTTACCTGATTAGCCAGATATCATGATGTGAACAGGGTGTGATTTTTCACTTTCCCATCATCACTATATCTCTCATTTCCATGGTGCTTTATAGTCTACAAAGCATTTTCTATACAACAGCCCCAGGAAATATATATATTTAAAATACTATGAAAACCCCATTTTACAAATAAGTAAATGGAAGTAAGTGAATTGTCCACAGATAGACATCTAAGTGGGCAGTTAGGTAGACCTGACTCAGATACTTACTAACTGAGTGACTCTGGGCAAGTCACTTTAATCCTGTTTGCCTCAGTCTCCTCATCTGTAAAATGAGCTGGAGAAGAAAGTGGCAAACTACTCCAATATCTTTGCCAAGAAAACTCCACATGGGGTCACAGAGAGTCAGACATGACTGAGATGACTCAACAACACCTAATCACTAGAAGAGACATGAACAGTGGCTCACACACACTTGAAAACTCTGACTTAGTCAGAAAACTGGTCAGAGGAACAAAATAGCTGACCAAAACCCTGAGGCTGACCTTGGGTCACTATTGTACCATACTTATATTCTGCGGTTTAATAAGATCAGGGGCCTATACAGATTCACACACTGATTTTTTTCTCTACCAACTTGATGCAGTATACACAAGTTATCTGACAACACGCTATAAAATGCAACATATGTCACTTTATGAGCACTAAGTGGTAGAACCTGGTAATTCTTCATTCTTTGTTTGAGCTGCATTTTCTCATTAAGAGACAGAATGAAGCATAACCTTTTACTTGAGTGTGTACTGGGTAACAGTATAGTTGTCAATGATTCAAAAATAAGTATGAGCATTCCCTTTATGTTTCACATAAACAATATGCACATCATTCAATATTGCATATCTTAAGAACATATTTGCCTATTGGGCTCTTGGCATTAAATTGATTTCTTTCAAAGAGTTAGAATATGAGTTTATATGAAAACAAAAGTTGGCCAGGATTTGGGGAGATGATTCAATCTTCATAATGCTTAAAAACATGCCCCTGTTTAACTCTGCTTTATTGATAATCACTTTTAAATGTTTTCAATTTATCTTGTTTTAAGATATAAAGTACAAAGTTCAGAAATAAAAGTGAAACTAAACATTTGACATGGAGTGCTGAGTGTTACACACTTTGGGGTATGATTTCCCATGGTTTTATGCATATCACTGTCATGTATGTTCATTTAGATCTGTGCCATCAAACAAATGTGCCTGGAACATGTGATTTGAAACAACAGCCCCAAAGATGCAAAAATGAGATCTTTATCATCATCCATCATTCTGTATGGCAATTAAAGAGAAAAGGGATCTATCGCTTAGAAAAACTGAAATTTTAAGTTGAAATAACAGGAACTGGGTCACCATGATTTTTATTCATAATGAAAGTTGGGGAAAACTTTCTAGCAGGAAAATCTTATCAGGTTTTTTTTGATCCTGCAAAATTAAATAAACGTGACTGTAAATTCAACCAGATGGACTTGAAGTTTTCCTTCTTTTTCACTACTTCATTCTTAAGTTAATTTTTCAAGTGGCATAATGTCCTTTGAAACGTGTCTACAGTGACCTCTCAGATAATTGTAAAAGTGTAGCATTTCCATAGAGTTTTGAAATTTGAGTGAGTCAGCTGTATGCATTAAATGGAGTCTATGTGGATCATTCCACTTCAAAACAAAGAGACGAAATGTAAAGTCCACAAATTTAAAGTGAAACTAGACAGTTGTCTGTCTGGAATGGTTTAAAGCAGGAGTTCTTATCTAATGGGCCCCTTTGACAGCCTGGTGAAAGCCTATGGACCTCATCTCACAATAATGTGACTTAATTCACAAACTAAAATAAACAAATGATAAAGGAAAATAATTACATTGAAATAATTATAAATATATGTGTTTATACATGTATATATGTAAATATGAATGTATGTGTGTATGTGTGAATGTGTGAACCAAGTTTATTTACCCCAGCTTAAGAACCTCTGGTTTAAACGTATTTTCATTTGGTAAATCAACTGATAGATTTGGAAGATATTGGGAGGCATCTAGGGTGGTTAGGAGAGTAGCATGCTAAACTTAAAATAATATAGACCTGAGTAGAGTAGCATGCTAGACTTAAAATAATATAGACCCGAATTCATATTCTGCCTGAGACACTTCCTGGGTATGTGAACTCTTGGTAAGTCATTTAACTACTCTCAGTCTGTTTTCTCAACTGTAGATTGGAGATCATAAGGATACTTCTTTTGTAACACTGTTATGGAGATGAAATGGGATAACATATATCAGTACTTTAGAAACCTCAAAGTAACACATAAATGTTAATATAACTATTCTAAGCCTATGAATGGGGTGTGCTGGAGGCAGCTCATACTTTCTCTGGGTCAGTTGTGTGTTTAATGTGAGCATTCCCACCTCAGAAATCAACAAATGCTACAAGTCAGGGGTTGACTTACTGTTTTGTTGATTGTCTAGACTTAAAGAAAGTAATGGAGAAGATGCAGATGAAACTTAAAATTGAATTGTGGGTAAAACCAATGTAGCCAAGATTAGAAAGAAAGAAGAAAACTGGGAGAAAATTTTTATAGACAGTTTCTCAGATAAAGGTCTCATATCTCAAATATATAGAGAATTTTGTCAAATTGATGAGCATTATGAGTCATTCCCCAGCTGATAAATGGTCAAAGGATATGAACAAGAAATTTTTTGATAAAGAAATAAAAATTCTATATAGTCACATTAAAAATGCTTTAAATCATTATCGATTAGATCAGCAGTTCTCAAACTGTGAGTCATGACCCTTTTGGGGGTCAAACGACCCTTTCAAAGGGGTTACAGGGGTCGCCTAAGACCATCAGAAAACACATATTTCCAATGGTCTTAAAAACTGAGACACTGCTCCTCTATCCATTTCCAGGCGAGTCTGCCCACATGCAGATACGCCCACATATAAGTATTAAAGAGTCATGGCATTAGGAAGGTTGAGAACCACTGGATTAGAGAAATGCAAATTAAAACAATTTTGAGATATCTCATACCTATCAGATTGGCTAAAATTATAGAATTGGAAAATGACAAATGCTGGAGGAGATGTAGAAAAATTGGGACACTAATACATTGTTGGTGGAACTGTGAACTGATGCAACCATTTCAGAGAACAATCTGGAATTATGCTCAACTAGGTATACAACTGTGTGTATATACCCTTTGACCCAGCAATACTGCTGTTAGGTCTATTTCCTAAGGTGACTAGGGAAAAGGAAAAGAACTTATAGTTCTAAAATATTTATAGCTGCTCTTTTTGTGGTGGCAAAGAACTGAAAAGTGAAGGGATGTCCATGGCTAAACAAGTTGTGGTATATGATTGTAATGGAATACTACTGTACTGTAGAAAATAATAAGCTGGTTGATTTTAGAAAAACATGCAGAAACTTGCATGAAATAATGAAAAGTGAAATCAATGGAAGCAGGAGAATGCTGCATACAATAACAGCAATATTATTAGAAGAACAATTGTAAATGACCACATTATTCTGAGTATTATACATACTCAAATCAACTACAAAGGACCTATATAAAGGAAGATGCTATCCACCTAAAGAGAAATAACTAATAAATAGAAATGTGCATAGTTTGATTTTACATATATTTGTAAATCTGTGTCAAATGGTAGCCTCCATGGGGGGGGGAGGGGAGGGAAAGGGAGGAAGACAGTTCAGAACTTAAAATGTAACAAAAAATAAATAAAATTAAAAAGATATTTTTAAAAAGTGTGTTGTGGCACATCCTCCCAACCCGGCAGAGAGCTGGCTGTTAAACATCTATACACCCCTGCTTATGAGTATATTAAAAGTAGACCAGGGTGACACAACATATTGGCTATAATATCTTATTTCTGAAAGGTGGACATACTTTTGACATAAGCTTTGGAAAAAAAGAAAAGCTTTCATTTATTAAGTATTTATTAAGAGTGAGCTATATACAATACATTGTTCTAGGCAATGATGGAGACACAATGGTAAATAAGAAATTAATTTGACCCTCAAGAAACATCCATTCTAGTAAAGAGTTTATTAGCACTTACTTGTAAGTACTCTTCGTGACTTAAAATCAGCTGCATTTTTTTTTAAAGATCTACCTGTTCATAATCAGCAATATAAACCAAAATGAGAATAGAGTATTAGAAGGCCCCGGACTTTGCAATAGAAGAGTTAGCATTTTCATTTCTGTCCTTCATGCCTATTCTATGATCTTACTTTTACAACATTATAATCAGTCATTTGCATGAAGGTAGGTAGGGCTGGCACATGACAAGTGTTCCCATGCATGAAACTGGAGGAGACTCTCACATGTTGGATTACAGAGCAAGCATGGGATGACAGAAAGGGACCTGGGCTCAAGTATCTGCCCTCAACCTTAAGTCTGTGATCCAAGGCAAGCCATTAACTTCTCCAATCCTGAAGTTTCAGATCATAATATCTGTAATATACCTTTTAGGGAGTGGTAATATTACCTAGCTCCAATATTGTTGCAGAAAAAGTACTTTGCAAACCTTAAAGTGCTATGTAAATATTAACTATTGTAGTCTTATTTTCAGGATTCAAAAAGGGCCTTGGCAGGCTATGATAAAGATAGCATTTACCTAATAATAGAACAATAATAATGGTTAGATTTTACATAGTGCTTTAAGATTTTTGCATATCTTCTAATTTTATGCTCCTAAAAATCCTATCATTATTCCCACTTTACAATCAATCAGTAAACATTTTTTTTAAAGCTCCTTACAATGCCCAGCACTGTACTAAGCTCTGAATGAGAAAGCTGAGGCTGAGAGGTTAAGTAACTTAGAATTACAAGGTAGTGACTGTCTGAAGAAGAATTCGAATCCATATCTTACTGATTCTAAATTCAATATATTCTATCCACTGGCCATGCCACTTCCCATAATAAGTCAGAAGTTAATAGGGATAAGTGAGTCAATCAACCAGCATTTATGTAATATCTACCATATATAACAGGCACTGTGCTAAATGTTCAGGATAAAAAGAAAGGCAAAAGAGAATCCCTCCCTCCAAGGAGTTCACAGTCTAACAGGGGAGAAAACATATAAATAGCTATGCACAAGCTATAAACAGGATAAGTTGGAGGTGCACATCAGAAGGAAGACACCAGTATTAAGGGAGAAAGTTATACAGTCGGGTTAAAGAAAATCAGCTTCTGAGGAGATATGGGTGTGGTAGAAGGGACATCCTAACCCCTCTCCTAGTACAAGTTAGGCTAATGTTCCTGAAAAGGTGTTCAGAACATCCTTGATTCTTTGTTGGTTCAGGAAACTAAAGACTTAAGCTGTTGACATCACTTCCTGTTCTCCAGTAAAAAAAAAAAAAAGCAGTGAGAAGAGAGCTCTGATGCCTGGCTGGTGGGTCAGGACGGGTAGATCAGGCAAGGGAGCTTTGAACAACCCATGGGGTTCTCAATGCTTATCCTTATTCTATGTCCTTCTCATGCTAAGAGTAAGTCATTATATTTTTGTTACATGTTAAATGACCTACAAGTGGAGGAAACTTTTGAATGAACTGAAAATTTTCAGAGGACTAGTTAAGCTAAAATAGCTATTAGAGAAAGAGACCATGGTGACACCCATATAGGTATTAGATGGTCAAATGTGCAGAAGGGCTCTGATTTCTCCTTCTCCTCCTCCTCCTCTTTTTTCTTCCTCCTCCTCCTTCTTCCTTCTTCTTTTTACCAACCATTCATGTAGATACAATTTAAAGGTAGAAGCAGTGTGGAAGGGGTGAAAAGGGATCTGATTTTTGAGCTGCGAAGACTTAGATTCAAGTGCTGTCTTCAACACAGACGGGCTGGACAAATGACTTAACCTCACTGGTGCCCGGTGTGACCCTGGGCAAATCACTTAACATTTCAGTGCCCTTGATAACTCTTTAAGACTGTAAGTTGCAGAAAGGTGTTGACTTGCTTTTGTAGGGAAAATTCCTCACTTAAAAGTCCCTACACCAATGAAATAACAATAGTAAACATTTATATAGTACTGTATGGAACTATGATACAGTCATATATCATATAATACAATATGATAAGATAAATCCATATCATATCATAATTAACATAACATGATATATCATTGTAGTTCCTATCAGAGCATTATTTGGGGGACTCACAATGGCCTTGGAAGGTTATAAAAAGATATAATTTATATAATAATAATAATAGCCAAATTTTACATAGCACTTTAAGGAATATAATAGGATATGGTATGATATGATATGATGTGTGATATGTTATATAATGTAATCATATCATAATACAACCTATCACATATGACATGCTATGAGATCAGTATAAGATGTTACATCATATGATGTGATATGACTTGTTATATACTATGTCACATGATATAAGATGTGTTACATACCATAATATAATAATGGTCTATTGTGTTGTATGCTATCATGCATCATATAATGATATAATGTGATTATGATATGTTTTATTTACATGATACCGCATTTCATATCAATCATATTCTTATAATCTACCACATCACACGTATCATGACATATGGTATGACATCATAATATAATGGGACATTATATTACACATCATATGTAGACCCTCATAGCAACCCTGTGAGACAGGAGATATTTCTATCTTCATTTTACAAATGAGGAAACCGAGGCTGACAGAGGCTCTATGAACTGCCAGAGAGTTGGTAATGGACTGGGATAAGATTCAAACCCATGTCTTCCTGCCTCTAAGGGTAGTATTCTATCTGTTTATGTTACCTAGCTGCCTATCCCTGTTTCATCCTAATATAATATTTGCAAAGCACTTAGCACAATGCCTGGCACCAGTCGACACAATATAAATTTTTATTCTCTACCCCGTCATTTCCCGCAACTTAGATGTAGGTGTTTGACTGGGAACAAAAGCATCTCAATTCCTTCATCTGTAAAATGGAGCTCACTACATGGTAGCTGAGACACTTTCCCATCTAAATACACAATCCTATGATCCCATGGCACTTTGTATGTATATATGTATGTGTGTAGAGAGATGCATTTAGGTGACGCAGTGGATAGAGCAGTGGGCCCGAAGTCAGGAACTCTTCATGAGTTCAAATCTAGCTTCGGACACTTAGTATCTGGGTGACCCTGGACAAGTCACTTATCCCTGTTTGCCTTAATTCCTCATCTAAATTATCTTTGCCAAGGAAACCCCAAATGGAGTGATAAAGAGTCAGCCATGACTGAAATGACTGAACATACACAGAAACACATAAAACATGTGCATTCATGCATACATACTTTGCATTCACAGTAGAACATAGTTAACACATAATAAATAATTAATGAAAGAATAAATAAATGAATATATGACAATGATACTACTCTGCCACCATTTGCAGGGCCTGTACTTTAAAACAAACTGATTGACCAGTAGCAGTCACACATTCAAATAGTTGCATCCACACTCTTCTGCCTTCTCTCTCTTACGATGAATAGCTCACATTTTCGGTATGGTTGAATACCTGTCCAGCGGCCACTGAACG
Organism: Pseudocheirus occidentalis; assembly: GCA_028646575.1. Classification (NCBI taxonomy): domain Eukaryota; kingdom Metazoa; phylum Chordata; class Mammalia; order Diprotodontia; family Pseudocheiridae; genus Pseudocheirus; species Pseudocheirus occidentalis. Next base: position 78,041,699 of record CM053598.1, read on the forward strand.
AAGGGAAATAAACAGACTGATCCAGGATTGAAACAGCAACCTTAGCTCCTGTGCATGTATCTAGTATAGTGCTCATCTGATATTCTTCATGAGTTCTTAGGTGTTTTGTTTTCTTTGAATGCCAAGAGTTGTATGTTGCAGTGATTTCAAGGTAGGGATTTAACAGGATAGAGAAGTCTGGCTGTGCCCAAGTTCAGTCTCTTCTGGTGCCTAATTATTGCCGCTGCCCTCCCACCCACCCCCAACAGTATCCTTCTTAGTTAAACAGTCTCACCACATAGACTCATATACACATTTGGCAGTTTTTTTTTCATTGAATTTAAGGTAGGCATTCATTTTTAATAATTGAGTGATGAATAAAATGAAAGGCACCATAAAAATATGCTCATTTTCTACGGTGGGAAACATTTTCAGTCCACAGGGAGGAGGCCTATGGTCTTCTTTGCTGACAATGAGAGTTAATTAAGACTTATTGCTGACAGACATTCACTGAATCCTGGAGCTTGGGATAGACTATTTCATAATGTAAGTCTGAGACTTTACTGGAAATCTTAATAGATATGAAAGTTGGAGTGATTTTTTTCTTTCCAATGGCCCTGGTTGTTAATGTGAGGGAAGAAGTTGCAGGTCAGGTGGAAATAGTGCTTTCAAGAGAATATGCCTACCCCAACTTGGATTTGGTATTGGCTGAAGAATTTAAGTCGCTTGATAATGAGATCAAGCATCATTACCTATATTGCTGGCATCTTCAGGAGTTGCAGATCTATTTTGAAATGTCTTTATGCTACATTTATCTCAAAGAATTATTTTTCTGTTGAGAAAATTCACTTACACATTACATTTTCTCCATAATATATTACTGATAGATTTAGGAAACGTGTCTATGTATCTATCTCTTTATCTAACTGTGGAAGCTACATATCTTGGGCTGTGCCTTTCCTTTGGTTTCATCTCTTTCACAAACTAGTCAGTGACAAATATGACTATCACAGCAATTTTGGGACAGAAATACTCTGCTTATTTTCTGATGAGTTGCTTATATTACAACAAGGCTTTAAGAACAGTTCCCCTATGATGTTTTGCTATTTGCAAAGTCAGTCACCTTAATCTGGAGTTGTAGCTGGGTTCTCCACCCCCCAAATTGAGGCACATTTGATTCTGTGAATTTTAAATTTCTCAGAAAAAAAGGATAGGAGTTTTTTGGAAAGTGGGACTGATGACTAGTAACAATTACAGAATTAATGGGGATTGTTTTGTTTTGTTATAAGAAATATATAGGGTCTTTAAGGAGGTTGGTGAGGAAGAGAAAGGAAGAAATACAATCTGCAGACTCTAGAAATCAGGTTACTAAGGGGCATAGCCATAAAATTTTCCTTACAATTTCCAGATTTGTTGATTAAAAAAAGATTCCTTTCCATAAGACCAATAAGAGCAGTTGCTCTAGAGAGCACATCTCTGGCAATGCTGCTTCAATTTTCTGCCTAGATATTTGTATGTTGCTAGTTGTGGCTTAGTTTATTTACCATTTCTCATTTGAGAGGTTTTCAGTTACTGTGCCTATAAGCTATGTTATTAAGGCTTAATGCCAGTGAAGTTTCAGAGAAAGAGTAAGAAAATGATTTTAAATGACTGGTTTTTTGGTAATGGCAGTGTTTTGACAGTTTTTGACAGGCAATTTGGAATAATGCAACCCCCTGGATTATAGCCAACCTCTGAAATATGCTGTAATTTAGAATGAAGTCAGCTTTTCTGACCTCCATATATGAGAGTCATTGGAATTAAAAGAACTTCTCTAAACAGTTTAGGCTTATTTTTAAACCCTTGCTTAAATGCTCTAAAGTGTGACCATTTATTTAATGAAGGGATTTTTTTCATAATTTACAGCATCAAATGCCTTCACCCCAAACCAGGGAGGTGCTTTCCACTTTGTTGTGTTCAGTGAAACTGCTTCCTCTCAGATCCAGTTTCCAACCAGATTAAGAGCGTTATAATGAAGAACCTCATAGGCATGTCTGCCTCTTCCTTCAAATGGATAGAATCAAACCTACCCAAGTATATATAACTATATCACTGTCATCCCTCTGAGGATAAGAGCTCTGGACCGTTACAACTAAGAGAAATTCTCCTTTAGTTCAAATGTGCTATTGTCATAGGATCTGAGTCTGGTCCTTGGAGTCCAACTAAGGTACATATTCCCCAACTGTCTGTTGATTCTTAGTATCAAAGGCTTTTCAAAGATTTCTGCACTTAGGTACACATGGTATATGCAGTTGTGAGGAGTTAAACTACCTTTCTTCAAACATACAGATATAATTCCAAAATTGCCAGTTGTGGTCCATAAAATATTTACATGGCACAGTAAATAATGTATGTTTAGTAAGAAACTATAAAATATTTACAGATTTTTTTCTAAAGACATTGTATATTGTTTCCCTGCCACAGCAGTTTGTCTTTAAGCAGATGAAACAGGCAACCTGAGACCCTCCCACCAAAACAAGGAAGCATCTGTGAAAGAGGGTTATATTCCAAAGGTTAATGAAAAAGTTCAGATCAGGAAAAGAAATAACACCTGAGTCCAAAATTAAAATACACATTTCACAGGGATTCATATCCCCCTAAGAAATTGGCAAGTGTATTTGGCAGGCTTAGTGTTAAAATTCTTCAATTATAGTTAACACCAAATGTATGATGTTGCTAGACATATTTTGTACATAAGTAATTGTTTAAGTCTTTTATTATATATTCTTATTCTTAATGGGTTTTGTGTCTTTCATACCTTATACCTAATGATACTCCAAAAACAATTACATTCAGTGATCCTGAGCACTTTCCCCAGAACCTGACTGAATTTCCCAAAATGTTAGCAAATGATGTTTAGAGAGGGTCTGACAAGTCATAGAATCATTAAAAGCACTGTTTCTGGCTCTACTTGTCTTTAAGCCTGGTAGGCCTTGGCACAGTGGGTTACGATTAGTGATTTTCTCAAAGAGAGGTTTAGAAGTCACTTTTCCTATAATGAAATGCATCCTCTTAATTTCCATTGTTTGGGGGAAAGTAAAGCAACCTGAACTAGGTAGGGAGAAATGGAAGGCAGTGTCTGTCTTTCCTCTTCCTTACTTTTGACATTCAACAAACACTTTTTGAGTGCCTACTACGTGCCATGCATAGGCTGGTACAAAGATGGAGCAGATACGAGCTTTGCCCTTCGTAATGCCTAATACAGGCACGCACAGTCACTCTTACCCTCTAGAGGCACATTCCAGGAAGATCACAGCAGATACTATATAAAGTAATTTTCCTAACTACCAAGGATATTGTCATTTGGGGGTTGGCCAAATCCATCATCACAGTTTAGGGGAAGAAGACAGTCATAGTCATTGTCTTGGTCATAGGACAGAACTTGAAGATCCTTTAAAGTTCAACTCTTTCATTTTATGGACAAGGATGATGTCAACATATAAGATTAAGTTTTGATTCACAGAATTGAAAGTCAGGCTATTACTCTGCAGAGCCAGATTGTCAGTAACTTAAGGGCTACCGTGACTGAATATCCATGCAGCATTTGAAAATACAGCTCTATATCCCAGAAGAAAAATCTCTAGGATCTAGGGGCACTCATTCCAATCAGAACTCCTCAGAGTGAAGAAAAAATGGCAGCTGCATTGAGCTGGGATAGCATCTCGTCGCCATGGCAATACTGCCTATATTTTTGCTCTTCTGCTGGTATTTTCAGGCCCAACAGCCAGGTAATGTCTAAATGCCTAATGGGAAGGGGGAAGGGGAGAAGTATCCATACACTGAGCCTTCAGATGGGGACATAAAATGAAAACAATGTTGTCCCCTTCCTAAGACAAATAGGGAATTACGTCAGCCACTGACAGAACATTATGAAAACTAACTCGGAACACAGTATGTTGGAGTCTATTTTATTAATCAAGCAGGCACAACATGTACACAAAATGAAAGTAGTGGTAAGGCGGAAATAGGAGCTTTTGCTTAAAGGTTATCTAAAAAGGACTGTATGTGATGATTAGCTCTCTCTTTGCTGCTTCACAGAATTGAGTGTGCTTTAGGTAATGTGGTAACGGCAGCTCTTGCCCGCCTCACTGACCTTCCCTCCAGATTTTATCCTTAGTGATTACTGTTCCCTGGTAGCTCTACAGGATTTATGAGAAGCTAAATTTCAGTCTTCCTTCATAGGAACCCACTCACAGAGAAATAAGTCTTAAAACAGAGACTACTAGGCCATAAGATAGCTAGTCTCTGCTTTGCTGTACCATGCTTTTGAATAGATTCTAATGAAAACATTTTATTCTTCCTTTCCATTAGTGATTAACTGTTAGCAAAGGCCACATCTTTTACAAATTCAAATTAAATCTGAATTACAAATCATGTTCTCTATCTAACTTTATAAGTCTGGCTAATTCTTTTAATCACTTACATGTTGCCAAGCTGTTTCAGTTAGCCTTTAAAGTTAGATATTAGACATGGGGGAGGGAGGAACTGCCAAAGTGTTAGAGATATCTGAGAGTTGAAGGTCATTTAAAAAAAATTAATTCAATTCAAGAAGCATTTATTAGGCAATTGTTATGAAAATCATGAACAGCCTCTGATCTCTAGGGACAGAACATTCTCCTGGGATATATACTAATCCATCAGCAAATATTCATTATGTTCCTACTATGTGCCAGGCACTGTGCTAACACACAGGAAAGTAAACTGAAGGAAGGAAAATCACTAACAGCTTCAGATGGGGGTGGAACTTATGGGCAGGATCAGAGAAGGCTTCATGGAAGACGCCATCCTTGAGCTAAGCCTTCAAGACAAGAATTTTTTCCTTTTTTTCTGCACCTTTTCTTATTTAGTATTTTATTTTTTCCAATTACATATAAAAACAGTTGTCAAAATTTGTGTTTTTAAACTGAGTTCCAAATCTCTCCCTCCCTCTCCACCTTCCTCATTGAGAAGTCAAACAATTTGATATAGGTTACATGTGTATAATCAAGTAAAACATGTTTTCATTATTGATCACATTGTAAAAGAAAACACAGATCAAAATAAAAACCCAAGAAAAATAAAGATAGTAAAAAAAATTTGTTTCAATTTGTATTTAGGTTCTATCAGCTCTTTCTTTGGGGATGGATAGCATTTTTCAGCACAAGTCCTTCAGAATTGTCTTGAATCACTGTATTGCTGAGAACAGCTAAGTCATTCACAGTCAATATCTTACAATATTACACAGTGTTCTCCTGGTTTCACTTTGCATCAGTTCATGTAAGTCTTTCCATGTTTTTCTGAGAGCATCTATCATACCACAATAGTATTCCATCACAATCATATACTACTATTTGTACAGTCATTCCTCAATTGATCGGCTTCTGCCAATTGCCAATTCTTTGCCACTCAGAAAAGAGCTGCTATAAATTTTTTTGTATGTACATGTCCTTTTCCTTTTTTAAAAAATTTCTTTTGGGGTACAGACCTAGTAGTGGCATTGCTAGGTCAAAGGCTATGCATGGATTTATAGGCCTTTGGGCATAGTTCAAAATTGCTCTGTGCAATGGTTGAATCTGTTCACAACTCCACCAACAGTGTGCTAGTAAGACAAGAATTCTTGAAGGCAGAGCTGAAAAGAAAGTGCATTCAAGGCATTCAGAAATATTATGTAGGCCTAAATGTAGATAGAGGTCAGAGATGATATATCAATGTTGGGGAACCCCTAGTAGTCTGATTTAGATAAAACACACAATGTGTGAAAGGTAGTAATTGTAATTGTTTGGAAATATTTAAATAGATAAATATGCATTTAATTCATTTTATATTGTTTAAAATTAAGTTAGTAAGGTATAATTTACTTTAGAGGTTTGGTTTTATTTCTAGCCTTTACATGTCATAATTCCATATCCATTGTAGTAGAAATAATACAAGGCTAGGAATCAGATGACCCAGGTTTATAATCGGGCTGACAGGTACTGGTTCTAGCACTATGGGCAGATCCTATAACCTCTCTCTTGGTTTGCTCATCTATATTACAACATGTGTACTACCAACCTTAAGATTATTGTGAGGAATATAATTTCTAAATCTTAAAATGTAATCTTAGTGAAAATATAAATTATTATTTTGAATAATAATTTTAGTGTTTAATTAGTCCATGATTCCCTTTTCTACCTCTTCTGGACTCCTTTCTTTCTGTTCCATTTATTTTAGTTTCCATGCTTACTGAACCTCTTCTCCATTTCTATTCTTTAGGTATCTTCTTGGAAGTCATATATACTAGTCTCATGGTCCTTCTCTTTAACCTTTGCTCTTTTCCTTTGTTAATTACCCAGTTTCCTTTTCTTTCTACAGATAGAGCTACTACTAAGTCTGAGAAACTGGAGCTTTCCCTAGGGCACTGCCTTTGGGAGCATAGTTCTTCATTGTGACAAATTCTGACCCACCATCTCTAGATAAAGAAGTCCTTTACTGGCCATGTGCCATATGGCATTAATCCTGAGGGTCCTATCTTTCTCCCAAGACCAGTTTCTCCTCTGCTTCTGTTTTCTGCCTGGGGTTAAAAGTTGTCAATCATGTTGTAGAGAATGGGATCCTTATTATGTCTTTCTAGCAGAGATATGTAATGGTACTTCCTGGAACACAGTAGGAGCTTAATAAATGCTTATTGACTGACTGATTGGATTAGGATAGACTTTTCTTTGCATTTTTCAACACCCAACTAATTTTGACCAAGGAGCAAGAATTCCTTTGTAAGCACATCCTTCATTTGTAGTGACCTTTCCCACCTTCCACCCTCACTGCCATTTCCTTTTTAATTCACTCTTCAAGTCTTTTTTAAAAACTTAACATTACCTGTGTTTGTGTAATATCCTCCTACCACTTATTGTTGCTGAATTGAATTAAAAATAACTATGGTCTCTGTGAAGACAGGGACTCTGATTTATCCAAACTTTTTATTTTTCCTTTCCCCCAGCTCAGTACTCAATTGATGTTTAAAAAATGTTTATTGAATTAAAGTTTGTGTATCTCAGGAGAGACTATCTGAGGCTATCTTTTCTCCTATGCTTCTTGCTTCACATTTTATTCATCCATACTTAAATTTTCTTTGCTCCCCTTCCCTACAGTCTTCCCCCACACACAACTACTTGAAATCCATCTTCTTTATTTCTCCCCAATTCCCCCTGAAGCCCTCTTTTACTGAATTCATCTTTTCTTAAAGCCCCAGTTCAATTCACAGAATCACAGAATTTTAGTGTTGGAAGGGACTCTGGCTTCTGTGTCACTTCCTCCTTACCCCCAAAATAATTCCTTCCATATCACACCCAACAAGCAGTCCATCCAGACCTTGCCTGAAGACATAAGATTCCCTGGATTCCTCTGAGCAGATGCTACCAGCTAGGTTCAGGTGTATAGCTTGTGCTCTTTTTCCAAATGAAAAGTACATGATAAGTGGTTACACTCACCCTCCCCTTGTCACAGCATTATTTGATGTGTAGTCAACTGGGTGTCCCCATAGTTAGAGTGCTGAGCCTGGAGTCAGGAAGACCAGGGTTCAGATCCAATCACAGATGCTTACTAACTGCATGACCCTGCATAAGTCACTTAACCTCTGTTTGCCTCAGTTTCTACAACTGCAAGACAGGGATAGCATCTACCTTGTACAGTTATCATAATGATGAAAGGAGCTAGTTATATGCTGGGCATTATTATTATAGCCCCTAGTCTGGCAGGAGTTGGGTTCAGCACATCATATCAGTTTAGAATGATCAGAGTTCCCAGAACACACTCTCTAGTAGCACAGCTGTTTTCATTCTAGGAATAGGAGATCATCTCCTCAAACCTTCCCTTCTCACTTGTCCTTCCTTTATAGAGGTTACATAGATTTTTTTTTATCTTTTTGTTACCCTCCTGTTTTACTTTACGTCTATTGGTAAGAAAACATTCAAATAAGAATTCTTTTTTTTTCTTTTCCCCCATCTGCTCCTGTATCTTCTTGTCAGCCTTTTCCAATCTGCCAACTTTTTCTGTTATGCCTTTACTTCAAGGTTCCCCATTCATTTTGTTGTGCTATTATTGTCCTTTTCTTGTTGGTCCTGCTGCTATATCAGCATTTACCCACATTACATTATACCCACATCCACTCCATCTTCATCTTCACATCCTAAACTGCATATATGAGTTGTTGCAGCAAATCATGCAATCTACTCTTCTGTTCACTACCAGTCAGTCTATAAACATTTATTAAGCACCTCCAGTGGTCCTACTCTGTATCTTGCCACTGGACCCAGATGGCTCTGGAGGAAAGAGTGAGGCTGATGACTTTGCACAGCCCTGCCTCACTGAAATACAATTCCCTTGCAAGACATCATTGGTCCTCTTCCAAAATGAAGGACAAAACAGAAATATGAAGCACCTGCTTCACATCAGGTTTTATGCTATAATTATTGGGGATACAAAGAAAGACAAAAGATAGTCTGTGCTCTCAAGTAGCTTGCAGTCTGATGGGAGAGCCAACTCTGCATAAATAAGCAATAAAAAAGAATAAATATGAAATAATCAACAACAGGGAGCTACTAGAATGAAGAGGGGTTGGGAAAGGATTCTTTAGAGGTGGGATTTTAGCTGGAACTTGAAGGAAGGCAGAGAAGCCAGAAAGTAGAGATGAGAAGGGAGAGCAACTCAGGCATGAGGGACAGCCCATGTAAACTCCCAGAGATGGATAGATGGAGTATCTTGTTCAAGGAGGTAGAGTCCTTAGTAAAGACCTCATCCAAGCACTTGCCGTTCTCTCCTTTGAGTCAGATAGAGTAGATCTCATTATTTCCTTTTTACAGATCAGGAAATGGACATGCAGAGCAGTTAAATACTTTGCTGAAGGCACCAGAGATAGTTAGTACAAAGCTGGAACAAGAAGCCTGATGTCCACATTCTCGACCCTAGGCTCTTTCCATGACATCATGATTCTTCAGCAGTTATGCCACACTTTACAATGACAGTCATATGTTATAGTCATATTATTCCTTGTGACCTCCACATAAAGCTCTTGCTGCACTACCTCAAGGCACAGTAACTCCATTCAATTTTTGACCCATTGAGACAGGCTGCCAATCTGATATTATTACTGAAAAAAATAGCCTCCAGCCAGCTATGCAAAATACACAGCCTGCAATGAGAAGAAAAGAGGGAAATAGCTTTCTGACCCTTGTAGTAATCACCTTATACTGTGAAGCATGAGATGTGACTCTCCTTATCTACCTCTAGATGAGAATATTATGTCTCATTTACAGTTACAGTCTTCTGGACTGAAACATCATATTTCATAAGTAATATCATCTACAAGATATGAATAGTGCAAGAGAAAATGAAAGCATTTAAAAGCAAACAATTACTAAAATAAAATCATCTTTAGGACATTCTTCTGACAGCTTCTTTTAGGGCTTATTAATTTATCCTGCAAGAAATACCATCAATCCTTCTTAGAAGTATTCTGATTCTGCATCTGTAATATTTACATTAATTTCGTGTGTAGATAAGGTATATACTGTATGCTCTTTTTAGTCACTTTTTTCTCTGTTTAATATACAAACTACTTATGTAGTGAAGTTAGATTAGCACTTTGAATACACCTTGACTGTATTCTTTAGGCAATATATATTCATACACGGTTATTATATTTTATAGGTAATAATAACAGAGAAGCAGTAAGGCATGTGGGATAGAGAACTGGCCTTGGTACCAGGAACATGTGTGTGCAGCCTGCCTCTGATACATACTGGCTATGTGACCCTGGTCAAGTTATTAACCTTTCAGCACTCTAGGGAAATCTCTAAGACAACAGAGAAAGTGCTGACTGACCTGCCTTGCTAGAATTTCCTTGAATTACTTCCTGCTACCAGTGAAATCACTGGTCCAGTCTCACTCCCTAACAAGGACAGGGTGGAATTTTCAGTTGTTTTTCAGTTGTGTCAGACACTTGGTGACCACATTTAGGGTTTTCTTGGCAAGGATACTAGAATGGTTTGCTATGTCCTTCTCCAACTTACTTTACAGATGAGGAAACTGAGGCAAACATGGTTAAGTGACTCGCTTAGGGTCACATTGTAAGCATCTGAGGTCAGATCTGAATGCAAGAAACTGTCTTCCTGACTCCAGGTCCAGCCATCTATCCCATGTATCATATCAAGCATTGATTCATAAAGTTATACTTCCCTTAAATGGATGGAGAACTATTTTATTCTTCAGAATTTCTAAACACAATGATTCCATAACTTCCTTCAATAATGTACTCCAATGTCTATCATTTCTTGGTGGCAGAAAGTTTTTCTTTATGCCTTTCTGGGTATTATTTAAATTAATTTCTCCTTATTTGTCCAATGAGGAAGAAACACTACTCACGCTTAGTCCACAAATTGAACATTTCATTCTTAAATGGAAAATATGTAAACATTTGAGAAACCAAAATTAAACCCCCAAATACAAGCTCTTTGCTGAACTGCGAATTAAATCTGTTTTATTTATTCCCTTTAACAATCTAGCAGGGTTTACCATATCCTATTGTCAATATATCTTCAATGACAAATAAAAGTTATGGTTTATGAGCCATGTAAACCATGATGAAAAATTTCAAAACTGTCCAAGGCATCTTAGAGGCAAAAATAATGACAGTTACTGGATTTCATAATGTAAATAGCATTCTAAGGCCTCTAAAGTAATTTTAAATATTGAAAGAATAGAGTATTTTTCATTGATAAATGAATAAATACCAAAAATATTTCAAAAAGAAATAACCAGGATGTATGTTTCACACATAATACACATACACACACACATATGAATAAGATTATTACAATAAGATTAGATAGACAGTTGTCAGGACCAGTAAAGTTGAGGATGATACAAGAACCCAGACACAGATTGCTGGTTAAAGGAGTTAATTATTTAATGAATTTTTAATGAACTGTGCACCTGGTCTTAGGTTAAAAGTCATTTGGATGGGCTTCAAATATGCCTTTATTTGAAAGAGAAAAACACAACACATTTATAACTTACAGCACTCAATTTTGGAAAATGTATATTTAACACTTTCAATATAAATCTTATTTTGCGACTTCAGTGGATATATGACTTCGTTAAGGTGGGCATTCCCTTCACTGGTGTTTATTAAATTCTTTCCACTTCTCCTATTCAAGTGTAGGGATTATTGGGATGCATAGCTTTGGAACATTACATAAACTGGAAGTTTTTTTTCAATGTATTGATTGATGTTAGATTTTTTTCCCTCTGTTCTTTTTTTTTTTTAAATCTTTGTTATAAAGGATGACTCTTTGGGAGGGAGATGGAAGACATACAGTGGCAAGTTTAAGTAATGGTGAGACAAAAGGTATCAATTAAGATGTATTTTACAAACAAACAAGCCACAAATCAACCAAAACTGAATATTTCAAAATTATAAAGATCAATCTTGATTCCAAAGAAGAGATGTAAGAAAATACCTTCCCTGTGTCCTACCCCATTCTTCCATTCCCTTGAGGGAGTGTAGTGGAGAATGATTAGATTTGTAGAATTTTTTTTCTCTTTTTTCCCCTTCATCTTTTTTTTAAAAAAATTCTTTATTATAAAGGATGATTCTCTGAAAAGGAGAAGGAGGAAGAAAACAGGAAGAAATTCAGCAATGTAGAAACATAAGATAGTAATAAAAATGTATTTTAAAATAATTAAAGCTTCAGCCATAGCTTTATTGATAAAAACATAACATAGTTATGATAATCGAAAATTGATTTATAGAAAATTTTCATTTAATACATTTAATGTAAATTTTGCTTTAGTGGAGTATGATTTCATTAATGTGGGCACACAGCATTGGGGCATATTACATCCCTTCCAATCCTTATCTACCTCAGGCCTTGTCCATGTCTTTTGATAAATCCTTTTCCATAGATGATCAACCCAATCCTTTGGATGTCTTTCTTTGCTTCTTTCAAGTTTTTGTAAATACTACTGCAACATTCCATCTGTCTGCTAACCCTTCTTCTTATAACTGCCCTGCTACTTCCTATTTGTACATTTCAGTTCAAATCATCCTTGGCCTTTGCTATAGATACTTTACACACAATATACATTTTTCCATTGCCTTTTAAGGCATTTGCAATTTTGATTCTTCTGAAGATTGTGGTGTGCCATCTGTAGCCTTATACAATCACCTGGAGAAGAGCAGTGTTCCTAGCATGGTCTCTGTGAAAGCAGGTAGCTTGGATTCACTGAAATCACTGCAGTTTCCTATATGTTGTAAAGCCCAATCCTCTTACTCAATTAGGGGCCCAGATCATTGTCTGCTTTGCCTATTTAAAATACATATACAGACCAATAGATTGATTCAATGGGCTACCTTTTTAGCTCCATATCATCATAGAGGCAAAGTCATCCAATTTCTTTTTTCCATTGTTGATGACTAGTCCAATCTTTTCAAATACTCATGGATTTTATATGGATGAAAATGGAAGGAAGACAATAAGTAGAAGAGAAAGGGAAACGAACGTATGTGCTTTCTATAGAAATTGATTTCCATCTACTCTCATAGTGGAACAAAAACATCTGTACTCTCCTACCTCAAGGGCTTGGGTACCATATGAGAAAGTGGCAATGACATGTAAGAGAGTCCATTGTGGAAGAGCTATACCCAATGAAAGCGGGCTGCCACACAATTTCAAAGTTATTTAGGGACTGATTTTTTTTAAAATTACTTACGGTGAGCTTAATTTTAAATAAACACAAATATTTGAATTATTCAAAATTCAGATCCAAACAAATATTGAATTAATTCAGATAATATTAATTAAGCTTTAATAGCTTAAAACTGCACTAAGAATTTGGGGACAATAATAGCTAATAATAGTTAAAGTTTATATATCCCTTGCTATGTGCTAGGTACTGTGCTAAGAAATTTACAATTATTATTTCATTTCATCCTCACAATAATCTTGTGGCTGAACTGCTGTTGCATACAGGTTACTTTGAGGAAATATATGTATTTGAATTTTCTCAAGTTAATAATAAAATTGCTCTGTGTCTCCTACACTTGCTTTTATTTTTTGCATATTTAAAAATGTTTCAAATGTTTTTTGGGGGTCATATTTATCACTATTCACTAACCTATCACTCTTTGCCATTTCACACAATAATAGGAACTCTTCATTGCATCACATCTCAGGAAGTGATTTTCAAGATGTCTCAAACAGAAGATTCCAAAGACTGGAAAATGACACCAAAAATGTCCTTTTCACCAAATAATTAGGTGACGGTTATAATAACTACCAATCCAAATGGGCTATCTTTTTACCTCTATAAAACGTATATGAAAGTGGTATAGACATGCATTAAGGTAGTTTATGAACACAACAGAAAGTGATAGGCAGGCTCTCACAAATACATTAATACAACATATATCCCACTTCTTCAGTGTCATGGTGTACATAGAATTCTATATTATCCACTTGTTGACTAAATGCTTCTTGTTTTCAAGAACATATTTGCCTCAGCAGAGCAAAAGGAAGCCTTGAAAGCTGTCCTCTGATAAGGTTTCTAACAGACTCAAGTTTAAATCACGCAACATGTGGTAACAGATGAAGCTGTAGAAATCATTTTGTTTATAATCCACTGAGTTTTGACATCACATTGGGCATAAATAGCTGAGAGAAACCTTATTTCTTTGCCAGGGTCATCAAGCATGTCCTTTACAGAGTCCAAATAGAAGAGGAATTTCCTAATTATAGGATTATTTTCTTGATAGTCTTGTTCACAAATGAGATTGTGTTGATTGTATTGAGCCCCTTTGTGACTTCCTACCATGAGTAGTCTAAATTGAAGTTGTTAAAATATACTACCATGGAAAATACTACATGTAACTTAGAACACAACTTACAACCTATTACTCTATACTTATATATTGCTTTATTGCAGAAAACCTGGTGAAAAAAGTAATGTAATTATCTGCCTTTATTTTGCAATTAGACTTCCACTCTAGCTATATATCGACTCCACTCCACCCCTCACAAGCTGATCTCCACCAATAAGGAGAGAGTCCCTTAGTAATGAGCTTTGGGATTAGGGTTACAATTCTAATTTACAAGCTGCATTCCTCTTCTAACCATAATGGGGGACCTCGTTTTGACCAAAGGACTTTGTGGGAAGAAGGCCTCTCATGGCTTTCTTCAGTTCTCAAGATTGTTTGGGTCCTACAATGCAAATGAATATGTGGGGCCAAGATGAGAACAAAAAGACTAGGTGGAACCTCTGTGAAACTACAGCCTTAGACCTTGAACACTTTATTCTTTTTTTCTTTAATACTTTTTAATTTTGTTTTTTAGTCTTTATTTTTAATAGTATTTTATCCCTCCCCCACCCCGTTACATGTCAAAAAAAATTTTAGCATTCATTTTTACAAGACTTTGAGTTTCAAATTTTTTTCCCTTCCTCTCCTCCTGTCTTCTGAAAATGGTAGGCAGTTTAATATAGTTTATACATGTACTATCGTGTAAAAAATACTAATTAGTCACAGTTGTGAAGGAAGAAGATCAAAAGGGGAAAAAAACTCCCAAGAAAGAATAAAGTGAAAAAAATATGCTTTGATCTGTATTGAGAGTCCATGGGTTCTTTGTCTGGATATGGATAACATTTTCCTTCCTGAGTCTTTTGTACTTCTCTTGGATCATTGTGTTGCTGATAGGAGCTGAGTCATTCCTAGTTGATTATCACACAATGTTGCAGATACTGTGTACAATGTTTTTCCTGGTTCTGTTCATTTCACTTTGCATCCATTCATACAAGTCTTTCCAGAGTTTTCTGAAACCTGACTGTTCATATCATTTCTTATTGCACAATAGTATTCCGTTACATTTGTATGCCACAGGTTGTTCAGTTATTCCCTCAATTTCCAATATTTTGTCATTATTAATAGAGCTGCTATAAATATTTTTGTACATGTGGGTCCTTTTCCTTTTTTATAATCTCTTTGGGATACAGCCCTAGTAATGGTATTGCTTGATCAAAGGGCATGCACAGTTTGGTTGCCCTTGAACCTTTTAGTCTAAATTCATTTCTTTTCCATGTGGCAGGTCACAATTCTTCCAGACCTGGAGTCAACCAATAAAGAACTACTTAATGATATTAGTGTTCATTACATTGCATAATAGATATCTTAAACAAAAATATACATTACAAAAACCCATATATCATGGAATATGACGTGAGCATGGGCAATATTTCCAGTGATTACAATGTCCCTTTTGTAGAAAGAGGATGAAAAGGAGTCTGTCAGAAAAATTTTAATTATACTAATATATATTAATTGCCTACTATGTGTAGGATAGTACACATAATTCACTTCACTATGTGAAGAAGCTAGGTGGTACAGTGCTGGGTCTGGAGTCAGGATGACCTTAAATCAAATCTAGCCTCAGATACCTACTAGCTGTTTGATCCTGGGCAAGTCACTTAACACTCTTTGCCTCAGTTTCATCATCTGTAAAATGACCTAGAGAAGGAAATGGCAAACCAATCCAGTATCTTTGCCAAGAAAATCCTAAATTGGGTCATGAAGAATTGGACATGACTGAAAGGACTGAACAACAAGTCTATAAAATATTTTGCTAAGCTGGAAGAGGAGTGGGGCAAAGATAAACAAGAGAGGCATGGTACCACAGAAATCACACTGGATATAGCATCAAATGATTTGGATTCAAATATTAGCTCTGCCTCTGTAAGCTCTGCCTCCCTTCTGTAGGATGATGGAATTCAAGGGTTAAGGTAGACTTCTCTTATACATGTATCTGACACTCATATCAAATAAAGGACCCTTTTCTGTATTTCTCCCTTGCCTTATGGTCTTGTTGACTTCTTGCCTTTTAGAAGTTCCTGCAACGTTAGAACTTCTCCAGTTTTTCTCTACTTTTCCCCTGCTTAATTACATCCTCCCCATTCCCTAGACACAATCTCTCTTCCATCTAACCGGAATCCCTTGTTCTACCACTTTTTTTCCATCTCCAGCAGTATTGTGAATTTGGAAAGATTACCTTTTCTACGTTAGTTTAAATTTCTTCGTCTTTAAAATGGGGATAACAACAATTACCTCTTCATCTTCAAGCTCTGTTCAGTATCAGATGGAAGCACTTTGCAATGCAAAGAGTTATACCAATGTAAGTCATTATTAGAAGTATAAAAGGTATAATCATAATAATAACACATTTATATGGTGTTAAGGAATTAAAGCAATAGTCATATACATACATTATATTTTAAAATATGGTAATCTCTTAGATCTAAATAAAGCAAGATTCATTCAATAAATGTTATTGAGCACCTACAAGCATATAATCTCATTTTCTACATAGTGTAGAAAATATGAACAATGGTTAATATAATGAAAACAAAACAATATATAAGGCATCTTTCTTTCCCTAGTCACTACTAACCCCAGCAGAGAATAATTATGTCTTTTTTGGATTTTGGTAAAAGCACAAACAACTGTTTTCATATGTTTAAACAGATGTTCTTTGGAAAGAAAGCCAATTATTTGCATTGTGATATCCACGTTTGATTCTCAAATCTAAGATTTCCATCTGTACAGGTTTCATTGAATTATATACCTAAAGAAAGCAAAAGTTAAGATCACCCATTGTCTCTAAAACAGAGACTTTAGGATTTCTGGTTCATAATCACACTAGCACCTGTGTTATTGAGCAATCGATAATTGCTTTGCTAGAAGGGTTTACACAAATCTGCATAAATCTTTATTGCTCTTATGATTTAAAATGCATTTCTTTTCCTTCCTGAGATGGATGACTTCCCTAAATTCTATACCGGGCCTACAAATAACCGCTAGCCCAGGGCAAATGTATTGCAATAGGGAAAGAAAAGAAATTCATTTATTTTACTACCTATATTCTTTTTGAGGGCATGAACACAAATAATTTAGGTGTCTTGTCAAAGTTATTGAGTTTAATTTCAAGTCTGTTTTAAATTTTTCTAAAAGAAAGGTTTCTTCCTAATAAAAAAACAATGGTAATTGTTTAGTTCTAAGACTTTTAAATTTTGAACTAAAAAAAAAGATTTTCTCTTTACTGCAAACTCTTAGGTACTGTGCACTTTGATTACTGAGAAATAAATGAAACATGAGAAAATGAGCTTAAGGACTAAGTTGCTAAACTGATCAGAAAGGAGAAGGACTTTGTGGTTATTATTTTTAAATGAATCTTTGAATCTTTTTCTTCTTTGAGAGGCAGAAGTAAAAAAAAATGATCCTAAACTTTCAAGTTCGGATGACAGGATGGTGGCACTATTATTAAAAATAGGCAAGTGGTAAAGAGAAGGTTTTGGGGAAAGATGATCAACTTTGATTTCGACATAATGAGTTTGAGATGCTGGTAGGGGGAGAAGGAGGAGATATCTCAGGAGTAATTTGGACTGTGGGTCTGGAATTTAAAGCTAAGTAAAAAGGTTGGGACTGGAGAGATGTCTTAAGTGTGTTAGGCAAAGCCCTTTTAAGATTTTGAATGGCAATATTTGCATGTAAAGGGACCAGGAATGATGGTGAGTATGTATCACAGACAAATAAAGTGACTTAGAATTAAAAAATCAAAAAATATAAATTCCCAGATTATTTTATTAATTATTGGAAAATATTACTGAGCTTATACTTTAGCCTTCAAAGATTAAATTTGTAAAGAGCCTCTCATGAAGAAGAACAGTCAAAAGAAAAGACTGGCTAGCTTTGATGACTCTACCCTTTGGTATTCAGGGCCGAGAATTTCCTGTTATGAGAATGAAAGGGCTGGGAAGAAACCCAGATTGTGAGAGAATAAAATGAAGGACACTTTTGCTCATCCAGGGGCAAGGGTTTTAGCTAAGAAAGTTTAAGAGGTGATAGAGACCAGAGTCAAGTGGCATTCAAAAAGACATGTCCAGCAGAGCAGGGTCCTGTAGACTTGAAAATAATGGAAAGCAGGTCCATCCAGCAGAGATTAGGAGATCAATACCAAGAGGAGCCTAATAGTGAAATCACTAGAAGATATGAGTAGCTATGTAGCATCAGAAATTTAAATTCTTCCTCCACACGTGTTCCTTGGTCTCATTAGTTCTCTAGATATATGTTCTCCATACACATGCTTCTGTATGGTAATTCCTTGTCCAAAAGTATTGCCTGTATGTATACTTCTCTAAATATGTTTCAAATGAGGCTCTTTTCTTTCCCCTGAGTCTGTATATACTTGTGGGAAAATATATCCCAGGTTTTGGGGAGAAATGTTTAGATGCTATGAAATAATTTGCCACCATTTTTCCTTCTATGCTATTTCATTAAAATGGCCTTGCTTCGAGCTAAGGATCTCCTTCAACTGACTATTAAAGGGAAAACACATCAGTGGGGGCTCTTAAAAATTATGGTTATAGGGCATGAACCCATAAAGTGCCTTTAATCAAGGCTAGCCAACCCCTGGAGGACCTGTCTTCTGACATGTATATATAGGGGATATCCTTAGGTTCTACATATGGATTTGGAGTGATAATGGAAGTTGTAGGAATGAAGGAGGCAGAAAATGTAGAAATGGAAAAGGTCCAAGAACAGATCCCCATGGAGCAACTATGTAGCACTTCGGGCTTCCACGTTTGTAAATGTCTTACAATCTGTGCCCCACCAAAAGCAAACCTTTTGGGGTTCTCTGAGGGGCCACTTTTGTTTTTACTAGTCAGCCAGAGCATACAATGCAAAGGCATTTGATGAAATGTCATAGTAGGAAAACACATTCTACTAATACCAAAACCTCTTGCACAAATATGAACACCATTAATGGAAATGGTAGGTATAGGGATCCTATGTGGTCTGAGCATAGTGCATGGAGGAGCACACATAGGGACTATTAGGGAGCATACTGCAAGACTATTAGTGTCTTCTGGTAATGTCACTAAGTTATTCTCTTGGGCTTGTTCCCTGTCTGACACTAAGTTGTGCTCTCCTGAACACACTCACATGCTCTCTCTCTCTTTCTCTCTCTCCTTGTCTCTATCCTTTACCCCTTTTCTTTCCTTTTCTTCTTTCTCTTCTCTCTTTCCCTTCCCCTTCCCTCTCCTCTCCTCTCCTCCCTTCTCCTCTCCTGTCTTCTCCTGTCCTGTCCTGTCCTGTCCTCTGCTCTCCTCTGCTCTCCTCTACTCTCCTTTGCTCTCTTCTCCTCTCCTCTCCTTTCTTTTGCTTATAACTCAGAGGGTTAAGCTTAAGCTCTTTTAGTAAGAAAGAGAGGCTTTTACACACAAGTTATAAGACTAGAGGCAAAAGAGCTTCAACTCTGTGTAGCACTTTTTCCTTAAGTAGAGAAGTCTATAATTTCCCAAACTTAGTCCCAGAGGTTAATATCTTTTGGAGTATGGACCATGAGATAGTTAATTAGAACCTGTAGACCTATCTTTGGAACTCATTTTCTCTTCCTAGCTGAATCAAAATCCCTGACTTAGAGTTTCTATCTGACCTAAAGTTAGAAAGTCTCCTATATCTCTCTAGTAATTTCCTTACTATTGAAATGTATTTTTCCTCACACCTAAGGGAGTTGAGGGGTGGGGCAAGGATGGAAGGGAAGTTACTGAATTTTAAAAAGTCATGGAGGCTTCTGTGGGGCTGACACTTTGCCTTCTGTCAGTCCCTTCCCTCTCTTACAACCCCAAGAATCCTGCCAAGCAAAATGGGTCAGGAGAGACAAAACCCAAAATGGTCAGGTAGAGACCAGGTGAAGTTTTTGTACCCTACCTTAAATACTTTATTCTTAGTTCCTACCGTTTCACAAATAATGCACAGGAGGCACTGGAGGTTTTCAGACTCCAATCTCTAACAGGTTCACTCTTGATCTGGTCAGACAGGCAGACAGCTTTGGAGGGGTTACTAATCAGCTTTATTCTAGTCTGGTCTTCTCAGAAGGCTGTGGAAGAACCAGCTCCTACAGCATTCCCTAATAGTCCTTCTTGCAGGGCTAGTGAGAAGGGGTAGCAACTCCCCATACTTCTTGATGTGGTCAATAGAGACAGGCACACTTGTGTGCTCCCCTAAAACCCTCAAGCCTCAAAAGGGGCAGACTGAGGCACACATAGATTCCCATATGGGTTCCCTGTGATTTTCCTTACTCACTAACCAGTGCCCACCTGCTTTATAGAGCAAAAGACAAGGCATCTTGCTAGCATTAAGCTCACAGATTAACTTTAGCAATATCATCATTCTGTGCAAGCATAATAAATATTACATTATGTCACCCCTTATCTCAGGCCTTAGTAGGACTGTCTGTGATTCTAGGAATTACTATTTAGCATCCTTGGGGTTATTCTGGGAGTTATATCTAACACCTGGAAACTAGACATTGCCATGGCCATGGATCCTGAGAAACTGAACTCTAAAAAGGATAACAAAACCCTCCTTTCTTATACCTACTTTCCACAATTTTTTGAGCCACCTTAAATAGGAAAACCCACAGAAAATTGTTCCACAATCTAAATTGTTCAGAAACAAGTAATTTTTTCTCCAAATTTTTGTGTCTCCATTTTCAGATTTTCTTTTTTTGCTATTACTTTTTAGGTGTTTAATCTGAAATTCATAAACCATTGGTGTGGGTGCAAATGTCATACTTTGCTCCTGGAGAAAAAAAACAACAACTATACATTTTATAGTTTCAGTGGTGATGCCACTAAGAAGCAGCCCTCCAATTTGAAATAAAAAGATGCCAGAGTTGTAAAAAGGGTGATGAAGAAGAATGCATGAAATGAAGAATGAGGCGAAAGGAAGAAAAAAATTTCTGCTTTATCTTTCTTTCTAGATTTCCAGCAGCATTCTCTCCTACCACAATATGCCTCATAATACGTGGTTGTGTGAGGTCTGGGATTCCCAAAGGGTTCCAGAATTTTATTCAGCCATGTTCCAACATAGAAACAAGCATAATTAGCAGCTACTATTTTGAGTTGGATCAATAAGACAGGAATGTTAAATAGAAGCACACTTTTGAAAATTTGCTTCCTTTAGAGAAAGCTAACAAAAATAGATAACATTTACGTAGTACTTTGCTTTGTAAATATCTTCTTATTTTAAGGCTAATAATCCTTGGAGGTAGGTACTATTATTATCAGACCCATTTTATAGAGAAAGAAACTGAGGCAGAAAGAGGTCATGTTACTTGCCCAGCAAGTAAGTGACTGAGGCTAGAGTTGACATCAGGTCTTCCTGACTCCAGGTCCTGCCATCTAATGCTATCCTTGCAAGTCCATGGAAAATTACACCAAAAAGAGGTTGAATGTGTTTTTTTTTAAATCTAGAGGAGACCTTAACTTTAGACAATAGCAGTAGCAGAAATCTAAACTTCTCAAGCAAGTGCTTAAAGAAAATGACTCAGCTATCCCAGTTCTGTCTCCTGCTGCCTGTCTGACCTTGGATAACTCACTAACCTTCCTGGCTTCCATTTCTTCTGTAAAATAAGGAAATGACCTCTAAGGCTGACTTCTGCTCTAAATGTGTGCTCTATCCTATAATTTTAGCTTTTGTTTTATTAACAACCATTTCTGAATATCTAAATTATAAGGACAGATATGTGTGTATGCATAGACATAAATACACAATTGTATATACTGTTCATGCACATATATTTTATATAATTATATAGATACGGGATATAAATAAATATTCTACATACATATGTCAACATGCAGAATCAAGCAGCTTAAACAGGATCTATAGTGAAAGTTACTTCAGAACAGGTTAAAATTTAGAATTGATTGTTTCCTCCTAGCACTCAGTTAAATGGTAATGTGCTTGTGATGCCCACTATAAACTGGAGTTTATGTTTTCCTTTTCCTCTTTACTTGAAGACAGATAAAGCCTTATTAGTCCAGGTTTTTATTTGTTCATTTGTTTGTTTTGTGGTAGTAGTGGGATTTTCTGTTGTGTTTTGAAAAGCATGCCTTTTGTCATTTTGACAGCTGGAAACGAAGCCAAACATTTAAGATAGATTTTTTTTTTTCTGGCAACAAAAGCAGAGAAATGCTTTTTAATTAAGGGGGAAAAAGCACATCTGTGCCAAAGGTACCTTTCATGTTTAAGCTGTAATTAGCTAACCAATTTGGTCCCTGATATATACTGGCGGACATTTAAGACATTTAAGTGTGAATATCACTGAAGCTTGATTACAAAAGGCAATTATTAATTTTAAAGCACACACAAAAAAAGGTATGGCCTGATTACAAAGGAATGATTAAGGCAGGGTATGTCAGACCCCGTGAATTAATAGCAGGCTTTGCCATATTCAAAGTACACAATTTAGTCTTTGCCAAAGGTTATATTTAGAATCTCTGGCCTTTTGCCCTTCAGTTTTTCTAAGGTGTTCCTGGGTATTTTTGCCTTAGAAACTTATGTACAAGGCACTAAATAACCTTTTATGTAAGAAGGAACCTCAGAGGTCAAGTCCAACTCATTGGCAGTACTGGAGGTCAACCAAAGGCCTAACTGAAGTGTAAACAAAAAGTATTTCTCCCGCACCTCCCACCCTCCCAATAAGTTTTTAAGTTCCACAAAAGCAGTCTTTGTGTTTTATATTATCTTCATATTCCAGAACCTAGTCCATATGTCTTACAAATACTATACAAGTGGTAAATATTTGTCAGGTTGGATTGAAATGAAAATGAGTTCAAATAAAGATTATGCTGGTGGTCACAGGGCCCTTCCAGGACACTGAAATCCCCCTGAGGGGTGGTTCGGCCCAGGCTAGGCTGTGGCTTTTGCAGAGTCCCTGAGGTGGGGCCTCCTAAATCCAGAGGCTTACATTGAAGAGGAAATGAGGAGCTGTATTTTATAATCTGAAGTGCTCACAGAGCCTTCTAGAAGCTGTGGTTTAATATAATAGAGAGACAGGGAGGAAAAAAAAAAAAGGCTAGTGAGTGGAAATTCCCACGTCCTGAGCGCTCTGGGAGGACTGTAAGCTTTGGGGCCTGCGAGGTGCGTCGCCTCCTTTCCATGTTACTATGACCTCAGGGCCCAAACTTTCCCCAAGCTGGACCCCAAGAAGCCCGGCTCTTGCCATTTTTGAGGGGAAATATGTTCTTTTTAAGGAAGAGGGTCAGGTTTTGAGAAATTCCTCCCACGGAATGAAGGCTTGGGAGAAAGAAATAAAACTCTGCAAAACTAAAAATTTCAATGTCCTTTGGCCTAGCTGCTTCTGAGAGGAAATGAGGCCGGGGGTGGGGTGGGGGGTGATATGGTGTTCAGGGACTGTGGAGAGGGAGAGAAGAGGATAGAAACCCATCCTCTTTGAAAGGATGATTAAAAAAAAAAAAGAAATCTCTTTCTAAGACCTCAGGGAGTGGGGGAGGGGAGAGGCTCCATAAGGGCCAGCCTAAATCTTTGTGAGACATTCTTTGAGCACAATCCTTAACTGTTCCCACAGGTGTCAAGTTTGGTAAATCTAGGACTGTTAGGGTACTCGGAGGTCTTCCAGCCTAACGCCCCTCCCATTGTACAGATGAGGAAGATGAGGCCTAGAGCTGCCCTCCTGTGGAGGGTGCTGGGAAAATCGGGTTGGGGAAAGAGAAGGAAGCAGACGGGAAGCAGTGTCAGACCCATAATTGACCTCTGTTGTGCAATCTAGGGTCTGCAGTCTCAGAAAGTACGGGAGAGAAAGAAAAAAAAAAGACTCGTCAGAGATTGCATCTAAAATGAGCTTAGACTCTCTGTTCCAGCACATCCTATTTACTGAACATCAGGCAGAAGAGAATCGTCGTTTGAGGCATGAAGGTCAAGTACATTTCTGTCATTTTGCATATGCCTTTACATATTTCCGTTTATGTCCCCCCATTAGCGTTTGACTTAAACCAGAATTGGTTGGAGGGCCTGGCCAGGCTGATTCAGGAAGCTCATTTACTGAAAAATTATTGAGTCTGGGGTATGATATCTAAAGATTTCTCACCCAATGCGACAGAAACGTATGTTTTATAAAGGGTTGCTGTGTTTAAAGATTTACTCTGTATTTTAGTGCGAGTGGAAATAAGCAGGTGTCGTGAAAAAATTCATAAAGCAACAGAAGAATTGAAAGGAGAGAAAATCAAGTCAGAATCCAAGGTAGTCTTCCAATTCTCATTTCTGAAAGTCTGATTTACTGTGCTTGTGTCACATGTGGTCTTTAAATGTTAGCCTAATAGGGGTCAGACAGGAATAAGAATTTTGTGTCATTGTGCTTGGGGATATTTAGTGATCCATAGTTTCCAGAAAAACCTTGGCTCCCAAGTACAGGGGATTAGGAAGATTAAGAGAAACCAGTTTACATATGGATAGCTGAAGTGATAAAGATTAAAGTTTGCAAAGCACTCAGCAGTTCTCTGACCCTCAGGACTACTTTGTAAAGTAGGTAACATAGATATATTATATATATATATATGTATATTATCCTCACCTGAGATGAAATGATTTGACCTAGCTAATAAATAAAAGTGGTAAGACTTGAACCCAGCTCTGCCCTGACTCAATTTAGAACATGTTACACTACATATCACTATCTTTGTACAAAATAAAAGTTTATATAAATAGAATTCGTAGAATTTCTACAGCCAGAGGGGTTTTTAGAGATTGTATAGACCAAGCTATCCATTTCACAGATAACAAAAATAGCTGAGTCATAGAAACAGATATGACTAAGAAGGAAATAAATACGTATGCTATTTTTTGCTGATGTTCAAAATCTGAAGAAGTTGTGAACTATTATAACAATTACAAATTTGTACTTTTTTCAGTGAGGAAGTAGAAGGGAGAGAAAATAAATACTTGTTGATTGAGGAAAGTTTTAAAAAACCCACAAAAATAATTAGTATCACTTATGACTGTGATACAAAAAAGGCATCAATAAAACATTTTTAAGTGGAATAATGTACACATATCTACTTTATAACAATTTAAGAGGTAGTTGGTTTTTTTGTAAAACTATTCAATATTTTAAACATTCATATCAGTTCATAATTCTCTTAAAATTCTTAATATATTTTACTTATGTTTCCATCTGAAAACAATTCTTAGACAACAGATTCTAGCATTGGTAGAATAAAACATTTTGGGCACTGACTGAAAACCAAAGAACATCTTCTTTGTTTTTATTTTGTAAAGTTAGCTTAATTGGATGTGGAGGGAGATTTCAATAGGTCTGAGTGATCAGGGACATCTTCAGGAAGAAAGAATGGCTTTATCTGGGCCTTGGTTAAGAAAGACATTCCTAGGCAGGAGAATGGTAAGTAAAGGGAAGCCACTCATATTTTTAAAGCAAGGAGTGTTGGCATGAGAAAAGTGTTTTGGAAAGATTATTCTAATAGTGGCATGCTAGATAGATTGGAGAGGGGAAAGCAAGTTGGATTTAGGAAGTTCAGTTGGACTATGGAAATAATTCAAGCATGAGGGGATTGTTATTCAGCTGTTTTAATTGTGTCCAAATCTTTGTAACCCCATTTAGGGTTTTTTTTGGCAAAGAAGCTTGAATAGTTTGCCATTTTTTTCTCCAGCTCATTTTACAGATGAGGAAAACAGGGTTAAGTGACTTGCCTAAGGTCACATAGTTAATAAGCAGTTATGTGTGAGTAGTATTAGGATTTGAACTTGGGAAGGTGGGTCTTCCTGATTCTAGGCCTAGCACTCTATGCATTGTACCATCTAGCTGCCTCAGGGTAGAGCCTGTAGATGTAAACTAGACATTGCCTTAGTAGTCTCAAATTCCTCAATTATTTATGAAGAGGACAGTAAAAAACCAAATTTGACGCCAGTCACTAGACTTTATTTGTATCTTTGTCCCTACCCACTCAGTATTATAAAATTCCCAAAGGATGATAATGACTAATCATCATACTACAACACGGAATGGTTTACTGAGGTGAGGGACTTTTAAGTCAGCTAGAATTTGTTGAAAGTGAGGCAGTCCTTTTCTTATTTACTACCTGGCGCTGTCAAATCACCTCAGGGCTGAGCCTCTGACAGAATTAGAGGAAAGATACTTTACCACGACTTTGATCCTAAGCCAAGAGTTGTTGCACAGCATGGTAAAACAGCACAGTAGTGCCCAGCCAAGCTAATAACTGAAGGCAGCTTGCAATGAAAAGCAATCCTAGCCCAGCAGACTGATCCATCTACTAGAAACACTGTGTCTTGAGAAGAGCCCAGTGGCCAATTAACCTATTAGTCTCTAGCCTTCTATCAGGTAGCCATGAGTTGGTGTTGCCTGATCCAGTCCACCAGCAATGGTTCCTGGTGAGGAGCCAACATGGCAGCCAAATGACCTGTTGTACCCGTCTAGCAGCATATTGGATAGTCTGGCTGAGTCACTGCACCCTAGGAGCTGAGCTATTGGTCCAGTGGAAGTATCCTGCTAACCCTGAAGAATGATGGAATAATTACTAATGAATAAATATCATGAGGATTGTCCAGAGACAGAAAATCTTGGACATTGAGGCCCTGTCATTTTAGAGTTACGAGCTGCCTTGGTCATGTGGGTCATATATGGTCCTCACTACCATGGTATTTTAAGGCCATGCTCACTCTCCCCTTCTTCTCTCATCCTGTACTGTGGGTTTATTTGTGGGGCTGTGTGCCCCAATTTTGATAAAAAATGCTTTGAAACGACTTTTCTTGCTTTGACATCAAATAAATGCTTTAGCTAAGGAATGTATCTGAGGAAGCACACTGATAGGGGCTTGTGAGCTAGTGTTTGGGAAGATAGCCATGTACAGGGTTAGTCTTAGAACCATGAGAGTAGTAATAACAATACTTCTTCCCACTGGCAAAGTGAGTTGAGCAAATGAACCCTCAGGGGAGTGTTACATGTTTATAACTAGAGAGGAATAAGGGAAGGTTTTCTGAAGGTGTTAGCATTTTAGATGTGCTTTAAAGGATTGACAGAAACTCAGCGGGTAAGAAGGGGAGGGCAGACATTCCAGGGAAAAGAAACAATGTGAGGTAAAGCACAGTTATAGAGAGGATGGAGATCACGAGCATATTTGGGGGGCAGAAACGTCCATATTGTCCCTAATGAAGAATTACAGGGGTAGTTAAGCCAAGGAAAGTACAAGCTGCTTTGTGGGGGGGCCTAGAAGTCAGGCGAAGGGATTTGTTAACTCCTGGAAGAGTTTTGTTTGCATTTTTGCATCTCCATTCCCAAGTATCTGTATAGGTATACATAAACATACGTATATCTTTGTGTAGCACATACACTGGCATACACACATATACATACGTGTCCATATATACATACATACACACATTTATATGTATACATATATACATACATTTGTGTGTATTCCCATAGTAGAACAACTCTGATTATAAATGATTAATGGTTAAGAAAGGAAAAAGTAATCACAAATTGATTTTTCTTTCTTTTATCCTCAGAGTTAATTATATGCCTGCCAATATCAATGAAAATGTATTTACTTGACTGCTTGATTTGGTATTTATTGACCAATCTATCAAAAAGAAGCAGTCTAAGAAAAAAACCCAAAATATAATTTGAATAGAGTAGTACATTACATAAAAGTAATTGTACTAGTGATACAGTTTGAAAATATTTTGGACATCCTTTTTAGAGATTGCTTATGGTCAAAAATGCATTTTAGAAATACAGTTCTGATTTTTTTTTCCTGTCCTGTAAAACCCAGGTAGCATGTAATTAGAACTTGAATGATAGCATTTGCCTTTCAGGGCTCAATGACTACTTTAAAATATGTGGTTGCAAAAGCCACAGATTATACAGTATGGGTAGTTTGTGAATTGAAAAGATACTGTAGGGCTGGTTAGGTTTAGTAATGCGAAAACAGAAACACAGGAACACAATTTGATTTGCACCAGAACCTACCAAAATATGATCCTAAAGATCCTGCTAATGGAGGAAGGATTTTGTAGTATTTACAACACAGCACACAAAAATTGAGAAATCACAGACTGAATATATTCAATAGCTTTTCAATTTCTGATACATGTACCTGGTAGTTAACCCAATAGAACTTTGATCTTTATAAACTACTGAAAATAACTTTCTTTCTCAAGAGGGAGTAAGTGAAGGAAAGTCTAAGGCAGTTTATGAATTTAATAATTATATTTACAACGAAAGAATAATTGAAATGGGGTGATTTCACCTTTTTCTCTAAACTTTTGGGATCTACATATACCTCTTTTGAATAGAAAAATCAAATTAGGATCATGCTCAAAGCTGCAAGAAGGTACATCCTTAGAAAGGAACACGCTCTCAAATTCCGATTGAGATATGTTGAAATGCAGTTTTAAATTATGTTTTTTAGAAACTTGTTGTGAAAGAATAATGTAGTCCTTGCCTAAGGAACCTGAATATCAAAATCACTACTTTTTTTTCTTAAGTATTAGCTAATCGGAACAAAAATTGTGCTTAATTCTCCACCCCTAAAGAAATTCATTTAATTGGAATACATGTACATAACTTGCCAAATTTATAAGATTAGGTTGGGAATTCTACTTCATCCATTCAGCAAATGTTTTGAGTAATAATAATAATAATAATAATAATAATAATAATAATAATAGTGATCTTGTAGAAATGCTTTTGGAACTAGATATTAAATTACCTCACAGGGCAACCAAAAAAGTTGACAACAGGCTCATTCCTTTGAATTCATCTAATGAACTTTGAGTGTTTTAGCTCTGGATGGAGTCTAATCCTTTCATTGGCAATGCCCACATAAATTCAGCCAGCAAAATATCAATGAAGAAGTGTTAAAGAAATGATTGACTTATGTGCATTTGTTTATAGAAATGGAGGAGTTTATGATGGCAATTCAGGACCAGGTCACTTCTACAGAAATTGTAGAAGGGTTATCCTTAAGGACCACAGATTTTGTGATCATGCTAAGAAATGGGAAAAACTATCTAATGAATCACTGTGGGCTATAAAAATTTAACACCTACTGAATCTGAAGGAGATATAACCTAGAAGGTAGAATTATACATCGGAAACTTTCTTCCAGGCACCAACGGATGATAGATCCCCATACTACAAATATCAGGAGAACCATTAAAATATCCTGTATAACTCAACTGGTTAGTACTGGAACCATACCTCTTCATAGACTAGACTGTCACCAACAATTGCTCAGATATAACATTGATCCATAAAGATATACATATACATATATATGTGTATATATGTGTATATGCACATAAAATATCATAATCTCCAGACTCCATGGGAAAAAAAAAGCTTTAACAATATGGAGATTTAGTAGAGAAGGTCAAAATTGAGTAGGAAGAAGATAAGATAAAATTATCAGAAGATAATAGATTATCCCTATTGTCTGGTCTGCTACTGAACTGAACAGTATTTTCAGTGTGTCTGCAGAGGATGAGATACATTCAAATACTTTCATTTGACTAGAAAAAGCAGTTCTTTGTACCCATCTCTTTAATCTTCCCTGAAATACTAAATATACAGGGGGAGTAATAGTGTAAGAATTTATCTCTGGACTCAAGGTAATGCAGTAGACAGAATGCTGGTGTTGGAGTCAGGAAGAAAGGAGTTTGAACCTTGCCCTGAATACTCCCTAGCTGTGTGACCTAGGGCAAGTCACTTAACTTCCCTTATATTTGATGCTCTCCAAGTTCCCTTTAAGCTCTCATTCTGATGAGAACAAGATGATAATAACCAATGACATCTGTATAGGGCTTTAATCTTGTACTTTCCATATCTAATTTGTGCATTATTGCTTGTTTTAATCCCCATCATTATCCCTAGAACTCTCTTGCTCCTCATCCCTGCCTCTAGGCTTCCCTGGCTTCCTTCAAGTATCAGTTAAAGTCCTGCCTTCTGCAAGAAACCTTTCTATCCTCTTTACTCTTCACGCCTTTCCTCTGAGATTATTTCTAGTACTTGTGCTGGTGTCTCTATCTGTATAGACAGACAGAGATATAGAGATATAGAGACATATCTACATAGATATATGGGTATATACAGTCTATACATGCACACATATATACATATATGTGCATAGATACACAAGCCTATGTATGTGTGTATATCTATATATCTTATTTGTACAGAATGGTTTACGTGTTTTCTCCCCAATTAGACAGTGAGTTCCTTGAGAGCAGGGACGGTTTTTCACATTCTTCATATCCCCACACATAATAAATGCTTATTGAAGTTATAGCTAGGTGGATAGAACACCAGTCTTAGAGGCAGGAGGACCTTAGTTCAAATGTGGCCTCAGATGCTTACTAGCCATTTGACCCTGATCATTTATCCCTGATCACCTCCAAAAAAAAGTCTTGTTGACCACTGACTGATCCTGTATAAAATACTCGAGGAAGAATAAATGAAGTAGAAAATAGCCTTTTCCTACAAACCATTTAAGGTCTGGTTGCAGAAAAGGAACATGTTCATGAAAATACTAGAAGCCTGTTAGAAAGCACATATGAATATGTATAAGATATGTTAATACTTTGATGATGAGCATTTTAATTAGTGTGGTTCTATGTTTATTAAGACAGATCATAACCCCTCCATGACTGGGTTGATTGTGTTGAAGAGTCGCTATGGCCAAATAATTAATCTTCCAGAGGCCAGACTGGTAATCAATCTCTCCAAACTTAGTTAAGCTGTTCCTCATATTATAGACACAAAGTGTGTTTCCAGGTTACATTAGAAGCTTTTCCACTTCGTTAGAAACTGTTAGAGCTTATCTTCTGCTGTCTTTACCTTTGAAAACTCTGAGCCATCCCTATACCCACGATGAGGAAGGGGACTTCGGTGGAGAAAGTACAAGAATAACAATTTATATTCCTAAAGACCTCTGCTACAGTCACCCTGGAACCCCCCTTAGCACCTGGGACAGGTACCTTCACCCTGTAACATATCTCTGCTGTGCCAGCCCCCTTTTCCCACTGAAAAATTGCTCCAGTCTTCCCACCATCTCTTCCCTATTTCCTGCCTCTTGGCACCTTCAACTCCCTTTGTTTTTTTCTTGCTATATTAGAATATAAACTCTTAGGGCAAGGAGTTCATGGCACATAGTTAATAGATGTTTGCTGTTTGGCCTTGCCTTTCATAAAGACCTCTCAGATATGAAATAAAAGGAAGGATCAATGTAGGGTAGTTGGGTTTGGGGATATTTGATTGATGGAAGTGGTTTCTGAGCAAGGTTTTCAAGATTCATCAAGGTGGTGGCAGTGTAAAAGGAGAGAATACAAGAAATGCTACAAAAAGACAAATGACAGGATTGATTTGACAACTGGTTGGATGTGAATGGTGAGAGATTGAGGGGTCAAAGATGATACTCAGGCTGTGAGCTAAGATGACGCTTGTTTATCAATACAATAGAGAAGTTAGGAAGAGGGGAGCTTTGGGGAAAAAGAATAAATTCAGTTTTGGACATGCTGAGACATCTACAAGATATCCAGGTCTAAATCTGCTAGGACTAGCAGGGAGAGAGAGGTTATGACTAAGTAGATCTGAGAATCTGCATAGGGATAAGGTCACCAAGTGAATAAGGAGGGAAAAGAAAAGATGGCCCAGGACAGAACCTTAGGGGATGCCCCGGGGGTTAGCAGGCATGCTGTGAATGTAGATACAGCAAAGGAGACAGAGAAGTGGTGAAATATGTAGGAGGAGGAGGAGAAGAAAAAGGGGAGATCAGTGTCACAAGAACCTGGAAAGAAAAGAATGTTGAGAAAAAGAGGGTGATCCCTAAGTGTCAAAGGCTGCAGAGCAGTCAAGAAGGATGAGGATTGAGCAAAGGCAGTTGGTTGGCAATTAAGAGATTGTGAGTAACTTTGAAGAGAGCAATTTTAATTAAACAAATGAAGTCTACTTTTTGGCAGAAAAGATGGGGCCAGATAGGAGGGGCAGTCAACCAGGGGAAGCCAGTAGTGCTGCAAAGCACTCCTGAAGAAAAAAAATCTTCCTTACATATTCCACCATGAAGAGATTTGTTCAACTTCATCAAACATTTGTTAATATGATGACCAGAATATAAAAATATCTTGATGAACCAAGCAAATTTTCGCATCAGTTGACACTTCTGGTCCATTTAGTGTTTGAGAATTTACTTTATGCAAGGCCCTATGGTAGGCAATGAAGACACAAAAGTTTAAACAAAAATAATTATCTTTCTGCTCAATAAGTTTACATTCACTTGGGAGGGATAAGACTGACACATAGATAAATATAAGGAAGATGTAATAGTTGATGGATTGATTGATTGTTAGGGCAAAAGGGACATATAATAAAGAGCTCTAGGAAAAATTAAGTATCTACAATATACATATGGCATGATGGCTGGAAAGGGTCAGGTTTATGTGGAGAAAGTAACCTCTGAATTGAGCCTTGAAGGAAAAAGAGAAGCATTTTGAATTGTTAGTGATCCATTTCAAAAATGCTTTGTATTGACTCTATATATTTTATATATTGATCTGGGTGCATGTTGTTTTGTCCCAGTAGAGTAGAATCTCCTTGAGGCTAGGGAATGTTTTATTTTTACTCTCACTGCCTAGCACATAGACTTTCATTATATACTTGCTACATTGCATTGAAATGTTCTTCTTTATTAAAAAAGTGCCTAGCTACTTAGTACAAAAGTTAAGCTTAATTTCCTTCCTCCCCCCAAAGGGTATTCATTTAAATAGCTCTATCTATTTATAACTTGCCACATGTGAGAGATTAAGTTGGGAATGCTATTCATCCATCCAACGAATATTTTAAGCAATAATAACAATCTTACAGAAATACTTGTCGAACAGTCAGACATAACTTACTGAACAATAGTAAAGGCAGTTCTCCATATGAGCTTTGTAACAATCCTCCAGTGTTTCTTTAAGGAGCATGTTCTTTCTTTGCAGCCAGATATTAAACTCCTTGTGTGAAGGGTTTATTTCCCACTTGTATCCTCCAAAAGCACTTTGTACAGCACCACACACAAATGGGACAATATGTGTAAAATGTTTTGCAAGTTTCATAGTTTTTTATAAATGTCAATTATTATTATTAACTTGCTCTTGTCCTCCTCTTTGAAGGCTTTCCTATAAAAACAATCCTGGCGGGTTTTATCGCTATCCTGGTATTATTTATTTTTAATGGTTCTATGGTCTGTTAAACAGGTGGATCAAATTACTTTTTTTGTAACTGAATAAAAGTATGGAATGTAAGTAAGCTCATCTTCTGTGGAGTCACTGAAAACATCCCTAAGATAACTTTAGTAGCAGACTGGACAGCAAGGGATACTGTTCCCAGATGATTTTGATTTTTCTGTTTTAAATTTTTTTTTTTGTTGTATGGAATTTACAGATTATAAATATTTGGTATATATACATTCAAAATGTTCTTAAGTTTATATGGGTCAATG
The DNA here is from genome assembly GCA_028646575.1 of Pseudocheirus occidentalis. Lineage (NCBI taxonomy): Eukaryota > Metazoa > Chordata > Mammalia > Diprotodontia > Pseudocheiridae > Pseudocheirus > Pseudocheirus occidentalis. The sequence continues at coordinate 78,075,095 of CM053598.1, forward strand.
TTATGTCTTACATGATTGCTGATAATAGTTTGATCTGTGATGATTTAATGGCTGAGCTCTTCAGGACATTTTAAAGTCAGTATTTGTATAATGGGGATTTATCATTTGTCAGTTCATAAAAGATAGAGACTTTTTGATTTACAATTCTAGCTGCCAAATCACATCTTCCTAGTTATTCAGAAGGTGCTGCCCGAAGGGTTGTTTTGCCCAGTTTCTCCTTTTTTAAAAAAATAATCTACATCAATTACTAAATCTAGGCTCCCTTCAGTAATTTCTGGTGACAACAACCTGAATTTCCATCATCCATCTTCACAAATGTCTCAGGCATCTGACACTTCTTTGTTGATATATTTGTATCTGCATTCATTCAGATAGCACTCATGAAGAGGCTTTGGATTCCAGTCTTGGATCTTAGCCATTTCATAGACTCTATCCAAAGGTAAACCACCCTCAGTCACATTTGATGAATTGATAGTCATTAGAGATATCAATCTTTGTTTTCTCCCTGCTTTGTCTGTCCTTTATATACTTATCAGGATCATATTTAACCAATGGAAAGAGTTTAGTAAGATACTTCTTTTTCAATTTTTGCAGTCTATGTAATGTTGTAGTTAATTGTTCTTTGAATCTCTGATATAATTAATTTGTACATCTCTCTAGTCATAGGTCTTTTTTTCCCCATGGGAGTTTATTTATGGCTTGTTAATTTAATTTTCTGACATTAAACTAGTGTAGAGGCTAGACCTTTGATTTTATTGGTATAGGAAACTCCTGGGTGAGAAAACAAACTCAAGTTATATACCTCCTCTTCAAAATATTGCCTTAGTTGTCTAATACACTGAGGTTAAGTGACTTACTCAGAATCACAAAGCCAGTATGTGTTAGGAAAAAAATCTAAACCCAGATCTTCCTCGTTTCAATACCGTGTCTCTATGCTATATGTCATGTTACCTTTTCTGACAATTGGTTATTTAAATTCTCTGTTTCTGGTTCTGTTAATCTAGGTATTTTATATTTTTGGTAAATATTTATCCATTATCAGATATGTTAGCATATAATAGAGCAAAATTTTTTTTGGTGATAATTTCCTTTGTTTCTTCTTCATTGTTGTGAATTCTTTTCCCTTTTTTCACACTGGCATTTTGGTTTAACAGTCTTTCAATAATGGAAAACCATTTTTCTCTTTTAGTTTTAAAAAACAGCTTTTGGTTTTATTTATTAGTTCAATAGGAGTTTAATTTTTCTTCAATTTAACCCTTCTTTGATTTTTAGATTTCCTATTTTTGTATTTAGTTTTCTTTGTTGCTTTAATTTTTTTTGTCTGCAGGTCAACTGTATTGATCTGTCCTAGTCCTTGTTTGTGATCTACCAGAGTCAAATTTTGTAAAAATGCCACTAACACCCAGAAACATATATATTCTTCTATATATCTCTACGTAGTAATCACCACAGCTCTATCATATTTAATTTTCCAAAAATTCTGTTCTGACCTTGAACTTCTTCCTTCTCATTTTATTAGATGTCTAGATAAGAGAGGGCTGTACAATTGATGTCTTCAACTGTTATAGTTTTTTCTCTTTCTCCATATAATTTCATTAACTTAAGTACACTATAGTTTCCCTCCTTACCCTTTTTACCATGTCAGCTTTTATTGTCCTCTTGTCATCCTCTTGATGATTTTCATCCTTGTCTTTTTGTATTCACCTGGGGCTTCATTTTCTTCCAACCCCTCATTTTAACTCTTTATGAGTCTTTATATTGTAAGTATGTTTCCTGTAAAAAGTATTTTGTTGGATTGTCTTCTAATCCGTTCTGCTACCCTCCTTCATTGTATGGGTGAGCAAATCCTATTTACATAATGTGGAAAGAGAAAAAGTAATGTGATCAACCGTAGGGATTCATAATTGAATTGGTCTTATTATTCTTCTCAGTCTCTTTTTCACTATTCAGCAGACTCCAATCACTGATTCTTATATGTTTATTTTTCTTCTTTTAATCTTCCCTTTTATGATCTCTCCTCCAAAACTGAAATTTGTTTTATTTATGACTTTTCCTTTCCCAATTCTACTGTCCCTCTTAAAGATCTCTTCCACCTCTCTCTCCTCAATGTTTTCCTATTAAATTTGGTGTAGTTCTATACCAAAACCTGTGTGTGTGTGTGTGTTCAACTTTCCCATGCCTGGTTCAGATAAGAATGACATTCATCAGTTTCTTGTTACCCCATTTCCTCTTCCATATTATTGATAAGGCTTTTCTGGTGTACTTCAATAGTAAAAAATAATAAATTCTTCCTTTCTTTATCATTTATTCCCTAAAGTATTTCCTTGTCACCTCCCTTTTATCCTCTATTAAAATCAACAAAATGTAGTAGAAGCAGCTTCAGGCCCTACGCCTGTCTTTCTTTACTCCTTCTATGAAACTTGAGAACAGTTTGATTCTAAAGGACCAGTCGTCTTTTTTTTTTTCCACCATTAGTATGTAAGCACTTCATCATCATTTGGTCCTTTTGCCTTATTCAAATGTATAATACTTATCTTTGTAGATTTCTCTTATCTCTAGTATTTGTGTTACAAAGACTGTATACAATGTTTCTATCTTAAATGCTGATAAATACTGATAAAACACAAGTTGTTTTCTAGGGATAGTTATTCTTAATTGTCTTTTTTTTTCTTTTTAGAATATGATATTCCAAAATTCATTCTCTAGTATATTAGTTTCAGCATAGATTTGTGTGATCTTCATTCTGGTTGCTTTGTATTTTGAATTTTTCTAACTGCTTGGAATATTTTTTCCTTTGTCTGGAAACTTTGGATTTTATCTATGAGATTACTGGATATTTCAAATTTGGGATTTATTTTTAGGAGGTAACCAGTATTTTATTCCTGTTTTCTCTTTGTCTGCTAGTTCTAATAGATCTGGGAAGTTTTCTTTTATGATTTCTTGAAATGTAGGACCTAGGTTTTTGGTTTGATCATGGCTTTCAATGAGTATGATGATTTTTAAATGATCTCAATCTCTTTCCTGTGTCAGTTATTTTTGGTAGTAAGTGCCTTTCATAATCTACAAATTTTTCAGCCTTTGGTCTTTGTTCTAAGATTTCATGTTTTCTTGCAGTTTGTTTGCTCTATTCTATTTTTAGGGATTTTACTAGTTAGTCAAGGTTTACATATTGTGTACTAAGCTACTCCCCCCTGCCATGAGCCCAAATTTGATTTTTTAAATTTCTTGCTTCATTTCTTCTAGTTACTCTTGCAGAACTTGTAGCCCATTCATTCTTTTCTGTCTCTTATTTGTATTTGTTAGTTATTCTATTTTTCTTCAACCCATATTATTTTTTTATAAAATTATATTTGGATTTTTCATTTATTTACTCATTTTCATTTATTTATGCATATTTACTCATTTGCTCATATTTATTTACTCATTTATTTCATTTCATTTATCTTACATTTATTTTCATTTATATATTCAATCTCAGTTCTTGGATTGGGACAACTGTCCTATAGTTTTAACTGGGGTAGGCAGTCTCAGTTTGATCCCTTTAGCTTTGCAATTTAAATGCTCCAGATGCTATCCTACTGCCCTGATGCTTAGGGTTGTCAAAGACTAGGCTTTACCCTCTGCCACAATCCTTGGCTTATGACTCTGTTTCCTGATGACATAATGCAGTCCTTAGTCCTGTGTATGTCTTTATCACATTCTGATTACACCAAGATCTGGCCCAGTATCCTGCTGCAGCCCTGAGAGGCCTCAGTAGGATAAAGGCTCTCTTCTGCTGCTCCCAGGGCTTCTCTGGTTTCTCCTTCTCTTGGCATGTCTCCTCTCTGAGCACCCATAGGTTTCTCCCTACCTTCTCCTGTAGTCCTGGATTTGATACAGTGGCTTATTACCATTTCTCTTTGGTCTTCTTAATCATTGACCCATCTGGTGTGAGGCTTTGCTGGGCTGTCTATAAGATAGCTGGCCTCTTTTTGCTCAGCCATCTTCTCAGGTGCCATTTCCATAAGATTTTAAAGGAAAACTCCTTTAAGTTAAGGAATCTCTTAATATCTCAGAATAATGTTCAACTTCTCCTATGTGCTTTTTCTATGTATATCTTGTATTAAAATCATTTGAGTATATGTCTCATCTGTCTGTAGACTCCTTGAGGAGAAGGTTTATGTTCATATTTATATTTATACATGCATATAATACATGTAGGTATATGTATATACATGTGTGTATATATCCATATATGTGTATATGTACCTACATATACACATGTACACACATACACACACACAGGTATATAGTATGTATTTTTGTTGAATTGAACTGAATAGGACCAAGGGTAGGAAGAGAGGATCAGAAAAAGCAGAAAGAGGAAAAGAGGATAGCAAGCTGTAATGCCATTCACGAGCAGCTTCCCAAAGGAATGCTACTGTGAACAGCTTTTAAGGTTCTGATTATACAGTGTCACTCACGAACACTCCATTTATTCCATTACAAATCAAGGCAAACATTAACAGAAAATCACAAAATAATATTTACAACATTACATCTTATCACAGAAAATCACATTATAGTGTTCACAACAGCTTAACATTAGAATGGCCACATAGTTTTCACCAAAGTGGTCAGAATATTTAGAACAAAGAAGAAAAGAAGAATCATCTGCTTTAGATGATTCCTTAAGGAGGAAACCCTCCTTACTTAATCATTCAGTCATTTCACAATACAATAATCAATCTTCTACTCATAGGGCAATTATAGGTTAACTTAATCAGTCACTTATCCAGATTCACAATTACTAAGTATCACTAATCACTAAATACAATCATTAGAAAATTACACAAACCCCTCAGTGTCTAGTAAACTTCGATTTCATCATGCATTCTATATCTGAGGAGAGGCCTTTTCTTCATCTTGACTCAGGGTGTTCTCTCAGATTCTCTGGATCTCCTTCCATGGTCCCAGCTTCTACCTGAATTCACCAAACAGTCACCTGGATTCAGAAACAGACAGCTCCCAGGTTCTTGTTCAGTCCTCTGGGCAGTTCCTGGTACACACTGAAGTTCAAAGGGTTCAGCACATCTCAAAACCTTCACAACTTCTGTTGCCTGGAACTCAAGAATCAACCAAGCCACAAAGAAACAAAGCCTTATCAGGGTCATGATTTTTCAGTCCTCCAGAAGTTCAGCTGGCCTTTGTACCCTTCTGGGTGGCAGCAGCCACTTCAGTCTTCACCAGATTCTAGTCTCATAGAAAACTCCAGCTCAGTTCTCAGTCCAATAGCAGCACACACACACTCTTTGACTTCCTGTTTCAGCCAACCCCCTTCTGTTATGTCAGGAACAGGAGACAGAGTTCACACCTTCTGTTTCTTTCACAGAAGTACTTACCCTTAAGCTAAGTACCTGCTAAATTAATTACATTATACAAGTAAGAGAGGTATTTACTTAAGGAGATAAGAAGGTTCTAAAACCTTATGGGAAGAACAATGCACTTGAAGAAAAGAATACTTGGCTTTGAATTCTGGCAAGATGCTCCAGCCTTCCAAGCCTCAGTTTCCTCATCTATAAAATGGGTCAAGAGGAAAAAAATCTTTGTAAACCTCAAACCTTTATACAAATGAATTATATTTCACAAAAATGCTGTGATCCTCCCAAAAACATTAATAGCAAGATTAGTTGAACTTATGGAGTTGGGTCTTACGCATTTGTATAGGAGTTTCTGTGGAAAACATTTGAAACTCATTTAGAAATTAGCAAAACATTTGTTGCTGCTTCTTGGAGTTGCTCTGAGCAGTGTCAACATTTTCTAAGTAAGATACTGATTATTCTCCTAAAGCACCAACTTCTGTCTCAGATGTAACAGTATTAACCAATTTTCTATACCTTTTGAAATGTCTCTTTATTACAGTTATAAAAAAATACATTTTTTCTTTCTTTCGATTGTTATGTGACATAGGAAGGCAAAATTCTGTATGCAAGTCATTTTATGTTTTCTTAGGTAAAGTTGATTATTATGCTTTTGGGCAGAACATTTAATCAACAAAACTTCAGTCCCTTTAAGATGGAGAGTAGTTTTAGCCAAGAAAAAAGTAGCTTTATACTGTGCTTACATGCACTAAAATATGAATTTTTAAAAAGCCTTAGTAATTTTCAATTTCTAGGGCCCTCCTGATAGAAAATACTCGAAGCCTTCAAGGCACCAAATACAGTGAAAAGTCACAAATCGTGACTGCATTGTAAGCTGACCTAGTTGACCAGATAAGTCGGCTTACTGTGGAAAACATCAGCTTGTTTTAAAAATCAAACAACCCAAGAGAAACAAAGCCGAGGGCAAAAAGCTTTTTATTGATGAAAGAAACAGAATTAATCAGGGGGTTGGAGCTCCTGTAAATTAATACTGCCCAGCACCACCTCTTTTCCCCCCCAAAATACATGTAGCTGATTCTAGACTACATAAATGGCCACTCGCCTTGCAAATACTTTGTTTTCATATCTTCATTTCTTAGAGGAAGAAAAGACAAGGAAAGGGAAGAAGCAGGAGAGCTGCTTAACAACATAAGGCAGACACCATTCTAAATGATTTCTTCCTGCCCTTGCTTCCTCTCATCTTCCCCTCTTCAGCTTTGTTATGGCTACTCAGGGATTCCCGTACTCTCAGAGACCCTTTAGACCCTCTCTTCTGTAGTGCTATGAATTTCCCATTGTTGTCCCCATCAGAACCATATCATTGCTGATTTAAGAAAAAAAAAACCTGAATAGCACAGCTTCTCCTGTCACTAAGTACCTTATTAATTCTTTTTCAAAATATAAAAGAAAAGGATAATCACAAATGAAAAGGCAGGAAATGGGAGTAGAAAGGGAGCTATGAGAAAAAAAATGATTTAAAAAAAGACAGAAATATAGAGAAGCCCTTACAGGCTAAAACACATTAGGATTTTTAGGATGGGGAAAAGAACAACAAACATCTTTCCCACCCTTTGTCCTGGATTCTTGAGAGCCACAAAAAATGGACAAATGTAAATGTTTCTCCATAAAGTACTTTAGATATTTATCTGTTACCTTTCCTTCAGAACATTTTCAGTGCTCTTTTCAATCTTTATTTTCTCATAGTTGGGGGAAAAAAAGCTTCAATCAGGGGCTAATGTATATGTAACACCTTCCCAAGACTTGGTAATATCTCTTAAAATAGAAGATCTATGGTAGGAGTTAACCAGCTAGAGAAAGTCAATTTGCAAATCTTTAGTGTGAGCCTTCATACCTCAGAAATTAGGGAACATTACAAATCAGAATTTGATTGACCATTTTGTTGACTGTCTAGACCTAAGAAAGTGAAGGAGAAAAATATTAATGTGGGTTAAACTTAAAGTAGGTCTCCCAGTTTTAGAGAGTAAGATGCTAAGCATTTGCCAGCATACCCCTGGGAGTATACCAGTCTCAGGGCCCTTCCACAGGCAATAGAAACCAGAGGTTTGGGGCAGTATTCTAGAATAATACCAAAGAACAGAGAAAAAAAATCAAATCTGTCCATGCAGAGCCCTTAATAAAAATGTGAAGCTTCAAGTCATGAATCTTTGAATACTGATGGTTTCACGAGTTTGAAAAATTCTGTAAATTGGGATGCTGCTGATTAGAAATTCCTCAGGTTAGTAAGTACTGTTTTCTTAATATGCTTTTGTGCCAAAGCTCATATGGTCAAATAAGGACAGAATCAGCACCTGAACTTAGGAATGATGTAGCTTGAAAGGCATAATAATGTAAGAAAGAGCCAATTAGGTTAAAAATTGGTCTCTCTAGCCTAGTGTTCCATTTCTGAGATATTCTGCAGAAAGATATGTTTCTTGTCCAAGACATGAGCCTCTAAAGGTTAAGGATGAACATCAAAGATCCCAAGATTTTCTTTATAACCCAAGATAGACCTATTGTCCCAAAACCCATATATACCTTTTTTTGAACCTGCTTAAAATTTTAACCTTTACTATTCTCAGGGACAGGATTCCCTTCATTTGCCTCAAAGCTGAAATAGTTACAGCTCTCTTTCAGAAGCATGAAATCAAGCACTCAAATCAATCAATCAATCAACATGCCAGTTTTAGTCACCTTTATAAATCAGGCAATTTACTAGGCCTTGGTGATACAAAAACTAAAATGAAATAATTCCTGTCTTCAGGGTGCTTGTATTCTATCTAGGGATACTGCATGAACATAAATACAAATATTCAGAATAAATTCAAGTCAAATATTTTGGGAGAGTGTCATGGCAGCTGGGGTATGAGATTAAAAAAGACTTTATATAGGAAGCAATACTTGAGTTGAGATTTAATCTTTGGGGCTAACCCCTAACTCGAGATTTTAGTAGTATTTCCCTCACCAGAATGTATCCTGGGAGAATTTCCCAATACAGCTTGTGTCTTGACTTGAAGCACTCAAGGGGTGTGTGTGTGTGTGTGTGTGTGTGTGTGTGTGTGTGTGTGTGTCTGTGTGTGTGTCTGTGTGTGTGTGTCTGTATGTGTCTCTGTGTCTGTATGTGTCTGTATGTGTGTGTGTGCGCGCGTGCATGTAAAACTCCTTATTCCATTGTGTCACATTTTCCATGTTCTCCATAGTCTTTGCTAACCCATGACTTGGACTTTCCTTGGGCAAGAGGTGAACATGAAGTTGCTAGACAGAAAACAGCCCCATATTTTGGGGGAATCTCCATTTAACCCTGCAGAGATACACTTAGATATTTACCCTTATGGAACTTCTCTGAGGGTTTAGACTTCCTTACTCCTCAAGAAGAGAAACATACTTGTGTCTGTTCTGGAACTCACCTATTTGTGGGATTCCCAATAACTCACTGTGATAGGGAAGCTAAATTCCAAGTCTCGTTTCTTTACATCCTGACTTTAGTTCCTGGCTCCTCACATTGCCAGAGCAGCCTTCTCTTTCTAAGAGTCCTGCTGTGCATAAAATTCTTCTTTTCTTAATTAAAAGAATATATCCCTATTACTATATCCCTATTACTTACAGATGAGGCAACCCCCAAAGGCTGGTGCTTTCCAGGAAACTTCATGTTGTCTTGGACAAAAGGCTAGATCCCAAGATCATGTTGCCAAGGATGTCCTCCTTCTCTGGGTAGAACCAGGCCTCTCAAACTTGTGGCTGTTAGAGAGGCAACCCCCCAATAACTCACATTGTCCAGGAATTCTCTTCCCAACCCCCCATGGAGTTGAGAAGCACATCTTCCTTTACCATATACCTGCACAGGAATTCTGAGTACACTACTTCTGCCTTATGTGTTGAGAAAGTCCATTCTCAATGTTGATTCGTCATCAAAAAAAAGAAAAAAATAATATGCAGTAGTTTATAGTCTGAGAACTCACGTTATCTAGAATTTGTTGTTTTTCTTAAAGTACAGGTCTGATCATGTTACTCTTCTATTCAAGAATCCCCAACAGCTCCTTGTTATCTAGACACTCGGGCTTTCAAATCCTTTCCTAAGCTGACTTCAGCCTACCTTTCCAGTCTTATTGCACAGTCACCCTTTCAATATTTCAGTTCAGTTCATTAATGTTTCTTATTCTGTCTCCTGTATCTATGCCCTTGTGAACAGGTTGTCCCCCAGGGACCCCCCTCATCTCCACCTTTAAAAACCTTCATTCAAGGTTCAGCTCAAGCACCACTCTCTCTATGGCTCTTCCTGCAGAGAGTGACCCCCTAAAAATACTTTGTGTTTTATTATAGTCATGTAATTAAACACATTCACATGGATCTGTGAGTTTATCAATTCAGAAATTCATTCCAGTGACATATATTGCAATTCATCTCTGACTGCCTATCGCATGTTACTCATTCTTGGGAATCCACAAAATATTCTGGAGATCTTCCTCATTTTCTATGACATCCCAAAGTTGCTAATGGAAGACTTTGGCCATCTGTCTGTCACCTTTCACTCTTGGCCCATGGCCAACCCATCTTCTCTTTCCAGCATTTAAATTTTGTATTTATTTATATGTGCACATGTTATTTCCTCCAGCAGAGCAAAAACTCCATGGGAGTGTGGACTTTTGTCTTTTGTATCTCTAGCACTTAGTATTCTATCTAAAAGCTCATAAGCACTTATTGATTTATTGGCTGAATGAATGGTGGTGCACTATTGACAGATGTAGGAAATCAGAAGCAACAGATTTTGGAGAGACAGCTTTGGGCAAGTACCAGCCCCCAAATGTCTGCACTAGGTAAAATTTCAAACTTTCAAAGAAAGAAAAGCAAAAGAAAACTACCAAGACTATTCATACCAAGACTAAAAATTAGGACCTCTTTTTTTTCTAAGTGGTCCTAATTTTTAGAATCTTTTTTTTTCCTTTGGAAATTCCTCCACTCCTTTGGCCATTTAGGATGTCTCTGTCTGTAGACATTTGCTATTATTCTTTTATTGAGGTGTGGGGACTAAAATAAGATGAAGCATTTCAGGTAGGGTTGAATGCATCTTATTTTGGTGCAAATATGGGATAAAATAATCTGTTTTATTTTCAGTAATGCTTTTCTTGATTGTTAATGGATGGAGTGCTGAACTTGAAGTCAGGAAGTCTGAAATACCTGAGTTCCTTTCTTGTCTTAGACATTTACTAGCTGTGTGATCTTAGAAAGTCACTGAATCTCTCTTAGCCTTGGTTTTCTTATCTGACAAATGGAGATGATGGCATTTACCTTATAGAGATGTTATGAGGATCAAATAATATAAGTAAAGCACTTAAGGCAGCAGAAATATTAGCTATTATTATCTCATTGGTTTTTAAAATTGGAACATCTCAAAAGTATCTTCTGCTATAGTCCTTTGCCTTAGGGTCAGAATTTAAATTCTGAGGGCCAGGTTGCCATGGTATCTAGAAATTTCATCATTCTGTCTAATATTTTCATTATCTTAACTTAAAATATGTAAGTGTATTGTGCTCTTCCCATGCATATGTTTTTGAGTTTTACCCAGGACAGAAACTGCTTAGGATGATCTCAAGACCCTCTGTTGCCATCATGAGTTTGGGATTCTATTTCACTGTGCTCTAGGAGGGTGAGAGTAGTCCCCAGGATTTCTGCCAACATTATATAGGGAATCTGCTTAGTTTTGCTTAAAGTTCCTTTTAAATTTTGGAGAAGATTCTTCACAATCTCTTGGTAGACAATCAGTGGTGGTAATTTTGGTTGCAACCAAATGTTGAAAACAAGTACCTGGTGATAAGATGCCTTTTTCTTGCCTTTTGTTTTTCTTCTTTTGAAAACTGAAAGAATAATAATTTAGCTCTCAAATTTGGGTCAAGTTCTGAGAGTTAAATATTGAACAAGCTCTTCTCTACTTACGATTTTCCTTCAAAATTTCCTAGAAAAAATATTTTTTAATATTTGTCTTATAACTAAGAAACTTCTCAAAGATAAACCCCTATAATTTATCAAAACATTTTAAAATTAATTTCTCTGAGAAGTTTGGGAACAATTCCATATTCTCCATTGTGTTTATAATAACACACTGTATGTGGTATATTCCGCATTAAAAAAGACATGATTTCAGGGCAGCTAGGTGATACAGTGAATAGAGTACCAGCCCTGGAGTTAGTAGGACCTGAGTTCAAATGCAGTCTCAGACACTTAACACAAAAAACTAGTTATGTAACCCTGGGCAAGTCCCTTAACCCCAATTGCCCTACCTTCCCCCCTCCCAAAAGCAAAGCAAAAAAAGACATGATTGAAGGATAACTTCCAATTTATACTATCATTTTAGCATCTATTATTTCTTCTCCATCACAATGCTATTTCATCATCTCATCATAGCATGTAGGTAACCTGGGGTTCTTTAGAGATATGCCAAAGCACTTACTCCATGATAGGTCCTGTGCAAAGATTTAAATAGATGCCTAGATATAAACTGCATGTCAGGTTAGCAGTCTGTAGTCTGGCTCACATTTGGAGAGATTCATTGTGAGAAATTTGTCCATTGGTTATAAAGGATTTGTTTTTGTTTTTTTTAATTTTTGTCCTCAGAGCAATTAACAGAGTTTTTGTATGAAAACACAGAAAGGCTGACATGAGCATCAGTGGAGGAAGTATTCAGAACAAAATTATAGATCTTTGAAATATTTATGTAATAAATTCATTTATTTATAAAGCTTTAATACTTTCACTCTAGTACGCAATGCTATTTTAGGACCAAAAGGGAAATAATAATATCATATGTGACATAAATGCCTCTAACAGCCCTTTTGCCATTTAGAGCCATGTTCAGTACTAAAGTAGAAAAGTGAACCCAAAGTGTATCTGGGAAATGTCAGCAAACAAGCATGCATTTGGTAAGTGTGACAGCAATGAGACTGATTTTAATGTCTGGACTTGTGAAAGTATTCTCATTACTTTATAGTCTCATCTGAAAAACATCAATCCTCTAGAAAGCCCCATTCTTTAAAAGTAAATGGTTAACAAACATATATCATATCAAGAAGGATTAATTCAGTACAGATTAATGCCCATCACAACACTAGTTGCTTTGGGGTTCTTATGGCCTTGTTGGGGAGAAAGACTTGAACTTGTGAAACAATTAGTGAACAAAATAGCTCATATATAATAAAATTCTTAAATGTGTGTTTTATACTTTAAATGCCTTAAGAGTTCTTCAGAATTTGCATTTTAAAGAAAAATAAAGACACTATTCTTCACTTTACAATATCATCTAAGACATTCTGAAAATGTACTTATTAATTCATTCAGTTTTTTTTCTCACTTTGAAGTCTCATCAGTTTTCTGAAAAAGCCTTCCTCCTTGAGCTTTTGAAGACACATGAAAATGGCTTAGAAAAACAGTATGCAGAAATTAAAAATGAAAGGAGTAGACTTCTCCAAACCTTTGTAAGTATCTAGTTACTTCAAGATCTCTATTTTACCAGTTTTGTAAAAGTATAGTTGGATAAATTTTCAGAAATTGTTCATTTATAGATAGATAGCCTCACAGAAATACAAGAAAACATTACTAGGGGCCATTAAAGGTAAGTGGAGATTCATTATATTTTGAAAGAATTTTACAAATGCAAATATGAAAATTACTTGCTGTTGTACTGAATACCTCCAATAAAATCAGACTATGATCTTTTATCATGGATTAGGGATGATCCTGGTTTTTCAAAGGTAACAAAATGTACTCTGATAGCTTATACCAAGTGGGAATATTACCAGGTGATAGATAGATTGTGTGTCTGTTTTGGAGGGACAAACCTAACCAAATTCAGAGAGAATTATCAGTGGAAGATTCAGGTGGTATCATTTTTTTCCCCAAAGAATCTTATAAAGAACAGCCTTTTGAGGCTTGGATGGCTTTTAATCTGCATGGAGTGAATACCTGCATTTGTAAAAACTGGAGATTTTTAGAGGTTTAAAATAATTATAAACACAATGAAATTCATTAGATCCATTTTAGCAACCATTCAGTCTTTTAATAAATTGGTTTGGCTGAGCTTCCCTTTCCTTTATCCTCTAAAACTAGAAATGACACGTCCTTTCAATCGGTTTTCATATTGTTTTGTTGGTACTTCTTAATGCACTTTCACTTTTTTGTGTTATATTTATTTGTAAACTGGCTTATTCACTCACCTACTAGATTGTAAGGTACTTGGACTTTGTTATCCTCAGCTTCCTAGAGCCCATTTTAGGTCCTTCAAAATGTTTGATGAATTCATTGAATCATATACTTGGAAGTGAACAATACCTCAGAAGCCATTTAGTCCAAACCCGTACCTGAATAGGAATTCCTGCTTCAACATCTCCAACAAGTTAACCAACTATTTGATAAAAGAAACTGAGGAAGAAATCCATTCCTCCAAGGCAGGCCAATAGTTAAAAATGTTCAGCACTTCAAATCTGTCTCTCTACAACTTGCATTGATTTCTACTCTCTGGACCAAACAGAGCAAATATATTTTCTTTCCCACAGAGTAGACTTTTAGTACTTGAAGACAGCTATCATGTTAAATCTTGTCTTCCTTCAGAATATCCCCACTTTCTTCAACTCATCTTCACATGGTATCTTGAGATCTTGCAATACGCGGTTTTCCTCCCCTGGAAGATATTGTAGTTCGTTGATATACTTTAGAAAATGTGGCACCAAGAACTTAATATAATGATCCACTTGAGGTTGATGAGTACAGAGTACAGCAGATATATCACCTCCTTCAGTTTAGTCATGGTACCTCTCCTAATGTATTCTAAGATCACCTTAGCATTTTTTGGCTTCCATTTTGTATTGTAAATTAAAAACCTCCATTTTTTAAAATGTGAAGGGTTTTTCAGTTATGCCATTTTGATCTAATACTTGTTAAATTGTTTTATGTTTTTTTAACTTGTGTCTGACTTTAAGCTTATTGCTATGTAATTTTATTTATTAAATTCAGTCCTTTATTCTAACTTTTTGAGATCTTTTTGTGTATTCTGTAATACACGCATTAGCTGTCTTGCTCACTCTTCTATATGTTATTTCCAAATTTGCTAAGCATTCCATTTATGCATTCATTTAAGTTGTTGGAAAAAGTATAAACAGTACAGGGTTGAAGAAATATACTTGTGGCACTACCCTGGGAACCCTCTACCAAGTATACATGGACCTGTTACTAACCTTTTTTTTGGTCTTTTTGGAGGGGGACAGGCAGGGCAATTTGGGTTAAGTGATTTGCCCAAGGTCACACAGCTAGTGCTAAACTTAGAAAAAGGCCTTTAAAGAAGGTGCAGTTTGGTCCCAAGGCAGTGACCGATGGCTCCCCTCCTCACAACACACACACACACACACACACACTCACACACACACACACACACAGATATGAACTCCGCTACCATACAGGTTTCTTTCTGTCTGTACACTAAGTCTAGCCAGAGTTTTCAGGATAAGATCCCCACAAATTTTTGAAAAACCCAACCTTGCCCCTTTCAGATTCAAGGATATTTACAAAGTCCTATGGTGCAGCATCAGAGAAGAAAGATAAAATTGAGTGTGGATTTGAACTCAGGTCCTCCTGACTCCAGGAGCAGTGCTCTATTCACAGCACCACCTAGCTACCCTATTGATTACTTTTTGAGAATGGTCTTTCAACCAGTTTTATGTTAACCTCTTTATATTTTTATTTAGTTCACACCACTCTGTTTTCTCTAATAGGTAATATGAAAGACTTCGTGAAATGTTTTGGTGAAATTTAAGCAGCCTGTATCTACAAATACTCTTTCTGATTTACCAGTCTAGAGATAAAAAACAAACCCAGGAAGAAAATAAATGAGGTTAAACTGGCATGGCTGTTCTTTATTAAGCCATATTGACTCTAGTTATCATGACTCCCATTTTTAGATATTCAGAAATTGTCTTTTCCACAATTCATTCTAATCACTTGCAGATTCTACTGTGCTGGAGAGGTTTAAAGAAAAGACTTATGTGTGCTTTCCAAGGACCAGGCTGCTTAAGTATAGGAAGACATGTCACTAGTAGGCTGGCTCCTTGGTAATGGTAACCTATGGAAGAAAGAAAAATATAACCTTTGTAGACTTCTATTCCTGTAAAGACAGAGTGTAGTAAATAACGGATACTAATAATTGCATACAATGTGCTAGGCACACAAAAATAAACATTAACTTAGTTTTGGTCACCTAAATGTAAGAACCTCATCTAGCGAGTACATACACTTTAAAATCATATACTTTAAAATACTATAAAGTCACATAAAGTTTTATATTTTTTACTATAAATGAAGCCAGAAGACAAAAATTAGTGTATCTGAATGTGAGGATGCCTCATAGTTTCTCTTCAGAGAGACAATGGAGGAGTTGGTGGAATTAGTTTTATAGTGCATCCAAAGGCAACAAAAAATAATAATTCCATCACACAGTTGGTGATTTTGTATTACCGTGCTCATGATAAGCATTTGCAAGAAGATCATAAAGATAATTCAATATATATATATACATATATACGTATATATATATCAACATCTGTTGTAAAAGAGGAAGTAGAAAAATTAATTCTACAAAGAATTAGATGAGACCTGCTGATGAAATCACAATATCTTTTAATACTTAATGACTTAAATGCAAGGGTGGGGCTGAGGAAGCACATAAATAAAAATGTTGGAAATATTCAGGTGTGAGAAATGAGAGAGAGGACCTTTTAGCATAGTGGATCTCAACCTTCCTAATGCCACAACCCTTTAATACTGTATGTGGGTGTATCTGCACGTGGGCGGACTCGCCTGGAGATGGAGAAGCAGTGTCTCAGTTCCTAAGACCATTGGAAATATGTTTTTTCTGATGGTCTTAGGCAACCCCTGTGAAAGGGTCGTTTGACCAACAAAGGGGTCGTGACCCATAGGTTGAGGACTGCTGTTTTAGAATGCAAAGAAACCCTACACCTCTAGATCCTTTGTATTTTATTAAGGAAGAGAGTTGGGAGGTGAGATTTGAATTAAAACTTGAGGGAAGCCAGGAGGTGATGGAGAAGAAGGAGATTTCAGATACGGTGGACAGTTTGTACATGACATTGTAATGACTATATTTAGTCCTTAAACATTGCAGAGCTTATAAAGTGAGATCCATAATCACTCAAAAGAGATTTTTTTTTACTAACTATCCACATAGAAAAAAGAAAAATAAACACAAGAGAATGAAGAATATCTGATGTCCATAGCATAATATATGATGGAATGAACGACTCATATAGTTCATTCATCAACACTGTTGGACAGACAACATTCCTGAACAATGAGCAGAATCCAGAATTGGATATGATAAGTTGAATGAATTGCTTTTGGTCAATTGTTTAGGGCATTTAATGAAACCAAGCCTTCTCCTTGAAATAAAAGTTGATTTAAAAAAATAAATAAATAAAGGTTGATTTTTTTTCACGCTATCATTTCTATGATTATGCTGTATGTCAATGAGTAATGGAATACCACTATCTCCACAGAATTAAAGGTGTGGTTAATTCAAAGGAAAGGCTTATTATAAGCATGAAGTGATTGAAATGAATTTAGTAATGAAGAATCAGCATAAGAAACAGATATTAATGACTCAGAAAAGTCCTAAACAAGTAGTGAGGAGGCATAAACAATGGACTACCCCTGCACTTCATTGGCATTTATTCAATGATAAAAAATCTAGTGGGTGGCCATTGGCCTGGTAGATAGACTCCCATTTGGGGATTTATTAGAGAATGTGGACAAGATTTGCTAGGATGAGGATGTGTAGGTAGGTTGTAATCTGCATTATTAGATGGAATAGCCAAATTGGTGAAATCACAGATTCATCAAAATATTAAAGAAGCATTTTTCTGGGAATTAAGGTCAGTGTCACTGGAGAATAACATTCTCTTCCATTTTGGGGGAAATTTGGACAATATCTATTTTTATCTAGTACAATGACACCTTTCATTGTTTTGCCATGATTTTTCAGACACCATGATGATGTTCCAGTGATCTTATTTGCCCTATACTTTCTATTTTAGGGCCTATTATAGTGCCTTAGAATGTAGTTCATCTGGGTGTGGTAATTTGAGTACAGTTACGTGCTCTCATAGTATTTACTTATCTTGGATATCAACTTCCTATTAACCATTTTGTTTTATCTCTTCTAAACCAAAGCCGTTCTCTTTGGCAGAGAAAGCAAAAGCAAAATCAGAACTGAGTGAACCTTCACTCTGTGTTCCATTATCATCAATCAGACCATCTCTAAATGTCTGCCTTATTCTTTCTTTCCTCTTCCTTTTTCTTTTTAAAAAAA
>CM053598.1:78093351-78138574 GCA_028646575.1 Pseudocheirus occidentalis
AGGTGGCGCAGTGAATAGAGCACCGGCCCTGAAGTCAGGAGGACCTGAGTTCAAATCCGGCCTCATACACTTGACACACTTACTAGCCGTGTGACTTTGGGCAAGTCACTTAACCTCAATTGCCCTCCAAAAAAAATAAAGTCATTGACTGGAGGAGTTAAGTTATACTTTAAAATTGTAGATTTGACTCCACATATCTGATGCAGTAAACACAAGCAAACTTATAAACGTATGACTCATGATTGAGTGATAGGGAACCCTCACAGCAAAGACTGCCTGAATCCAATCCGCTACCCACTAATACACAGGAAGTGACAAATACCTTTTCTATTGAGCAATGGTAAGGAAGGGAAGGAGGGTAATGGATGGACATCTTGGGGAAGGGCAGAAAATATACATTACCCAATGCATTCAGAGGTACAAGTTAGATGGAAACAAAGAATAGGGTCTCATTGGAAGGAGAACAGAAACTCAGCTGAGACCAGCGCTCTCACCCTCAGAAGATACATGATGGAGAGACAGGTCCCAGCTTTACATCCATATTCCTCAATGGGAGGAGGCTAAAACCATTTAGCAGCCCAGACTCAAGTATCTGTGCAACAATGTACGAGAGAAGAACAAGAGAATGAGGATTCCCAAAGGCAGGTGAAGGGAGAACACAAAAGAAAAGCTAAAAGATCAAAGAAAAACTTGAACAAAAACCTAACATACAAGCATAGTAATCACAGAGCAGATAATAAAGGCACAAAGAAAAATGAATAAAAGCTCAAAAAGAAACCGACAAAACCACTTCAAACCATTATATTATGAAGAAAAACAAAACAATATCATCTTACTAAAGAAAACATATGAGATCATATGGCAAATGGTTTATAAGAGAAATAAAATTCTTAAAAAGAAGAAATTGGGAAAGAATTTAGTATAGACATAAGAGCTCTCAACACAAAGCTAACAAAATACAAATAGCAGAGAAGGAAAAATGGGATATATAATGCAGAATCTCCTCAAGGAAGAATTTGTTTAAGAGAGACAATAACATATTTGGGACATCAAAACATTAAAGTGATAGACATTTTTTTCAGAAGAGAATTAAAGGGAAATAATGATTAACTAATACAAATTCCATGTAGGTCAAAGAAAATAACTATGAAAACAGGATGCACAGAGTGAACTGAAGGATCATAAGTCTCCTAGAAGAATATGAAAAATCAAATAACCTAAATATTATAATGCAGTAAATAATACAAGAGAACTATCAGGGATTTCTGAATGTAGGTAACAAAACATTGGTAAGAAGAATTAAGAAAATCCACAGATCGCCATCAGGAAAACCAAAATAACATTCTGTGCTATAAGCTTCAAGGTATGAGGTAATTAAATTGAACAATTTTAATAGCAAACAAAAGATTTTACAAGCAACCAGGAAAAATACTTCTAACTATGAAAGGCATTTGACATTAACATGGGATTATTCTGTATTCATGAAAAATAAGAGGAGAAAATGGAATAATATATTAGAAAAAAAAACCCAGAATCCAAAGGAATTCAAGCTGCAACCAAAAATAAAATGTCCTGCCAATGTGAGTATAATCACTAAAAAAAAGATGAAAAAAATATAAGATATTTGAAACATTCCTAGGAAAAACAAACAAATGAAAAACTAGAGATGAGCAAATTCTTGAACTTGCAAACATCATGCAATATAGAACAAAGGTAAATAAGCACAATTAGCAAGAAAAGTCTAAGTAAGGAGATCAGTTCTCTTGTGTTTATTTTTTTTTAACTGAAAAAGTCTGAACTCTATGGCAAAAGAAAAAAAAAACAAAGAACATCAAAGTCCTGATAAGGGACTGAAGATTTAAAAGGAACCTAAAGAATCAGGAGAAATTATAATAGAATTGAAATGATCCACCAAGTACTAAATCCCTTGAATCAAAGTCACTAGAGTGAGATGTTGCACAGATGAAGAAGGACATGTTGGGGGGCAGGGCAGAGGATAGGAGATTATGTAACTCCTTTGGGTAAACAGTGAAGGAATAATAAATTCCTATAGTCTGTTGTTCAAAATGTGGGTAGGTGTTGCAGAAGGATGGGATGGAGACGAAGGAGGGGCAGAATTAGGAAGATGGGGAGAAAATACCATTTAAGAGCATTCCCATTGATAAGGAGAGATGTGCCTTTCTATAGGAGATGAGGGCTTTGGGGTGGGCTTTTTATTTATGTCGCAGTACTACCTCCCTGATGTCATGACCTGCTTTGAGAACAAGATGAAACAACAGCATCCAGGGTGGTAAAATTGGGGCATAGCATGTCCATAATGGGATATGCCAGAGAGGGAAACTGATTATGATAAAGTCAGGGGGTTGGACCAGGACTCATAATTTTGGACAAAGACTAACCTCCTACTACTGACTCTGATTCCATCTGACAATCTCCAATGAATTAATATTTCAAAGTATGAGGCACATTATAGTAAGAAGGACAGGGCATGTCTACAAATGCAATAACATGGAAATCAGACAGGCAAGAGATCCCCAACCAGGTACTTCAGAAGTATTAGCCCTCTGAGGAACACAGAGAAGAAGAAATAAAAACATACTCAGTGCATTAGAAAATAAACTTAGAAGTAACTTTAAGGAGAGAGAGAAATAATGACTAGGACAAAGCAAAGGAAAACTTTTTGGAAAGGGGTACAGCAAAAGAAAATCACTAAAAATAAGAGAATGGAGAGTAGGAGTGAGGAAAAGATTGAACTGTTTCCTTTACTGGGTGAAGAAAGTAAGGGATGAAAGGAGGGAAGAAATAGATAACTAAATACATTTTTAAAAGGAGAAACCAACAATTTAGGTAAATTAAAAAAAAAGACTTGGAATAGGGAAGGTTAACAGGAATTGGGGGGAGGCAGAGAGTAAGCCTTTGAGGAGAGACTCACATTAAAATAATGTAAGTAAAAAAAATCCCGAGAACCTAGTACTGACCTTAAATAAGAAGGGACTTACTGAGACAAGACCCTGGAGAAAGTTCCTCTTTCCTCTGGCTTCTTGCCCCCCTAGAGGGCCTCCGAATATGAACTTGATGTATATATTTGCAAATTTTTGTCGAAGTATATTATGTACAGAAAGAATTATTTATGGAAATATTAAAAGAATAGTCATGTTTTAAAAAAAAATAAGACTTAACGAATCAATAGTAAAGAAAAAAATAGAGAAAAAAGAAAACCCTAACCACCATTATCTTTAAATGTGAATGACAACAGACTAAAACAAACAAATGTAAAGGAACACAAACAGCTACCTACTGCATTACACTTCCCTCCCTCTGCCCCCTTCAATGACATATGTAAAAACAATGGAGACATTAAAAAGAAGTGATAGGCTGAGTTCTAACTAAGGTGAAAGTTCGGCCCAGGCAGACACCATGCAACTTCTCATAGATTCTACTTCTGTCTCAGTTTACAGCCCTCCTGCCATTCCATCCCTGGCCCTATCTAATAGAGAGGCTGCCAAATACAAATAGTCGATGTCTCCTTTAATGTGGACAGAGACCACTTAAACTAATTTCAATCATCAAAACATCTAAATATGAACTCATTTCATGCATTAAACTACCATATTACCTAGTCCAAGGAAACTCTGAAAATAATCCATTTTCCATTTGCACATGGCTCCAAATATTGCCTTACTGACAGAAAACCCACTGCCAGAAGGGAAATACACATTTCTGGTTGCCAATACAGGAAATTCTGTGCTAATCCAAAGCTGTATCTTTGTATATCAGGGTATGTGAAGGCCAAAG
Source organism: Pseudocheirus occidentalis (assembly GCA_028646575.1). Taxonomy (NCBI): domain Eukaryota; kingdom Metazoa; phylum Chordata; class Mammalia; order Diprotodontia; family Pseudocheiridae; genus Pseudocheirus; species Pseudocheirus occidentalis. The sequence goes on from CM053598.1 coordinate 78,097,147, forward strand.
CCTAATTAAAGTAGTGCCTCTCACCAACATTTCCTGGATTCATTAACGATTTCTAAAATTGGATACACGCTCAGGTTGAAAACCATACATCATAAACAACGCTTCAGTTCCTAGTTGGCAAATAAGACAAAAGTGGTTGGATAAAACTGTGTAAATCAGGCATTCTTTTAAAAAAAGTTATTATTATTTGTGTCTTTTACACTTTCCTGGGAAAGTACAACTTGGAGTCATTTTTAGATTTGCCAGTAATAATAATATTATTTGGGGGGAAAATCTTTGCATGGAATTTTTTCAAAAGTATTTGTAATGAGAATAGCATTGGTAGATGAAAAGAGGCCCTTGAGTTTGGATCCCAGTTCTTCAATTTACTTCTTAGGTGATAGGGTCATCAATGGGAAGCTGAAAGGAACCTCAGAGGTGTCAGAGGTTCTAGTTCAGCCTTTTTCTTTTAAGATGAGGAACCCAGCTGCGGGGCCTTCAGTCCCATCACTTCTGTTTCAAGATTACATGATAACTGGATCGAATCATTTCTAAATGTCAGCACTCATTAGTAAATGTGGATGAATGCAGCTACCTAAATATATTAATATTTCATTAATAGTGCTTTAGAAGAAAACACTAAGTTTTCCTCATTAATGTCATTGAAATACTATCTCTGAGGTGGGGCAGCTAGGTGGTCCAGTGGATAGAGCATCAGACCTGGAGTCAGGAAGACCTGAGTTCAAATTTGGCTTCCGACAATTACTGGCTGTGTGACCCTGGGCAAGTCACTTCACCCTAATTGCCTCAGTTTCCTCATCTATAAAATGAGCTGGAGAAGGAAATGGTAAACCATTCCAGGTTATGAAGAGCTGCCTGAACAATGACTGAACAACAACAATCTCTGAGGTTATACTGCCTACATTTCTATAGTTGTTAACATTATACAAATAGCTTTGGGATAATAGATTTAGGCCCGAGAGGGATTTGTGAGAACATCTACCAGTGGTGTCAAACTCAAACAGAAAAGAATCCCCTGATGGTTGCATAGAGACTTAGAAAACCACAAATAAACATTATCTATGATATATTGTAATTAAAAAAATCATTTCCCAATTATATTTCAAATCTGGTTTGGGTCACACTAAGTAGTTTTGTTGGATCTATATAATAACCCTAAGTATGTAGCTGAAGCACTATTATTGCCATTTTACAGATGAGGAAACTGAGAAAAGAGATGAGGTGGCTTGTTTAAGGTGACACAGAAAATACATGGTAGAGCCAGTCCTATGTCTTCTTATTCCAAAACCAGTCCTTTCTCCTTGGAGCTTAAGTGATGAAAGGTAGTTGGAGGTTTCTCTTCAGCTACTTTTTTTCTTTTTATTTAAAGAGAAACAGGTTTACTGTATTTTATTTAGGGTCCAATTTTCTTTTTCACCAGGAATTTCTTCCCTTTGATCTCGGCTGCATGCTGACTATCCCATTCTGCATAACACTAACAATACCCAGGGATGTTTCCTTCAATTTGAAGGCTACATCCTGGGGCATGCTGTTATAGTTCCATTAAAACTGGGTCACTATGGAAGATCATTTTTCAAAACGTCACACAAATCATCTGATGAAATCCACTTATTGTGTTCTCTAGACCCAGCACAGTTCCTTGTTATCAAAGCAATACAATTAACTGGGGGAACAATTCATTATTTCAGACTGGCGGTCTAAAGGAATTTCATTTACCATGTCACGATGATGCACAGACGCTGCAGGCTAGCTGAATTTACATCAAAATACATGAGTAGATTCGATAAAATTGCTGGGGCTTAAATATTTATTATAAGCTTTACTTGTTTTTCATCTTTAGTTCTTAAATATTAGACACTGAGATGTTCAGATTATTTAAATAAGAGATGTATGATGAAGAAAGTGTCATCCTCTGTTCCATGTCCTGTTGAATTTTTCCATCATCACTTGATATTTCCTTTGTAACAGACTTTACCTCAAACTGATATTTGCAAACAGGGGAATGTTCTTTCCAGCTGCTTTGGAACATCAGGGACCCAGTGGCAAAGAACTCTAAAGCGAACAATTCTAATGGCCATCAGTCTTCAGGCCAGAAGATAGATACAGCTTACACAGTCATGACAATAAATTCTTTCAGTTTTAGGGATATCACTGATCTTGTTTAAGTTCAAATGATACTTTTGCAGTACTTATGCCAAATAAGATTTATTTTTTCCTCTCTGGTTCTGAGGAGGAAAAAAGATCCTAAACTTTTTTTTTAATTCTAAAATTTGTAAACAGAATAGCTTTTCTCCCAAAAGATGTTAAATGAGAAGAAAAAAATATGAATGGTTAACAGCTAAATCTATGAAAAGGAAATACATTTGTAAAAGCAATAAATTCACTATGGGAAAAACGTAGGAACAATCGCGTGAACTTGCTGTAGTTATCTTTAGTAAAACTATAGTTTTCACTAATGGAAATAAAATGGTAATAGTCTACTCTTGTAGTAACAACCTAATCATAAAATTACTGATGTGTGTGTTTTTTATAATTATGCAGAACAATTAATAAGTACAGTAACAAAATACAGTGCATCGAATAATCAGATTGCCTTGGAAGAGAACATTCTCAATTTATACACAAACGCAGCACTTGAATTTTACATTTGAACAAAAGCCTCTGAAAAGTCATTCATTTTGAAATGCTCTCCTCCCAAGCCTGTGTAAATGCAGGCAGCACTATATATTTTAATTTTTTCCAGGAAAACAGCTTCATTAGGCGTGAAAGGTTAATTGCAGGTTTAAGTGGAGTTCAGGGAACAGAGCTTGGGTCTACAGTGGAAAGCACAGACTGCTACAGGAAGGCTGAATGAGGAGTACTATAAACTGTTTGCCCTGCTGAAATGTTTTACTATCTCATTTACTATCTGTCTTCTTTTACTGCTTGTATTTGTAGTTCTTCTAAACCTTTAATAGCTATAGTTTTATTTCACTGTAATCAGATTTAAATGGAAATACCATGCTGGGATGTTTAAATGTTTTCCCTTTGATTGTATACAGCTACATACTATGGGAACGGAGCTTTGGCCATCTTTCACATGATTAAGAAAGTAACTTTTGAAAACTTTGGTTGTAGCACACTGGTCTTGCAGATGTGCATAGTATTGTTTTATTAGTCCACTTAATAATCAGATTTCTTACTTGATCCAATGCACAGGTGTAGTTACTTTGTCAGAAAACGTTTAATCTGATCTTAATCATTACAAATGATGGCCTGACCTCCATCCTTAGACACAATTCCAAACGTTTGATTGTTTGTCAAAACTGGAACACTTGTAATACCGAAGATGCTAAAATAATTGGAATCACAGGATTTAGAGCTGGAAAAAGACTTAGAGATAATCTAGTCCATCAGCTCCTAAAATGTGGTCTGAGGAATCATGGGGTACCCAAGACCATTTCAAAGGTCAAAACTCTTTTCAAAAATTGTATTAAGACTTTTTAATTTCAAATATGGTAAATATCAATAGATATAATGTACATAAAAACTCTTTGGGATCCTCAATAATTTTTAGGAGGTCAAAGAGGTTATGAGATTAAAACAATTTTGAGAACCTCTGATTTAGTACAACTCTCTTATTTTAGATATCAGGATATCAGGCTTAGTGACTTTCCCAAAGTAATATAGGTAGTTGAGGTAGGTTCCAAAGCCAGGTTCTTGTAATCTATTTCTATTGCTTTGATAGATTACCAAAATTTTGTTTTCATATGATGTATATTAATAAAAAATATTTTAAGAAAAGTTATAATTATGTTTTAGCTTCAAAATACATATTTCATCTTTTGGCATACCATCATAATATCTATAACTCTATCTCTCTCTATATGTATATATACATATATTTCTATGTGTGTCTGTCTGTGTGTACACCCAATTTTATTTGTGAAATTACAAAACATTCTGATCAAGTTATATAAAACATATTATCTTATAAACTCAAGATACTCCTAACTCAAGATGTTCCCATCATTGTGCCCAGTACCTAGGAAAGTTTATATGAACTGCAGGGAGTTAAGAATATAAAGAATAAAAGATGGAAATTATAGTCTCTAACTGTTATTCAGTACAAATTATCATAGTTTTAATGAGAGTTGCTTTTTTTCTAATCTAGTCAGTACCATTTGGAATTACACATTAGTTTGTGTTAATACTAGATTCATTTGATGTGTAGTTCTCTTTTTTTTAAGTCGCCAAACTCCCATCTAGTAGGAATCTTATTCATAAAAGTTCTAACCTGCAATTCTTTTGTCTTTAACCAGGATTTGAACTGTAGCATGGAAAGCTACCAAATTACCTTTTCCCAAACTTGTTAAAGAAATATTATCTAGCCGTTTCTTCTTGTAGCTACCCACCTAAAAAGGTTTTGATTTAAGGTCAATCCTAATTGATGTTCTAATCACCCTAAGGTTAAGTACTTACTGTTGCCTGAAGAAAGTGAGTTATGCTGTCCGTGGGGATATTTTAACTTTATTTTAGTGACAATATTGTATTTTCCATTTGATTCAGACATTACCATATTTTACCTACTATTTAAACTGGTTGATTGAAAATACTATGACCACATTATGGAACAAATATTGATCACGTTGTAAATATTTCTAAAGACACCAGTACTCAGGATACCAATGTTTTGAAGAACAAACCCTATCCCTGAATTTGTTTTCTTGCTAAAAATGAAGCTCTGGATTTTGAGTTTAGAGGACCTGGGTTGAAGGTTTAAATAGCACTCATAAGCTGTGTGATGTTGGACAAGGTATTTTGTTTCTCTGGGGTTCAGTTACCATATTTGTAAAACAGAGGGTTTTATATTGGTATTACTGAACTCAAAGGGCTATTTTAAAGTAGTTAATGTACTGTGATAATAGACAGTAAAGCGTATTGTATCCTTAAAGCACTCCGTGAGTGTCAGATATGATGATAGTAGAGATGACCAGAGGACAAGAAGAAATAAGTAGGTAGCATTAGACATAATACCTGAGGCCTGGGAAGGCTTTTGAGTCTATTCCATACTCTTATCAACTTGCTTAGAAAGCATGGTCTGGAATATCAACTAAGGAAAGAGAACTAACTAAATGGCACAACCCAAAGACCAATACCACTCTAGGGCAAGATACTGAGTGATAGTCTGCTGACTTAGTTCTGTAAATGTTCTAGGGTGACTTTGCTGCCTTGGAGAATGGAATGGAGAATGTGCTCACAAAGGCTGCAGATGTCTCTGTACATTGCTCTATATACATTATATCTATGTATACATATACATGCTATGTATGTGTGTGTATTTATATACAGAAATATAAGTGTGTAGATATGTTCATATATGTACACATATATTACACACCTATGTACACATATAAACCTATGTATACCTGTACATGTATGTGTAGAACATATATATGCCATATATACACGTCATAGAATTAAATAAATTCGAGTGCCAGGTAGTAACATAAGGACAATAATCCAAGGTATATAATATCTGGAGAGGCATATGTGCTTCATAACAAACCAAAGCAAAAATAACTAATGACATTAAAATAATCAACATTTATATTTGAGGATTTGTACTCTGTTACTTATTATCCCACCTGGGATTATTTAACCTGTCTGGGACTCAGTTTACTCATCTGTGAAATGAGGGAAGAGGATTAGATGAACTCTAATGTCCTAGCTCTAAACATATGATCCTATGCTAAACCTTAAAGTTTACAAAGTGCCTTCCTTTCATTATCTCAATAGTGTCTCATAAAGACCCTGAGACAAGTGCAATGAGCATCATTCCCATTTTGCATATGTAGAAACTGAAGTTCAGAGAGTTGAAATGATTGGTCCATGGTCACAAAGCTTAGAAGTGTCCACCATGGGAGTTGAACCCAGATTTTTCTGACTCTAAGTCCAGCACTCTCTCTATTATTCCACATTGTCTCTAAGTACTCCTGTTTAAAGACTTTTAAATGACAGTACCAGCTAGTATGTAGGACTGGTTGTGTGTGTATGTGTGTGTGTGTGCATGTGTGTGTGTGTTTGATATTGCTACTGATGGTATTCTGACTCATATATGTGGGTAGTAGGTGTAGTTAAATAGAAAAATGTTGCTGGCAGTTACCATATGTATGTGTGTGATGCACAGGAAATCTGTTCTGTGACTTCTGCTCACATTTGTAGACTTTGTTGCTGTTTCCTGCTTTGTCTCTTGCTCTCTGGACTGTATAATGAAGTTGGGTACAGACTGTATAATGAAGAGGGCACTCACTCACCAATAACTGCTGTAGCCAACCTTATCTCCTATTGATAGAGCTCCAAGCTTCCTTGATTTTAGTTAGCAGGTCCATGGAGGATTTCTTCTTCCAAGCTTCTTTAGTGAGGAGCGAGGTGTCTAAAGTGTGTCTTAGATACAGCATCCTTTGACTTTTTGTTGGTTGTTCCCTACCTTTATTATATTGCCAGCAGTGGCTTGGACAACACCACTTGGCCTTCCTACTTCATTCATGTAAACTCTACTCAACAATTCTATAATAAACAATTTTGTGCAAATGGCCTGACTCCATTTAAGGATATTTTTGTTGGGAACCTTCTTTTAAATTTGACTGATATCTAATGATGATGAAACTATTGAAGAACTCAGATGTAATGTCAGTAGTAGGTTCAACTGTCTTTCATGAAGAATTCTGGATAGAAGTCTACAAGTGGGTCTGGAATGAGTTGCTATACTAACCTCACATTGTACTTGTCATCTCCTTAAAGATATGCTGATGCTTTCCTTATTTAGCTTTCCACTTCTTTGTCTACCAATGAGTCATGCCTACCACGGGCTGCTCAGGTGGCAGGATCTAATGACAGTTTGGAGATCTGTTGGCCAATGAAAATATTCACTCCAATGGAAACTCAGCATTGCTAACCTTTCCCTAAGGGTTAAATTTTTTTATATCTCCAGAGCCGTAAGATCATGAGGGATGAAAGGGGCCAGGCTTGACCAGTGATGCTGGTAGTGAAGTGGAAATGATGGTGGAGATAATGATGGTGGAGAATAAGAAATCAAAGCTCTTGCCCAAACTTAAGAAGGGGGCTGTGGTAGAGAGTCAGCCCAGGAGTCAATCATGTGAAGATACTGAGAGGAGTGGCCTGAACAAGTTAAACCAATCATCCAGAAATGCCTCAAGCACCATGAGAGGCTAACTAATGCACAAAGGAGAATCTGGTTCAATATCTTTGGTCATCACTGTCTCTCAATTAAACAGTTTTTAATATCTGTAGCAACATGTAAATTATTGATGATTATATGAAGCAGCTGCTTCCCTTGCTCATAATCATAGGACTGGCAGTACAACTTTTCCCTTTGGAGGTACTTTTAGTATTTGTGAAACAGGCCTGATTTAGGGGCCCTGGAGACCCATGGCTCATGGATTTAGAAGAGAAGAACAACAGCTCTGGCAGTAGCAACCCATACTTCTCCTCTGGGCCTGACTAGGTTCCTAAAGAAATGACTGCACAAGGGAATAAAGCAGTTTTTCTTTCATGCCCTAACCCCTCTCTAGGAACTTGTGTAAAATTAGTGGCAATTCAGATAATATTTTGTGGTTTAGACACCAGCCCACAAGGGATTGGAAGATGATTGCAAACTCTCTGCATAAGCAAAGTGAACTGCTTTGGGTCATAATGATTTGTAATGCATTGCTTATTCAGTCACTGGCAGATACTAAGTATAAAGGCTAGAGATAAAACAGTTGTTTCTTACATTTTAGATTTGCCACTATGTACAACAGGAAACAAACCTTCGGCTATTAAATGAATCCTGACATCTTCTGAGCAGATTTTGGGGGGGTCCCCTGATTCTAATTCTAAAACAATGGCAATAACAAAAAACATTTAAATAGTAGGAGGAAAAAACACAGTTCCGTAAACTCCCTATCCTATTTTTTAAATGAACCTTAAAAGTGGAAAGAAAAAAAATCCTAACTTTTGCTTGAAATTCTCAAATCTACAACAAAAATGAGAGAGAGAAATATGAATAGAATGTCCTGTACAGGCCTTTGCATCACAATATAGGACGACTATAAGCAACAGGGTTCAATATATTCCATAAAAGCATTGTTTTTGCATTAATATCTACATGACTATTAGACTGCATACTCCCATGCCAAAAGAATGTGAAGCTAGCTCATTACTATAGGTAACTCCATAGCCAGAGGCATTTTGACAGAAGCAGATGTGTCTGCGACCAAATTGATCCTTGATAAATCTCCTATGTCTACAGAGAGGCTAATATAACCATACGGTGAATTTCTCAAAAAAGACTTCGAACCCCTGTTTTGATGTTCACTAATTGAGCCAGTGTTGTATAGTGGAAAAGGAACTGGATTTAGAGGCAGAGGACCTCCGTTCTAAGATCTATTCTATTACTCATTACCAGTGTGACTCCAGGCCCCTGTTTCTTCATTTGTTAAAAAAGGAATTATACTAGCTGATCTCTAAGAGTCTGTGTAGCTCTAAATCTTTGATTTAGGGCATAAGTTTGTGCAAATTCTCTCTATTAACTAAAAATGGAGATATTTTGGAAGTGGTTTATTTAAGAAACCCCCTTTAAGTGTGATACAGGGGAGATGGTGTGAAATAAAATAACAACTTCATTTTCTGAAAATCTTTTGGGTACGTGTCACAAAAGTCAACCTTCTCTGAGGGGGAAAAAGTTTCATTTCTGCCCCATTTTGTCTTTGGGAACAGACAATGTGACCTTCTCAGCTGCTGTAAATTGCTCGGCATTATCAAGAGTCAGAGGTAGAGGAAATCTTTCAAACTCCACATGTGGGTAAAGCACAAAGGGAATAGACTTCACAGTGATCTGGAACTTTCTGATGTTGTATCCAGGGGGATAAACACTGTCCTGCATTCACTCCACTGCATTTCTGGTGAAATAAAGGGAATACTTGTACACTGATCACTGAGCCCCCGATGACAGTTTCCAGCCTAACTACTTCTCCAAGTGTGGTGTTTTTGCTAACGGTGACACCTTCCTACCCTTAGTTCTTCCTTCTGTTGGCATAAAAATGGGATTACAAATAATGGGGAAAAGAAGCCTTTGTTAGCATACATCACAACAAGACCTGTTGTGTTGGAAACAGGGTCTTCGAACGATTTATTTATTTATTTAGTGTTTTGAGTGAAGATGGGAGTCTGCCCTATTTATCAGGCACATTCACTTTGGATAGTGTCCACCTACTTTCAGTAAGTGCCTTAACTGGCAGGAAGATTGAAAAACTTGCTTTCAGGTCAATAAAGGAAATCTCTTATGATCAGTGGTTGATTACAGCAGGGTTCTCTGAGCAGCAGGCTCTAGGCTTCATTCTGCAGAGGGCTTTCAAATTAGTCTTGCTTTGAGGCCTGGGCAGAGAGCCAACAGACAACCCAGCTGCTTGCTACATTCAGTCCAATGTTCGATGAGTTTCATTCCCATCCTCTGATGGAAGATTTTTCTTTTTTTTCTTTAATGTAAATAAAAGAGAAAAAAAACAGATTTTGATGCAGAGCTTCAAAGAGTAGAAAAGCATGGAGGAAGGATGATAGTAGAGGATATTATATCTTAGTGTTAGTCTCTCTTGCAACAGCTGAGGGTTGATGGTCAAGCTATATCTTTCTGTGACTCTCATCTAGGAAAGAACGTGTGGGTTGCCATTTATGATGCAATAAAAAGGTAGCTTTGCTAGAACGTAGAGGAAATGGCTTTTTATGTTTCTCTCTAACCATCTGATAACATAGTTTTGCTTTTTTTTTCTTAATGAACAGCATTATGAAACAGGGCATACATTGAGGAAGTCTTTTTTGGAGAAAAGATGACTTCTTAGCTGTTTTGGCAAATGGATCAAAAGTAGGGTCCGCATCTGTATGTATATGTGTGCTTTTTTCTTCTTGTCTGATTGGGTTCCTATTTCACTTTCTAGACTTGGAATTAGCTCTAACTTAGAAAAAGAGCATGGACAAGTAAAACCATACATGCATCTAGAAAGGATGAGTCCCTGTTGGTACTGCTTGGGGAATGATAGCACCAAGGGGTTACTCATCCTTCCTAGTTAAATGCTTTGGAGAGAACAGAAAATCACAATGCAAAATGAAATTCAATAATGACTGCAGATGTTTGTGCTTACAGTTAGATGTCTATCTGCATTACTTTTTAATGCTTATTTTAGCACCATTTCAGAAAGGAGACTTGTAAACACAGATGGGTGAACTACTTTATGAGAAGTAAAGTTGACTCTCTACATAGGGCTGCTGTCTGATTGAGAATCTTGAAGTAAACTGACTGAATTATTGTTGTTTTTATTTTAACCAAATTAACTGGTTGTTCAAAATGCTAAGTTGTTCCATTGCCTTTCTGGCAAAGGCCTGAATCAATTTACAAAGGACAAATTTCCAAAGACTTAATTCTGAAATCTAAAGTACAACTGTATCACTCTACAGAACGTTTCCAAGTTTAATTTAAACTTTTATTATAGATTCTATGTGTTGGTGCAGTGACTCACTCCAGAAGCAGGTTCTGAGGAATGGAAAGTGAAAGAAGTTGCTAGAATAATTAAGGGGATGAGATGAGTCTTTTCCTACTTTAAAGATTGAGTTGGGAAAGAGACAATTTTGGAAATAAGAAAGTAATGTAATAATATAGGGAATAATCATTAAGCTTAGAAGAAGGATAAGCTAAATTTTGTAGTGCCACATGACAAGATCCCCAAAACTTTGAACACATTCATGAAGCAGGGAAAAATATTCTTTTAGTATTACCAGGAGAATTCTAGAATTAAAATATGGGAATACAGTCCTATGCTACTTTATAGATTTTATTTTTATGGCCTTATAACAACAAAAATAATAACTCCATCACTAAAAATAATAATTACATTTATTCTTAAATTCATAGATGGATTATGACCTCATTGATGAGGGATGAAGATCACAACCTATCCATTACTGCTTGCTTATTCATTCTATGCAACTCTTATCCCTGTTATTACAGAAGTTTGACATAGGGATCGACCCATGCTGCTTGCTTTCTGTGGACATTTGGAGGATACCAGAAAGGTGCACGTGGTGCCCAATGGAAGTTGGTTGCTCTCATGATATATGCAATATATATATATATATATATATATATATATATATATATATATATATATATATATATATATATATATATATATATATATATATATATATATATATATATATATATATATATATATATATATGTATATATACATATATAGACATACACATACTATTCTAATGTCATCTAATAATTTAACATAAATTTCTTTGAATTCTTTTCTTCTCTTTTTAATTATTAATTATTTGTTAGGTAGTGTAGCCTGCCCATACCCTTGACTGTTTTGCCCATTGCCCACTAAATAGCAGCACATTTGAGTTGTTGAGTCTAGGGTATTGAGAGCAGGCATTGTTTCACTTTTTTTTGTAGCCCCCTGGTACCTACATTAGCACAGTTCCTCATACACAGTAGACACTTAATAAACACTTGTTTCTTGACTGATTACATGATTCATGTTAACAAAGCAACCCATGAAACTGACATTATATGTATGTGTGTGATTTGAAAGTTTGCAAAACGTTTCACATATCGTTGTCTCATTTGAGCTTTGAATTACCTGTCCTTTTTAAAATTAAATTATTCAAGTCAACAAACATTTTATTCATTTCATATGCAAAGCGCTGTTATATTCCTTCACCAGGTAATACGTAGACAATGAAAATTTTTATGTCTTTAAATTTAAAATGCAAGAACGACTGACAATAAAGGATTTTCACCATATAAAAACCTCTTGAACAACTTTCCATCTTTAATGCATTGATATAGAATTTGTTCTGGTATTACTCAAAAATTAACTTTGAAATAAAAGTTCAAATTAATTAAGTCATAATATAGACTAATCATTGCTGACATTTTGAGAGAAGGTGTCCAGGAAGCCAAGATAAGAACTTAAAAGTAGCTGTTGGAATCTTGTGCATGTTCATCACTGACAATCTGTAGTGCCTCTTAGAGCAAAGAGCTCCTAGAACTTGTTTAGTAATGACCAATTAGAGGTGCTACTATATTTCTCTTTCTCTTAAAAAAAATCTGAAACTGAAATTGATACACTAAAGAGCCAAGTGAAAGCTCTGACCTCTTCCCACTTGGAAAATGTTTCATTATTCTTGGATTCAAGAAGCAGATCAAGATGAATGGGTGGGTGTATTTGACTTTTACTTTTGTTATTTCACATTTTTTTAGTAAAACTTTGAAGAAGATGCTAGTAAAAGAAGGCATTTACATTTCAGACTACATTTTTTTTTCAATTTTAGAGATTAGCTCTAGTTTTATGCAAGTATTAGATCTTTAATCAGGCCAATACCACTTGAATTGGAGGAAGAGGTGCAAATATTAGTGTAAAAATATAGAAAAGTACATTTTCTATCTGGAATAAATTCCTGAAATCTTTTAGGGATTTCAGAAAAGAAATGAAAGCAATCAAATTTAGTAGTGCAACAAATTGATTTTCATTCTTAAAAAAAGCATGTGTCATTTTAAAATATAGAATAGTTGTCTATGCTTAGCAACATCAAATCTATAGTTTAGCGTGTTATTTAAAATGACTGAATTTGAAATCAGAAGACCTTAGGTTCCATTCCTGACCTTAATCTGACATAGAGGACCATAAGAGCATAAGATTTAGAATTGGAAGGAACCTTAGAGATCAGTTAGTACAGAGAAGAAAAATAAGGTGGTTAGAGATTATATTAGTAGTGAATAGGAGAGCTGAGGTTCAAATCCAGGTCTTGTCTCCAAATTCAGCGTTCTTTCTTTTACAGTACTTATTTACTTACTATCTGTAAGAGTGAAGGACTGGGAAAATTGTTCAACCTCTCTCAGCCTCAGTTTCCCCTGTTTTAAAATGGATATACAATTATTTGCATTACCTTCCTAGGACTACCATGAGGAAAGTACAATGTAAACCTAAAAAAGCTCTATAATCATAAACTATTAATAATTTGTCTTCTTGCTAACATGAAGAATAAACAAAACACAAATACATTAGGAATACAAACCTTACCAGAAGAAAATAATTATCTTGCTTTTATGAAAGGGAAAAATCATACACATGGGGGATTGTTTATGTGTGTGTATGTATGTATGCATGCCTTCATGTTTGTATGTATGTGTATATGTGCATATATGTATGTATATATGTATCTGTGTATGCACACACATATGTATATGAATGTGGCTAGGTTGAACCAGAATACAGAGGGGATTTTCATGTGCTTATAGCATTTTTGTTCTATATAACAGAAGAAATGTCTTTCAAAGTATGGGAAAATAAGTCATCATATCTATATCTAGAAAGATAGATGGACACGAATTTTTCCTACTAATATAGGATCACTTGGCCAAATAGTTTCATTAGAATTGGGCTCATGAATCTAAAAAAAAGTCTTCTAAATTTCAACTGTCTCTTTCTTAGCTATTAATACAAAAGGAGGTGAGATGTTTCCTTTCTGATTTGGCCTATGTTACACTGGTCAAGGAATACAGAGAAATCCCGTGTTATACTGAACTCATAACATTTGATTTCAGAAAACTGTTTTTTATTCCTCTTGTCAAATGCTTAAAAGCATGCATTTATCAGGGAACTTTTCAGACCCTCATACAAGGCAATTAATATAGACTTCACTACTGAAAATTACATTTTAATGATTTTCTGTATAAGTAACACAAATTTCATGTGAAGGATAAGCTTATGAAGTTTAAGCTTTCCTTCCCACCCAAGTCATTAAAATTTGGGTTTGAAGGTGGCTTTACTCATTAACATCAAATCAGTTAGCCTTATGTTATGAAAAGGATCACTAAGCCCATAATATTTTGCAAAACTTTAATTTGTAATCATGAAAAACATGATAAATTAATTTGCTAGTTGGCAACAAATTTGGCAAGATGCATCAATCATGTAAATATCAAACTTGGTTCCTTTACCGTTTCTTTGAAAGAAAACATGGATAAGAGAATGCTTACTGCTGGTTTTTAACCTTCTTTAAGATAAATTCTACATGATCCTGATGATCATAAAATTTAAGAATGGAAAGAAACCACAGAGGTGACCAAATTCAATCCTCTTATTAGGGGATGAAGGAATTAACAAGAAAAGTTATGATAAAGTATTTGTCTTTCTCTCCTCCCACCTTCCTCTCCATTAACATTGCCCCTCTACCACACTAATAGAACTCACAATTTGGTATAGCATCCAAAACAGATAGATTGTTGACTTGTATTACATTCCTTTTCTGAACTGGAAAATAGAAATCAACATGTGGGGCTAATGTACTTAATTAAACCACCTGTTTTGTGTTTATGTTGAAGATTATCCACTAGCACACACTAGCACTTCTTTTGTTACTAAATTTATGAAGGTGTAGTTTTAAGCTCAGAGGTGATGTCGTTGTATGACTAAACACATGTGACAAAAGTAGATAATGTAGACTTTTAAAAAGAATAACATAAAAAAACCATGCATACTGCCTCTTCTCTTAACACCAAGTTAAGCCAGCTGGTACAATTCCACATGGTGTGCTGATAATAAACAATCAAACAAAGTACTGCCAAATGAACTTAAAAACTAAGAGATAGACACAAAGATATTTTCCAACTGAAAAGCTGCTAGAGAATGGAAAATATAGAAGCAATGTAGATCCCATTGGCTCTATTCTGAAATGCAATCATGAGGGAAGAAGCTTCTTTTAGTTATTTGATTTTTGCATATTGTAGGAATTTAGCAAACATTTGTTGAAATATTAAATTATGTCACTATCTCATTTTCCCAAATGTAACTCAAAACTCTTCTCTGTTAGGAAAAGCTAGAAAAATATGGTGAAATAGACCACAGCTCTACTATCCACATCCAACTCTTCAATGTAGTCATCACTTTGGGGATATTAAATCTTTAGCATGGAACAGATCGTGTTGCCAGTTAAACCTGTTGATAAAAATGTTGGTTTTCCGATGCTAATAAAGTAATTTAAAGTCAGTTCATTCAAAAGAACCATTTAAATTCTTGAGTAATAATTATGGCCAGGAAGATATCGTAAAGGAGAACCCACACAATTCTTGCCAAAAAAAAAAGAAAAGAATAATGTTTTAATAATTCCTGCAATTGGTGTATTTTGTTGGTGCGTGAAAATGATCTTTTCATGTCACCAAAGTTCTAAGAAAATGCTAGTGGGGGCAAGAGGAAAATCAAAGAAGAAGTAAGCACTGCTCAGAGGGGCCTAGGACAATAATGCTTGATGATAGAAAGCAGAACTACTCAATTTGTGTTTTGTTCCTAATTTGTCTTCCAAGGAGTATTATCTTTGGACTGGAAAAAATAGATAAAAATGCATATGGGGGGGGCGGCTAGGTGGCGCAGTGAGTAGAGCACCAGCCCTGGAGTCAGGAGTACCTGAGTTCAAATCCGGCCTCAGACACTTAACACAAAAACTAGCCGTGTGACCTTGGGCAAGTCACTTAACCCCAACTGCCCTCCAAAAAAGCAAAAAAAAAAAATGCATATAGGGAGTTAAAATGCAATATAAATGAAGAGATGAGAGCACCTAAATATCCTCAATAAATTCAAGTCATTAGGACCAAGGAAGATGGAATTAAAGAGAAAGGGGAATTTGAGAAACAGAACAAAGCCTGGAACAGAGGCACAACATAGGATTTCATGTATCCTGAATTGCTCATTCTGTCCGTCTTTCTTTTTTGCTGTCATAGTCTCTATATCAGTCTTTGTCTCTGATTCTGTCTCTTGTTTTCTGTGTCTGTCTCTGTCTGCCTGTCTGTCTCTCTTTCTTTCTCTGTCCAAAGAAGAGTAGCCAATAACTCTTTGACAGGGTTTACTAATAGTTTAATCCTTCAGAAAGAGACAACCATGGAAAATTCTATTAGAAAACCTGAATTGTTGGCCCTCTAGATGGAACTGACTATTCCATCTTAGAATCTGTGACAAAGGAGAAGAAACATGGCCATAATTTGACAAAAAGAAGGAGAAGAAGGAGGAGAAGGAAGAGGAAGAGGAAGAAAAGGAGAAGGAGGAGAAGAAAAAGAAGAAAGAAGAGGAGCAAGAAAAAGAAGGGGGAGGAAGATGGAGAGAAGGAAGAAGATAAAGGAGGAGAAAGAAGAGGAAAAGGAAGACAAAGAGAGGAGGAGGAAGATGAAGAAGAAGAGGAAGAAGATGAAGAAGAGGAGGAGGAGGAGGAAGAAGAAGAAGAGGAAGAAGAAGAAAAAGAAAAAGAAGAGGAAGAGGAAGAGGAAGAAGAAGAAGAAGAAGAAGAAGAAGAAGAAGAAGAAGAAGAAGAAGAAATCTATAGAATGTGAACCAAGAACATGTAACAGGATAATCTAAAAGGTTGTCCTGGTCCCATAAACATAATGCTAGTAATACTACGTCTCAGAATAAACTGAGGTTGAAACAAAAAGCCTTTCCTCTTTTAGATCTCTTATCTGCCAGATAAGAGGTAGCATAGGGTGGTATACAGAAAGCCAGTCTTACAGCCAGGAAGGGTTGGGTTTGAGTCTCTCCTCTGACAAAAACTGGCTATGTAACCTTGGACTAGTCTCTTAATCTCTCAATAGTTTGCAAAGAACTTACTTGGGAGTTTGCAATGCCACACACAAGCAGATTCCCAAAAGAATGCTACTGTGAACAGCTTTTAAGGTTCTGATTACACAGTATAGTGAACACTCCATTCATTCCCTTATAAATCAAGGCAAACATTCACAACAAATCATAATATAATATTTACAATATTACATCTTATCACAGAATATAACAATATAGTGTTAATAACAGTTTAACATTAGAATGGCCACACAGTTTTCACTATAGTGGTCACAATATTTAGAACAGGGAACAAAAGAATAATTATCTGATTTCCCTAATGTGGAAACCCTCCTTACTTAATCATTCAGTCAGTTCACAATACAATAATAAATCTTCCACTCACGGGGCAACTATTAACTTAATCAGTCACTAATCTAGATTCACAGTTACTAAATATCATTTATCACTAAGAACAGTCATTAGAAACTTACATAAACCCTCCACCCCTTGATGTCTAGTGTTGTGCTGGGGCCTCCAAAATGTTGTGCAGAGAAATAAGAGCAAGCCTAAACCCGAGTTCATGATAAATTTAGATGTGGATTTATTAAGCAAGCATGCAACTGCCAGAGTTTTCACTCAAATTGGCAGTGATTTCTGTATTTTCAGATCTTGGTTATATAGGCTAAAACCACAAAATTATAATAGGGAAGGGAGCTAGCAAAAGCTGTGATGTACAGAAGCAAAGATCAGCCATTGGTCAAATCTATATGACTCAGGGGCGTATGGTGTAAGGGTACAAGGAGTACAACTGATAACTGAGTGGAGGTCACAGGGTGGAGGGGCATGGGATGAGGGGAACTGGATTTCCCCAGTTTGTAGTCTGAGGGGGCTGGAGTTCCCAGAACTGGTTGGGGTCATGTTCCAGGCAAGGGAGGTGAAGGCCCTACTTGGTCAGTGGGGCAGGACAGGATAGCACTTAGATAAGATCCTTGCACCATAATGAGCCTGGTACACTATAATGATTCAAGGAGAACATATGAAATACTGATCAGGGGAGAGAGAGTCAGGGAATGCCTTGAGAAATATACCCAGACATGTCTTAAGCAGTTTCAAGCTAAAATATAAAACATGGACAAAGACAGAAATACAAAAGGGGCTTAATAGTGGTCCACACGTCAGGTGGTGTGTAGTGACCTGGGATTTGGGTTTGGGTACAACACTAGTAAACTCATTCAACATCCAAGGAGAAACCTTTTCTTCATCTTGATTCTGGGTGGTCTCTCTGATTCCCTGGATTCCCTTCCATGGTCCCAACTCCTACCTGAATTCACCATACAGTCACTTGGATTCAGGGGCAGACAGCTCCCAGGTCCTCTTCCAGTCCTCAGAGGTAGACAGCTCCCAGGTCCTTATCCAGTCCTCTTGGCAGTCCCTGGCACACACCAAAGTTCACAGGGACCAGTACCTCTTAAATGCTTCACCACTTCTGTTGCTGGGAACTCAAAGATCAGCCAAGCTATGAACAAAGACTTATCCTTGTCATGCTTCTTCAGTCCTCCAGCAGTTTAGCTTGCCCTAGGGCCCAGGAGAAATTTTCGCTTTCCAGGAGGCCTTCCAGGCAAGCCCTCTTAGCCTTCCAGGCAGCCTTCACCAGATTCTGGTCTCAGGAAAACTCCAACTCAGTTCTCAGTCAGCTTCTAGATGTTGAGAGAGAAAATCTCTCTCTCTCTCTCTCAAGAAAACTCCAACTCATTTCTTCAGTCCAGCAACCCAGCTCCCAGATGCTGGGACAATCCTGCTTCCTCCAACAGAAGCTACCAGGAAGAAGATTCCCAATTCTGTCTCTCTGTCTCTAGAACTCTTCTTATATACACACACTTGCCTCCTATCTCAGCCATCCTCCTTCTGCCACATCAGCAACAGGGGAGTTCACGCCCTGTCAACAGGAGGCAGAGCTCATACCTTCCATACTTAGCTCTAAGTTACTAAGGGCTAAGTATCTGATAAATTGATTACTGTTACAGAATTCTATAAACCAGTGAAGTAACAGGTCTAGTCCACATCCCTCACTGAGAGAAAAAGGGGGATCAAGGATCAAAGAAAGGATTAGACCTTTGTGGGAGGTAGCTGGGATGATGAGAACCACAAGGGAGCAAAGGCAGAAATGCTATATAATTTATAAATGTATAATTTAATTTCTGTTTTCTGTGCAAAGAAGAATGTCCTTTCCATTGGAAATGACTGAACAAAATGACTAACCAGGATTTAATACCAAAGATAATTAAGAAGACAGTAAGAGGGCATCTAGTTGCCCTTCAGGAATTCAGGTCATCTGGTTGAAATGATCAATACCCTCAGGTCCTGCAGAAACTAGCAAATGTGATTGCTGAGTCACAGTCGGTAATATCGACAAGATTATAGAAAATAAGAAAAAGTCAAATATCCTGATTTTCAAAAAAAGGGAAGAAGAGATTCTGCCAACTATAGGCTTCATTTCTGAAAAAAAGTTCTAGAATGGATCATCAAAGAGATATTTTCTAACACATAGACACAGAAACAACAAAGACAAAGAGCCAGCATGGTTTTATCAAGAGCTAAGCTAATAGACAAAGTGTATCTGATTTACCTGGGTTTTTTGCACAGCTTTTTTAACTTTTAAAAAGAATTCATTCTTATTTAACGACTAGAACCAAGTACAGTGTGTTTCAACAGGTTTCTTTCTATCTATATGTCACCTTATGTCAAAAGCTACTTCCTAACATGAAGGGCTTAGGTTCATTTAAATTGGTTTTTCTTTTGTTTTTATGAACGTAATAGATACCAAATAAAATGAGCACTTTCCTGTGTTGAATAGATCTGAAAAAGAAGATTACATATGGAACTGTGCACCCCCATTGTGCTGAGCTTGCTTTTCTTTTGAAAATGTACAGTAAAGTCAGTAAGTAACTTTCAAAGTTGGCTCACTTATCTGTGTTTGTTTTTCTGGTAACTTTTGCTCTTTTCTGTGCATTTAAAATTTTTTTAAACAAATTAACATTTTTTCTTTTCTTTTTTTCAGACTACATTATCACTAGATCTCCTTTCCTTCTTACCCTTCCACCAAAATGGAAAAAAGAAGTGAAGCAAAAGAAATCTAGGTGGCACAATGGATAGAGTACATGGCCTGGAGTCAGGAAGACTCATCTTTCTGAGTTCAAATCTGACCCAAGATACTTACAAACTGTGTGATCCCGGACAAATCACTAAACCCTTCTTGCCTCAGTTTCCTCATGTATAAAATGAGCTGTAAAAGGAAATGGGAAACCACTCCAGTATCTTTTGCCAAGAAATCCCCAAATGGGGTCACAAAGTGAGACACTGAGAAATGCATTGACAAAAGATTGAATAATAGCAGAAAGTTTGCATTATTCTGAGTGTGTTAATTACCTTTTTATCACTAGGTGAGTATAGTCAGTCAACTGATATTTATTAAGATCCTACCATATTAAGATCCTACCAGACATGCTAAGTAGTGGGATACAAAGAAAGGCAGAAGACTTCCTTTTGGGTCCTTTGGAATTGTGGTTGTTCATGGCATTGATTAGACTCTGAAGTCTTTCAAAGTTGCTGTTCTTTTACAATGTTATTGTATAAATTGTTCTTGCGATTCCTTAGCAAAACTTATGATGGTTTCATACTATTCTTATGGAGAAGATAGAGAAGTATGGATTAAATAATAATATGATACATTGGGTATATTCAGAACTAATTGGACACCTGGTACTCAAAGTAGGGTTGTTAATGGTCTGGTATCAACACGGCAGGAGGTCTCCTGTGGTGTAACCCTGGGATCTCTGTGCAGTTTAACATTGTTATCAATGACATGGAAAAAGGCATAGATAGTTTGCTCATCAGATTTGTAGATGAAATAAACCTGGGAGGGATAGCCAACAAACTGGGTAATAGAGTCAGGATCCATTTGGCTGAATTGAAATAGAAATTCACGGTGGAAAAACAACAACACCACAGTTTTCCTCTATTGTTTCAGATTATAAGTGGACAGTCTATTTTCCAGTGCATTTCCTTGTAAGTCAAACCAGTTTCTTTTTGATAAACTTTGCTTGTTCAAATACTTAAATATCAATAACTATTGTAATTCTTTAACCTTATAAGTATGGAAACTATGACCAATATGGATTTTTGCATTCCTGAAGTATTTATGCCTAGCAGTTAGCATAGAGAACACTATGATAGCTCATAAATGTTCAATTTTTTTTCCTTTTTACATTTAAACAGACCTTGATTGTTTACCTTATTGTGACACGAATCTAGATAGTTTCACTAAAGCTATGAACTCCAAATTTATATGATAAGATTTGCTTGCTGGATGAGAAATCTCAAGTAACTTCAAATGTTTAATTCCTTTTTGTGAGTCCCACGTTTCTTTGAGACATTTGTTTTGCATTTTGTTTTTATTTTAAGTTAATACTCTTGTCTTTGTGAGGGATGAATTAGATGTTGCATTTGGATTGCCCTGCACATGAAATTCAAGAGGGATCCATATAAGGTCTTGCATGTGTGTGCAAAAACAAAACAAAAACAAACAAACAAAAAAACATCGGCTCTAAGTATTAGACAGAGGAGGCACAGGTAGACAGTAGCTGTTTTGGAAAAAAAAATAGTTTCTAGAGGTTTTAACGGATCGCAAGCTCAATATGATTCATTTGTATAATGTAGTGGCCCAAAAAGGTTACACCATCTTGGTCTGTAGTAAGGGGTGGCAGAGATTCCAGGAATGGGGAGGTGATAGGCTGAATGTATTTAGTTGCCATCAGGTCCCTTTTGGAGTATTGTGTTTTATTCTGTCTTGGTTTCAGAAAGACCTGAAGTAATTGGTGAAAAGAAGGCTTGGGGGTGGGAGGTAGATGGGGGTGCATTTGAGAGCTATCTTCATATATTTGGAGAGACTGCTCATGGAAAAGTATTAGATTTGTTTGTCCAGAAATTCCCTTCACTGATGCAGGTCAGGAGGGTCTCTTGAGCTTCGAGTCAGAGAGTTCCTGAGACACTGAGAACATAAGCGATATGCTAGTTTTCACATAGCTTGGATGCATTAGCAGCATGAGTTGAAACCCGGTTTTCCAGCCTCCAACAAGAATAATAACTAGCATTTATTATATAGTAACTTTAGGTTTTCAAAGAGCTTTGCATGTTATTTCATTTGACAAAAAGACCTTGTGTGAGAGGTGCTATCATTATGCCTAATTTTTGCAGGAGAAACAGAATGAGAGAAATTACATGCTTTGCCTCAGGTTGTACAGTTATTAAATGTTTGAGGTAGAATTGGAATTCAGGTCTTCTCCACTAAGATTCTGGTGCTCTAGACACAACTGGGTCTCTGTTTCCCACACTATCTAATAATGTTTACAGAACTGAAGTTCAATCTATATAAGCAAACATTTTTGCAAAATTAGAGCTGGGCAAAAGCAAGATGTGCTGCCCTTCACTGAAGGTCCTCAAGCAGGGTTAGATAACTATTTGTAAAGGGTATCTTTATCATTTGTAGATTGTTCCCTGACACTTCCAGCCTGAGATTTAAGATTCAAGGTTTCAGAAACTTAGATTTCGAAAGAAGCTCAGAGGTCATCTATTCTAAATCTCATTTTATAGATGAGGCAGCTGAGTTCTGGGCAAATGACTTACTCAAGGTGACACATGTGGGAAATGCCAAAGGTTGACCCCAGGTTCACTGACAGTGAAGCTAGCACTCTTTCTACCCACTATACCATATATCACCTAAATTCCTTACTTTGCGAACCATTGTCAAAGTTGGGAAAATTGCACCTCTTGTCTCTTAAGGTCTGCTGGAAGCTGTATGTCAGTATAAATCAACAAATATTTATTTAAGCATTTACTATGTGCCAGTCACTATGCTAAGCACTGAGGATACAAAAAGAAGCAAAAGATAGTCCCTGCCCTCAGGCAGTTTCCTATCTACTTTACTGTAATTCACTTCTCATTGATTTCACTGTTACATCTACAGCTTCATTTATCACAAAAAATAATGCTCAAATGATGTAGAGGGCTGAATTTTCTGGAATTATATATATATTTCAAACAGATATTAAAATCCATCACTCCTTGGCAGATATTGGTATTCTAGATAGCTACCTGTCTTGCCTAAATCAAGCTCTACCTCTGCTTTTTAAGGAAAAAGAGATATAAATATGTTAAGTATTGCAGGATGCTATTATGCTCACCATCCTCTGCTTGTGTTTCATCTTTTCTGTGCTAGAAATTTTAAATTCTGACTACCACATATGTTCTTTATAGAAATTAATTTAGTTTTTCCCCTTTCCTAATTTGCTAACCTTTTTCCATATGCTATTTTATTTTTGTGTGAAAAAGCCTGGGCTTGTTCCTTGTTTCTCTGTTTCTCTCTCGCCCTCCCCCCCCTTTCCTTCTCTGTTTCTCTCTCTCTCTCTCTTTCTTTCTCTCTCTCACACTCTTCTCTCTCATGCAGGCACACACATTCCCTCTCTCTGTCTCTCTGTCTCTCTTTCTCACACACACACACACACACACACACTCACAATCAATTTTCTAAATTTTAATTATGTTGTTACACTACCACATGTCAGCGTAAAGAAGTCAAAAGAAGTCGCCATTAGTGGAGTTTGTTTGCTATAGACAATTCTGCTTGATTTTTCAGAGCTGATGCACTCCTGGGTGCTTAATTGAACTTCCACATGGCAGCCACTTTCTTATTTAAAAACATGCTCAGTTTTGTCAGTCTGTTTATTCTTAACTCAATTCAATTCCACAAATATTTATTAAATTCCTACTATGAATGTCCCTTGGAAAATCCAAATCAAAACACTAAACAGAATATAGTGGTAGAAGGCTGGGCCTGGAACAAGGGAGACTCAACTCTTCCCCATGCACTCATTAGCTTTTGGTAGACAAGAGAAGGGGTGGATGTGGTCCAGTGACCCACATGGATAAAATCACATATCCACTGAAGTACTCATGTCACTCTGGCTTAAATGATTCTCTAGTTCTCCATTCACTGCTGATTTAATTAGGTCCCTAAGCCTTAGATTTACCAATTCCTATAAGCAGAGGATTGTAGAGTTAGAGCTAGGTAAGGTTGGAGAGGTCATATATTTAATTTCATTTTGTAGATGAGAAAACCAGTTTCAGAAGGGTAAGTTAATTTTCCTAAGATCAGTCAGTCAGTCAGTAAGCAAATATTGAGTGCCTATTATGTTCCAGGCACTGTGCTAAGCATTGAGGATACAAAGAGAGGCAAAAGACAGTCATTGCCCTCAGGGAGCTCATAATCAAATATGGGAGACAATGTGTAGAAAACTATGTACACACAAGCTAGATACAGGACCACCTGGAGATGACAAAGAAAAAGGAGACATCAGAATTAAGAGGAGATCAGAAAAGGCTTCCCACACATGGTGAGATTTTAGATGGGACTTGAAAGAAGCCAGGGAAGCCAGAAGGTGGATTTAAAGAAGGAGAGGATTGTAGGCATGGAGATCAATTAGTGAAGATGCCCAGAACCCAGAGATGGATGTCCTGTGGGAGGAACAGCAGGGAGGCCAGTGACCCTACATCACAGAGTAAGTGGAGAGGCAGGAGTAAGGAGATTGGCCCAGTGTGGTTTGTGAAGGGCTTTGAATGCCAAAGAGGATTTTAACTTTGATCCTGGAGGTTCTAGGGAGCCATTGGAGTTTATTGAATGGGGGTTGGGGCACAGCTAGACCTGGTCTTTAGGAATATCACTTGGTTCCCTGAGTGGAGGATGGACTTCAGCGGGAGGGACGAAGCAGGGAGATCAAGCAGCAGCATTGCAATAGTCAGAGGTGTGAGGTGATGAGAGCCTACATTAGGGTGGTGGAAGTGTCAGAGATGAAAATGTCAGGGCTTTGGCTGGTAGTCAAAACCTTCTATAGTTCAGTCAAAATATCCCATTTCAGTATCAGGTTCCACTACTGCCACATATATGCTTGGAAATATACGTGTGGAAGTCTCCCGGTTTCCAAACCTTTGTTCATGTTGGTATGATAGAAATAGCCATGGTTCTGTAATGTCTCTACTGATGATTCTTAAACCCACCTTTCCTGCCTCAACCCTTATGCTGCCCTCCCATCTCATATCTACAACTGCCTTTCTGACTTCCTAAACTGGATGTCCAGTAGATATCTTTAACTCAAGGTGTCTAAAACTGAACTCATTATCTTTCTTCCTCCCTTCCCTGTTATTATGGATGGCCACCTTCTACATAATGTATTCAGCACCTATGAAGGTTTTTGCCCAACACCCGAGCAAAGGTGATGAGGAATAGCTATATAGAGAAGTGTGACACTTCTGGTAAAGAATGGTTATCATATCCTGAGCAGTGCACGAGGCAAAGCAAGCTATCATATCCACTTGAATGAACAAGAAAAATCTAAGCAAGAAGAAACCATATGGGAATAGAATGACTTTAATTCTGTAACTTGTGGTGCCTCCAGCTTCTTCCTTTTTCCCTGTCTTTATTTCTTCTCTCACCTTGCCCATTTCTACATTTTCCTTTAAATTTTTAAAAAAAATATAACTTATTTTCTATAAAAAACAAAAATAGAGCAGATCATTATACCCCATACCCATCTCCTTTTCATCCTTTGTTCTTTTGCTTCTCCCCATTTGTCTTTTGTTCTTCCTTTGCTCCTGTCTTCTCTTGTCCCTACTACCCCTCCCCCATTCTTTCCACACTAGTTCCTGGCTTTCTTTTATTTAAAAAGCAGTCTTTGTGAAAGCAGGTTTTAGACAGTTTTGATTAGACAATGGTATTATCTAAACTATATTCTAGTCTTCAGAGACCTCCTTTTGTGAAGCTGTGAAAATGCCTGCTAAAATTTCTCTAACAATATCTTACTTTAGGAACAACTTGGAATGTCAAATTTATAGGCATAGAAACAGAGGTGATTTAGAGAATCTCATATTATGTGAATAACCATTTCTGGTCATGTGCTTTAGATAACTTCACATTTTATCTCCAGATTTATTATTCACTCACATATATGTGCATTGCCTACAAAGAATGGTACCTATGATGACCTGACACTCCCTTATTTTTCCCATTCATATTTTAGAACAAAATGGGGTTTGGATTTTCATTATTTTAATAATGAATAATTTATCTATCAAAAAATCTGCTTCTTTGGTTCAAATTTTCTTATAAAAAATTGAACGTGGATATATTTACTAACTTTTATTTAAACTACTTATAATAACTCTGATGAATCTTCCAGAGAAGGTTATGATGATGCTTTTAAAAAAAGAAAACCACAATCCACTCAAATTCTATTCAGCAATAGTTGCTAAGTACCCATTATGTTCTCTGTACAGCATTATATACAAAAGAAGGGGACTAGTCTACTTTGCCACTGAAGTTCACACTGACAGCCTAAATTAAATGTGTTCTATTGAGGAAGGTTAGAGAAGCTTTTCCATTCTGAAAAGTGAACCTGAGGGGTCCATAGTAAAGTTGTCCTATTTCTTCCTGGATCAAATAGAAAGTCCTCTAAGGCAGTTAATAACACAGTGATATAGGAGCTAGGACATGAAATAGAGATCCGAGTTCAAATTTGACCTCACATAATTGCGAACTGTGTTACCATAGTGTAATGAGTAGCTTCCCAAAAGAATGCTACTGTGAACAGCTTTTAAGGTTCTGATTACACAGTATAGTGAATACTTCATTAATTCCATTACAAATCAAGGCAAATTCACAATAAATCACAATATAATATTCACAAAATTACATCTTATCACAGAAAATCACAATGTAGTGTTCACAACAGCTTAATATTAGAATGGCCATATGGTTTTCATCAAAGTGGTCACAGTATTAAGAATAAAGAAGAAAAGAATAATCATCTGATATACCTAAGGAGGTTTGCCTCCCCAGTCACTTGTCATCTCGTGATACAACAGTTAATCTTCCACTCATGGGACAATCATAAGTTAACTTAATCAGTCACTTATCTAGCAATCAGTCACTAAGTCTCATTAATCACTAAATACAATCATTAGAAAATTACACAAACCCCTCTACCCCTCAGTGTCTAGTAAACTTCAATTTTATCAGGCATTCTATATCTGAGGAGAGGCCTTTTCTTCATCTTGACTCAGGGTGGTCTCTCAGATTCCCTGGATCCCCTTCCATGGTCCCAGTTCCTACCTGAATCCACCAAACAGTCACCTGGATTCAGAGGCAGACAGCTTCCAGGTCCCTGCCCAGTCCTCCAGGCAGTTCCTGGTACATACTGAAGTTCACAGGATCCAGCACATCTCAAAACCTTCACCACTTCTGTTGCCTGGAACTCAAGGATCAACCAAGCCACAAACAGACAAAGCCTTATCCTAGTCATGCTTTAGTCCTCCAGCAGTTCAGCTGGCCCTAGGACCCAGAAGAAACCTCAGCCTTCCAGGCAGCCTTCTCAGCAGCCACTTTGGCCTTCACCAGATTCTGGTCTCATAGAAAACTCCAACTCAGTTCTCATTCTGGTAGGAGCCCAGCTCCCAGATGCTGGGACCATTCTGCTTCCTCCACTAGAAGTAAACATTCTTGATTCTGATTCTCTGTCTCTGGAACTCTTCTTACACACACACACACACACACACACACACACACACACACACACACACACACACACTGGCTTCTTGTCTCAGTCAGCCCCCTCCTGTTATGTCAGCAGCAGGAGACAGAATTCACAAGTTCTGTTTCTTTCACAGAGGTACTTAGCCCTTAGTTAGTAAGGGCTAAGTACCTGCTTACTTGACATAACAAAAAAACGGGGTCTTCAAATTTAAATTAATTACCATTTCACATAGGCAAGTTACTTAACCTGAGTTTTCTCAACTGCAAAGTGAGGATAACATCTACCTCACAAAATTGTTGTGAGGATCAAATGTGATAATATTTGTAAAAAAATCACTTAGAACAATGATTAGCATATAGTAGGTATTGAATAAAATGCTTATTTCTTTATGTGTGGCATTTAATTCTCCTTCACATCATCTAGTACAATGGTTCTCAACCTTCCTAATCCGTACCCCTTAATACTGGTATATGGGTGTATCTACATGTGGGTGGACCTGCCTCGAGACAGATAGAGGAGCCATGTCTTCGTTCCTAAGACCATTGGAAATATGTGTTTTCCAATTGGTCTTAGGCGACCCCTGTGACCCCTGTGAAAGGGTCATTTGACCCCCAAAGGGGATTGCAACCCACAGGTTGAGAACCACTAATCTAGTGCTTCCTTTCCTTTCCAGTCTTCTATACTCTATGACTATTATACTAGCCTATTTGTTGCCCCTCAAAACTGGAGTTATACCCTATGTATGTGCCTTTTATTAGCCTGAAATGGTGCTCTTTGTCTCTTTCCTGAGCTTCCTTCAAGACTAAGTTCAAACCTCACCTTTTGAAGGAAGCTTTTCCCCACTCCTCTGCAGCTGCTAGTGCCTTCTCACCTGAGATTGCCTCCCATCTATATGGTACACATGTGCATGTATCTAGTAATTCTTATGTTTCAACCCAATAGAAAGTGCACTCCTTGTGGCCAAAGGCTATCTTTGCTTTTCTTTGTATCATTAGAACTCTGGAAATGTTAATAAATGTTTGTTGACTGACAAATAGCCATTATCTCTTACATCCAAATTTTACTTCTGTCAAAATTTAGTAAAAACACATTAAATAACAGGAGTGTTTGATCATTTATATTTATTTCCATTTTAATACAAATTGGGTCTCCTTCCCTTTCTTCTCTCCCTCTCTTCTCCCCATTGAAATGAAGTTATCGTCATATCTCATACCTTTAAATAGTAACATAGCTTCCACTCTCACACTTGAGAAAGGCCTTAAAGATTTTCTCTTAAAGGTTAAGTGGCAGAAACAAATCTCCCTATTTTTAGCCCTGAAAAGTACTCCCTGGCTTAATAGCACTTTTTAGTGAAGAGGCTAGTTGCCTCTTTTCATTCTGTTGATAACTTTGAAAATCTTTATGATACTTTTGCCCCATTATGAAATGATATCTAATGGATTTAGCTAGATCCCAGACAGACTACCTCCTATATTGTATTGGAGACTTTTCATAAGCATCTACAAGCTTCTTCCATAAAAGTTACTAAATGAACACCCAAGTCTAAAGGCTTTGTTGCCATGGTGCCATCTCACAAATCATCAAAGATTGCCTGTTATTGTGACTTTGACAGCCTCATAACTGCCATAAAGAGACTTGCATTTTTTGTCTAATTTTAAGATTGTTTTCTCCAGACATCATTTGCTTTGTAAAAGGAATGTCATCACAGCCATATAACACTTAAGCTCAGGCACTTTCTTTAAGTTTGTTATTTTCTGTATTATACAATCCCAATTTCTGGGCATTATTCATCGTGGGCCACTGGACCAGTCACTTAACATCTCTGATCTAGGGACAACTCTCTAAGACTTACAGTATCAACTAAACTATAGGTAGCTTTCTACCTGTAGAGTTTCCACTGACAAAAATCATAGATCCTTGACAGGGCATTTCTTAGACAATATCCCATACTTCTGGTATAGAGGTGTGACTGGAATAATGTTACAGTATATTTGTACCTGCCCTGTGTCCCTTCCAACATTCAAAATCCATACAGGAAAAACTAAATGGATTTCCAGACTATGAGAAGAAAAAGAAGCTAAAAAAACAACACTAACCAACCAACCAAACAACAAAACCTTGCAAAACGACTACCTATATTTGAGCAAAAGGAAAAAAAAGGATCAAAGAAGGAAAAGAAACTCAATTTAAAGTCAGTCAATAAACATTTATTAAGCATCTACTATATTCTAGACACTAAGCTAAGCACTGGGGATATAAATAGGAAAAGGAAAGATATTCCCTGCCCTAAGGAACTTACAATCAAATGATAATATAATGATGAGGTAGATGGAACAATATCTTAAAATAGACAGGAAGCAGAACTGCCCAATTCTATTTTTGTCTTCATTAAAATAAAAACAAAATCAATGGGAATGGCTTTTACATTGAAATCATAGAATAAAAATGGCTAACAGTAATTTGATAACCAAGATAAAGAGACAAGTAGGAAAGCTTAGATGAATTACATTCTCACCTATTGAAGAATTGGCAGATGTGATTGCTAAGCCACTGTCATTGCTATCTGAAAAAAAAATAACTGGAGAAAATAAGAGGTGTCACAGGTAAGAGGGTAAATTTTGGCTCAATATTTTTTTAAAAAGTGAAGAAAATACAATGCAAACTATTTCACTTACTGGCAAAATTCTTCAATGGATAAAGAGATGTCTAGTAAATGCTGAGAAAAAGAAGCAATAATTACAGAGAGCCTTAGGCCAGTCTAAATGTATTGATGAGGTAGAGGCTCTGGGAGCCCCCTTGAGCTCTCCTTGAATCTTTGAGGTACAGGCTCTGGGAAACCCCTTGAAGTCTGACTAAATCTTCCCACTTGATGAGGCATTTGCAGAGGCCATAAATTTTTCATTGTGGCTGGGCCCAAACCTCTTTTACTAGCCTATCCCTCCATTGTCTATCTATTTCCCACCCTTGAGCCTATTGAAATATCAATCCACCCTTGCATTGACCTCATTAAATACTCCTGAAGACCTTCCCCAAACTCATTACTGGAGTCTGACCTCATTGACTCTTCCTGAAGACCCTCCCCAAACTCTTCCTCTAGACCACCCCTAGATTCCTCTGTACATAAGACCCCATCTTCCCTCCATGTGGAGTGAGAGCACCATAGAGTGACCTAACACAGACTTACTCTGCGTCAGACTTGCTCTGCCTGCCTTGCCCAATGCAAGTGTCACAGATATACCTTGGTCCCTTAAGAGTCTATCCAATATGGCAAACTTTTAATGAACTTTTAATAAACTGTACTTTTCTTTGGCTGAGAGAAGACTTGAGTAGAATTCTTTCAGCAGGACCCGGAGTGTTGGTATTTTGGGATCTCAAGCAACCCTGACCCTCTTTATGGATAACCTCTTCAGTATTATTTCCTTTATTGACAGGGTTACTCAAGTGGTCTCCCATCAAGTGAGACTGACTGGAATTTAAGGGTGCCTGGCCATTAGCTGACCATCCCTATGGATCTTTCAAAAGTGAGACATAGTCTCTAACCAGTCAGTTGAGGCCACCAGAGACAGTTCTGAAGGGTATGGCTTCTTTGGCAGGGGAGAAGAATTCTGCCCTTGAGAAGGGAAAGTTTCTTCCCCTCATGGAAGGAGTAGAGAGTTACCCTAGAGGAGGTGCTACCAGTATTCTTTTACTTTATTTGGCCTAGTTCTTTTTATCTTGAGGTGTGAGAGGAAAGCTAGGTTTAGATATAAGCCCTTATTCAGATATTTTGTTAGAAGCCCTGTGCTGGAATTAATCTTTACCCCAAATGTCCTCCAACTTGACTGTGTTTTCTCCTTTTAGTTACTGGACTCCTGAACTTGATCTTGTCTCTTAAATTTCCATTGTTACTCCATACCTTCTGGGTAAGGAAGAGATGTATTTAAGCCAAAGTCTCTGTCCCATAAAGTTTTAGAAATATTTATAAAGTCAAATTTGCCTCCTTGCATTGGGATCTCTAGTTCACCTTGCCTATTGTCCATTCTTTTTGTATTTGTGTTTAGAGAACCAAGATCATGGGTTTTATTATTGGTTTCTTCTTTGGATTTTGTATCTTTTTTTTTGAGGAGAAAGGCAGGGCAATTGGGGTTAAGTGACTTACCCAAGGTCACATGGCTAGTTTGTGTGTGTGTGTGTGTGTGTGTGTGTGTGTGTGTGTGAAGTGTCTGAGGCCAGACTTGATTTGAACTCAGGTCCTCCTGACTTCACAGCAGGGGGTCTATTCACTGTGCCACCTAGCTGCCCCCTGATTTATGAATTTCTAGATACCTCTACTCTTATTCTTTTTTTCTAAACTGTAGTTAATCTTTGTGGTATCTAGGCAGATTTTTCCCTTCCCTGTTCTTTGTTGTTGTTGTTATTAAAAGTATTTTTTATTTAATTTACAAGACTATAGGCAAACACATTGCCTCACCCTTCACTCCTACTTCCAGCTAGCCTTTTTAAGATGCGCAATATGGACTACATTTGGAGGGGTGGGGAGATTAGATGGATAACCTACAAGATTAATCTTTCCTGGACATATGATACTCAAAGATCATTCAAAGTTTGATTCTGAAATGTGTTCTGACCCACAGTCATATAACCCAGTAGAAAATATTCAAAGATCTCCCAGGTTCCAGTGGATTCTTCCCTACCCTACCCAGCAAATCTCATAAAACTACATAAGAATTGCTAAAAAAAAAATACAATCTTTTCCATATTCAAATTAATTGACTTTGATAGTAATTATTTCATAATAATTATTGTTAGTTGGAGGAACATGTTTCTGTTTGCAGTTTTGCTTCTTTGCAGCCTGGATAATACTTCCTATATGATTACTACATGTGTCTACTGTTGCTTCAAAGGAGATCACACAGCTATTCCTGAAGTTTATCAAGTTGCTTTCATTACACAAAGCACTTTGGGGAGTGGGTGGCCTTAGTCACCATTCTGCATCTTCATGGAATGGATGACTAGCAGATTTGAGGCAATTTATGGCACACTGCATGTCTCTTTGTCATGGTCTACCAGGGTATGATTACAGGGGCAGACCATAACCTATGCTTGCCTTCTGAGACCTTTAGGGCAGTTCACAGCCTTTCTATCAGAACAGAAGCAACATTCCCAATAGCCTATTACACAGTCTGCAAGCCTAGGGACTAGCTGTCAACTTGTCTGAACAATGAATGACTTCAAAAACTTTCACACAAGAGATACAGTCCTGGAAAATATCAATAGGATTCCCTTGAATCATGTATGATATGGAAAATGTTTAATAGAAAACTATGTGCAAAAAATGCCTGTTAGTGATTCCAGATTTGGAGGCAGAAAGGCCAGGCATGAAGAGAGAACAGAATCCTGAGGGAAGTGAGAGTGGCAAGCATACATTCAGAGCAACATTAAATTTGGCTTGTGTGACATCTGAAACATAGAACTCCAATACCTTTTTGCCTCATTTTATCTGCAGAACAACATATCAAACTCACTGTGGTTCTGAAATGTTCGCACTTTTTCATGATAGACTTAGCAGGAAATAATTAGGCATGTGGAAAGATTCCAATCTGCCTTCTGCACGTACCACTGGAGAACTTCCGAGCTGTGATTATAATGAAGAGTGGTGTATTAGAAAACATTACCCATTCTGCCACGCTTCCTCCAGGCTGGTTGAGCCCATCATTTCTGTATCAAGTATGTTCTATTTAGCATCTCAGTCAGCTTTCCAATTTAGCTAACTTTCAGGTTCTTTTCTTAAAGTATTTGCTTGTGCTCCCAAGTAGAATTTCAGTGTCTGCATTTGCATAAACACAATCTGTTGACCTCTTATCTTTTTAAGATCTGCATGCAAATACAGGATATAGGAGCTGGAAATATGCACCAAGGAAATGACTGCCTCATTCCCTGGTGTAACCAGAGTGATACTATGCTGTGGAGCCAAGGACTAACATAGTCATTAAAAATCAAGCTATCATGTTTATAAATTATCGTAAAGCTTCTTTATGCGCTTCTAGCATAAACTCACATCTCCCTATTGCAGATAAAATGGTGTGGAAGTGATCAAGAATTCTCCGTCCTTCATCTCTGCCTCTACAAATCCTATTGATCCTTCTGGACCCAGCTTAAGTCCCATGATTTAAACTCTTACTGAGAACTCTCCCTTCTGAACTCTTTCTTGGAATCCTCCACTCAGCATAATACAATCAATCACTTAAATCTGCATTCTCTTTTATTATGTTGTTGCTTGTGTTCATCCTATTTCTTCAATAAGAACAAGCAAGGGCCAGAATTTGCTTATCCTTCCGGCAGTATTCCCCATTCCATCCCTCCCTGCCCAGCACATTGCACAAGGCTGAGCAGTGGGTAAGCATTTATTTGGATTACTAAGACCCTTCTAGCCTGAAATTATCCTATGAGTGATGAAGAAAGTCTGTGTATTTTGCCAGCATTTCAAAATGTTCATTGAAAAAAAAGCTTGAAAAATTGAAAAAAAAAATTTAAACTTTCCCTGGGAATTATCTGTATTTTTAAGAAGGTACCTAGATTGTGATTCACCCAGCCCATGATTCACAAAACCATTTGAAACAATAATAGCTGGAATTTACATAATTCTTTAAGGTCTTTTAAGTCCTTTGCACCTAGCAGCTGGGTGGCACAGTCAAGAAGACTCATCTTCCTGAATTCAAATTTGACCTCAGACACTTACAAGCTGTGTGACTCTGGGCAAGTCACTTAACCCTGTTTGCTTCAGTTTTCCTCATCAATAGAGCTGGAGAAGGAAATGACAAACTACTCCAGGATCTTTACCAAAAAAACTCCAAACAGGGCCATAAAGAGTCAGAAATGATTGAATAAAAACTAAGCCTTTTGCATAGCACTAGATTATTTGATCTTTCGTAGCAATCTTGTGGGACAGACAGTACTATTATCATTGTAGCTTTGCTGTCAAGGAAAGGGAGGTTCACACAGAATAAATGCCTTATGTAGGGCCATCCGACTAGTAAGTATTTGAGATAGGATTTGAACACCCATCTTGCTTACTCCAAGTCCAGAATTTGGTCCTAATTAACTCTAGAATACAAAGACAGAAGCTGGAAGCCAAATTACCAAAATCCCGCACGTTGCTTTGCTATTGGGGTTTATAATACTTTAGAAAATCAAGGTGGTTCATTTTTATAAGGATATTGCCAGAAATAATAAGTGTTTAGTATTCCTATGATCCACTCTCAACCTTGACTTTCACTGGTAATTGAAATTTAAATCAGAAAAGTAAAGTAAGAAGAAAAATATGTGTTTTCTTCAGAAGAAAAAAATGTTTGTTTTCATTGACTTTCTTGCGAGTTATTTTCCTTGTTCACATTTTTTACTTGTTAGATTTTCACATAAAGTCAACCAGGCTAATGAGTTCTGTGCTGACCTAGTATATTAATAACATAGCCGTGCAGATCATTTTCTTTCAAGCATTATATTAACATGCTTTAGTTATGATAACTCTTTGATGAACTATTTCACAGGGTCTTTGCTCTGTATGCTATGACATTTGAGAGAAATAAAATTTAAATTTAAAAAAGTTTTCTACTTTAAGATATTGATTGTATAAGATAGTTTATAGATAAGGAAAGATGTAACCCATTGAAACGCAACTACCACTAATTATTACAAAACTGATATACAGAATTTTGAAATTATATCCACAAGCTTTAATTAAATGCAGAAGACCATGCTCTCTGCCCTCATCTCCACCTACAAGCTTCCTTAGTGCCTTCAAGTACTAGCTCAAATTCTACCTTCTATGTTAAGTTTTTCCTGATCCCCCTTAATCTGCCTTCTCTCTCTGTTGTTTATTTCTAATTTACCCTGTATATAACCTTTTGTACATAGTTGTACATGTTGTCTTCCCATTAGATTATGAGCTCTTTGAAGGCAGGAACTGTTTTACCTTTCTTTGAAATTCTAGCATGTAAAAGTAATAGTACTAGTAGTAGTAGCAGCAGCAATAGTAGTAGTAGTAGCTGCAGCAGTAATAGTAGTGGTGGTAGTAATAACAGTAGCAACAATTACTCCTAGGATTTACATAGCACCTACAATGTTCTAGGCACTGTGCTAAGCACTTTACAAAAACTACCTTATTTGATCCTAGCATAGGGGCCTGGTACATAGCAAGTGCCATTAACAAATTAATAAATGTATATTGAATGATTGACTGACTAAATGCCACCCACGTGCCAAGCACTGTGTTTGGGATCAAGCACAAATAGTCTTGCCCTTATAGAACTTGTATTCTACCTGGAGGAACCAACATGTATACAGAGAAATATAGATTCAAGATTAACTATGTTATAGATAATATTTGAATAACATATAAATGAAAGGCCAGAATAATATGGAAAGCAAGGACTAAAAACTTGAGGCAGAGGGTGAGGTCAAGCTCGGAATTCTAAGAAGCAGAAGTGAACAGGAGCACATTCTAGGCAGTGAGAAAATCAGGCAAAGACACAGAATCACGCTAGAGAAAGTTGTGTGTGGGGAACAGCAAGTTGGCCCGTTATACCAGAATATAAATTGTGTAGGTAATATGAAATAAGACTGGAAAGATGAGTAGCAGCCAGCTAATTCAGGACTTTAAATGCTAGGCTAGAGAGTTTGTATTTCATCCTATGTGCAACAGGGAAAAACTAAAGATATTTCAGTACAGGAGAATAACACAATCAGACCTATACCTCAAGAAGATTGTTTTGTGATACGTGGGAAGGAGAGATTGAAGAGAGGGGACATTGGAGCCAGGGACACAAATTAGGAGAAAATCACAAAAGCACAGGTGAGTGGTGATTTTCCTTCTGAGGTAGGAGGGTAGCTGTGAGAATGGATATGAGAGATGTTGTAAAGGGAAATTTGATAGGACTTAGCAATGCATTGGATATGAGATTTAATGCAGAGTCAAAGATGACTGAGATTTTAAACTTGAATAACTAAGAGGATGATGGTATCTTTAATAGAAATAGGGAAATTAGGAGGAAGTATTACATTAGAGGGGAAGAAGATGAGTTCAGTTTTGTACATGAAGGACTCAATTTGGAAGGGAAATTAGACTTATTCTTCTTGGCCCCAGAGGTCAAAACTAGGAAAAATGGCTGAAGCGATAGAGATAGATTTGGATATGATGTAAGGAAGAGTTTAGGAATAATTAGATCTATCCAAAGTGGAATGTGCTATCTCTGAAGAGAATAGTAATCTTTTCATTGAAGGTGTAGAAAACCTGTGGATACTACAGAGGAAATTTGTTTTTAATATATGAATGGATTGGGCTAGATAACCTCTAAATTCTTTCTAACTTTGAGATCCTATTCATTTTCCCATAGAAATACTGTTATCAATGGTGCTTAGGTTCTGAGGCCAGCTGCAAAGGTTTATTTAACTCCAAATGTACCTATGGTACAGTATTGTACCAATATCATTAGAGACTCTGAAATTTATATGTAATCATGTTTCTACTGGAAAATACACTAAAAGTTCCAACTTGGGATGCCACAGGACTTTCTGCTAATCCTTCTTCCTATTTAGCAACAAGAGTGGAACTATTCTTAGCAGAAAATCCCTAGTGATGACTCCAGCAGCTAGCTTGTTTTCTCGAACATGGTGATTTCTTTGCAGATTATGCATCAGGAATGGAAACACTGAAGTGGCAGACAGACTGGGTTTGAGGAGTGTTGAGCATTGGGAATAGGCGATCCAGGTGTTTGGGGTTTAAGGAGCTGTGGGGACAACTTCTTTTGGTGCAACCTCAGAGACTTCCCTTGGTCCAGCTCTCCAGACAAACCCTTTCTTATCTTTTGCCAGCCCTTGGCACTGAATCAACCATTTCCCTTTCCATTGACTCTATGTATTTTATTCTTCTTTAACCGGCTGTATTCAGGAGGATGCACCCTTAGACTTTTTTTTTTACTTACTTAAGCATGCAATGGCAATCTTCTTGACCCAGCCCTTCTGTGAATTTATGAAGTAGACAAGCTACCCTCTCAGGCAAGGACATGATTCATCCATCAGTTATGCTTTATCTAGAAGTGACCTTGTTGAGGACTTCTCAAAGGGAGAAACAGGAATTACCTTTCTAATGGGTTAAGGAGCAGGGATGAGTGTTTTATAATAAAAAACTGCAGTTTGAGCCCAGTGCTCCCAGGGATTGAATGGGAGTATAAAGTGAAGAATGCCCCCTATCTTGGAGGAGTTGGGGGGAGTGTTGTACTTTATTCTTTGTTGTATCTTCTCAGTAAATATCCCTTTGTAACAGGGATTTTAGTTGACTAATTTACATTGGGCTGGTTGATTGACAATGGGAGGCATGATGGATGTAGTTACAGGCAACATTATAGAAAACTATACCACCCTCAGGCCCTCAGGGGATAAAGAGAGCTGAGCTCTTGGGACCTGAATGACTAGTTAGAGGGTGGGTTAAAAAGGTCACCCCAAAGCCTATGTTATATATTTAAAGGGAAGGTATTATTTTAATTGCTTACTTTAGGGAGTTGTGAAGAAAACACTTTATAAATCTTAAAGCACCATGAGTTGTTGTTATGACTTCTAAAGATTTTTATAACTAATAACTTAAAGGAAACTGTAATTAGAAAGATTCATATAACTTGCAGAGGAAAAAAAAGAATTTTGGCTATTCTGGGCATTTTATTTCAGGATATAATGGAGGGGTGGGTTTTTTGGAATAGAGAACAGGTCAGAAATTTGAAAGAGGATTAAAGAATTGGGACAGGACTTGAGGATGTGGCCAAAGAGATGGCTTCTGAGACTAGCGAAAGGAAGCTTATCTGAGGGACTCCATCTTCTTGTCCTCTTTTTGTTTCCCTGGCTATGAGGTGAGAAAAAAAGGGTGTATGTGAGTGGGTGGGTGGTAGGTAGGTGGATGGATCTGGGTGTTTAGCTGATGGTCAATGGGTAAGAGGAGGTAGGAAGAGAATAAAATTTCTGATATTGAGTGCTGGAGAGAAGGGGAAATCCCTGTGACCACTCAGTTACCTGCTGGGTTTAACTGGGTCCAGGCAGAATATAAGAAAAAAACATGTGAATCAAGGACTACCTGTCTTACACTAGGACATGACCAACAGACTGAGACATTTTCTATCATAAGGTCTTTGAGGGCAAAAACTGAATCTACTTGAGTTGCTGTGGGATGTACCTAGAAGGGCTCTATGTGCAAAAGGGCAATTAATTATGCTATTTGGTAATGGTAATTATGATGATGATATATAGTTCAATGTTTAGAATAATTCAACAGTAAAATTGAGACTAAAACATCAGGTCACTGCCTCCCAGCTCTCACAATCCAATTACTGAAGCATGATTATAACAATGAAGTTTTAGGGAAGGAAATTACCCTTTAAAATGTTCAATTCAAACTGCAAAGCCTTTTGGACAAACGTGTGAAGAGAAGTTGATTCATTAATGTCCCTACAAACACTTTAAAACCCTATTCCAAATGATGCTACTTTGAACAGATAATTGGCCCAATTCTTCCTTTCTCTGTGCATGCATCTCTCAATGAAATCAATGAGAATTGCACATTCATGGGGAGGAGAGACCCAAATTGCTAGCTGAATTAATGGAAGAAAGGGCTTTGTAGATCTCTTAAAGCCTCTGCAATTACGTTTTGGTCCCACACAATTCTCCAGGGTAACTGGCAATTTGCTGGCCAAGCAAACCCAGATGATTTTGCTTTCAGAGAAATGTCACAATTTAGAGTACACTTTTTTTTTCTTTCCAGACACAAACATCCAGCCCTTTATGACTTGGCACCCATGTTCTCACTCAAAGAAAGTTCTTTAGAATCATGTACCTTATATACTTTTATTCCCACACTTCTTTTATCAGTTCAGTCTCTGCTTGAATCAACAGGTCAAATAACTGACTCCGCCTAAGATAGGATGACAAGACTAATAATTGCAAGATATTAAATAGAGAAGGAAATGGTAGCTATCATAAAAATATTTTAATCACTAAAATATTTAAAAGAACATCTGCAAAAGCTTTTTTTTTGAACTCTAGGGGAAAATAATTTGCATTTTCCCCAAGACTAGAAAAAAATAAAAGGCAAATACAAATAGCATGGCATAGTAGAAACACTACTGACTTTGGAATCAAAGGTACTGGCTTTTAATCCCAGCTCTACTTCTTATCACTTTTATAACTTCGAGAAAGTCATTACATCTCGCCAGGCCTCAGTTTCCTCAGGGATAAAAAGAATAAAGTGACATAAATGGTGTTCAAAGCTCATTCTGGCTTTAAATCATATGATTTCAAAAGTGCTGTGTTAAATAGGCACTGAGACTT
Source organism: Pseudocheirus occidentalis (assembly GCA_028646575.1). NCBI lineage: Eukaryota > Metazoa > Chordata > Mammalia > Diprotodontia > Pseudocheiridae > Pseudocheirus > Pseudocheirus occidentalis. Next base: position 78,136,790 of record CM053598.1, read on the forward strand.
GTTGATTACCGTTGCACACAATCAGGAAGAAATGCTGAATGGGGTAAAAAAGATGAACTGAAGGTGGAACAGGTGACCATAATTCAATCAGCAATGAAATTCAATGAGGCATGTTGAACAATTGGTTGAATGCCACACACATACACCCCTATACACTATAGGCACCTAGCATGACCCCACAGATTAGCTTCACTTATATAAATGTACTTAGTCAAGGGCTAATTTAAATACCATGTCATCCATGATTGCTCATCCCCTTACTCTCAAAGTGACAGAGATCCCCTTCTTCCTCATGTTTTTCAGTACCTTTTTCATAGGCCTCTTTGCACACATTTTACTTATTCTATTATCTTAATTTTTCACGTATTTTGCAAAGTCACACAATCTCAGGGTCAGAAAGAACCTCAAAAGTCACCGTTGCCCATATCATACCATGGGCACTATGTTGTATTAATTATTTTTTTTAACTCACAGGAAAACCAAATCTGAAAAGAATTATAATGGCCCTTGATAATCATCTTCCTGCTTCCTCGTGAAGATTTACAGTGAATGGGAATACACTAGCTCTGAAGGCAGTCTAATTTGCTGTGTTTCATATACCAAGCCTAAATCTCCATAACATCTTGTCACTGTTCCTGGATCTGCTTTCTTTTTTATCTTTATTTTATTTTATATATCTTTTTAAAATTTGTTTTCTTGTTTATATCATTCATTTTCATGAGATTTTTGGACTACAAATTTTCTCTGTCTTTCCCCTACCCCAACCCCAAATCAGCGATCCCAGTGTAAAGCCCCTCTCCTGATCTGCTCTCTAAATTTCTGGTAGGGGAGGGAGGGTCTCCCCACCCCAGCCCCTGTATATATTAATTCCTAGTTGCATATATTGTAGAGCTTTAAATTCTAGAATCTTTCGGTTCCTCCCTTGTTGCCCACCCCACTGAAAGGACAAGAAATTCAATACAGGCTGTGGCTATGTAATTATACAGGACATCTTCATAGTGGACATATTGTGACAGGGATCATATGTCCCTCCTTCCTATCCCTTCCCTTCATGTTCTGTTCTCTACACTGTCTTCCAGCATCCGTTCCCCAGACCCTCCCCTCCCCTCTGTCATCCCGCCTCCTATCCCCATGCTCCCTGCTCTCCTGTGTGGCATGATGCCCATTTTAGAGTTTACGCCATTTCTTCTCTAAGCCAAATTCAATGAGAGTAACTGAAAGTAAAGTTGTAACAGTTATCCCTTGCCTCTTCTATATGGGATGACTAACCCCATTTTGTCCCTCCCTTTCTCCTCTCATTCTAGTCCTCTCCCTCCTCCGAATTTCACCTTTTAAAGTATCATCCCTACGTATTAAATTGATACTGTACCCTCTACGTACACATCTACACACATGCTCAGATATGTATTCATACACATATATAGCCTCCTACATAGAAATATGTGTAAGTATACATATATATAGATTTGTATTCCCTTCACCAATTCTCATACTAAGAAAAGTGTCATAAGTTACTATTATCGTTTTTCCATATTGGCATGTAAATAATTCAAATTTCATAAGTTCCTTATGATTTCTTTCCCATGTTTACCTTCTCATGCCTCTTGTGTTTGATTGTCAAGTTTTCTGTTCAGGTCTGGTTTTTTTAAGCAATAATCCTTGAAAATCCTCCACCTAACTGAATGACCATATTTTCCCCTGGAATAATATGCTCAATTTTGCTGGGTAGTTGATTCTTGGTTTCAATCCCAGCTCCCTTGATCTTTGAAATATCATATTCCAGGC
>CM053598.1:78139074-78167001 GCA_028646575.1 Pseudocheirus occidentalis
TCTAAACTGAGCATCATGCCACACAAAAGAGCAGGGAGCATGGGGATGAGAGGGGGGATGACGAAGGGGAGGGCAGGATCTGGGTGAGGGATGCTGGAAGCACACACTTCAGTAAAGGGACAGGGACAGGGTAGAGAACAGAACAAGGGGGGGGAGGGATAGGAAGGAGATACAGATGATCACTGTCACAATATGTCCAGTATGAAGATGTCCTGAAGATGTCCTGTATAATCACACATCCACAGCCTGTACTGAATTCATTGTCCTTCCAGTGGGCGTGGGGAACAAGGGAGGAATTGAAAGAATCTAGAATTTAAAGTTCTGCAAGACCTGCAACTAGGAATTAAGATATACAGGGGCCGGGATAGGGAGACCCTCCCTGCCCTACCAGAAAGTAAGAGAGCAGAGCAGGAGAGGGGCTATACAGTGGGATTGCTGTTTGAGGGTTGGGGCAGGAGAAAGATGGGGAGAAAATCTGTAATTCAAAAATGTCATGAAAATGAATGATGTAAACAAGAAAACAAAAAAATTTTTAAAAAGATAAAAAAGTAATGTTGCAAAAAAAGGGGAAGCAAGAAAAGAAAGTGAGAAAATTTTGCTTCATTTTGCAGTCAATTTATCAGTTCTCTCTCTGGAGGTGTACAGCATTTTTTTATAATGAGACCTTTGGAACTGTATTAGACCATTATTTCGATCAATGTAGCCAAGTATTTCACAGTTGATCATCATGACAACATTGTTGGTACTGTGCACAGTGATCTCCTGGTTCTTCTCATTTTACTTTGCATCAGTTTGTATAGGTCTTGCCTTTTTGTTTCTGACGACACTCCCCTTGCAAGTTCTTACAGCATGAGAATACTTCATCACAAATATTTGCCATGACTTACTCAGTCATTTCCCAATTGAAGATCATCCCCTCAATGTTCAGTCCTTTGCTGTTATACAAGGAGCTGTTGTAAATGTTTACATATGAGTCCTTTTCCTTTTTCTTTGGTCTCATTGGGTTATAGACCTGGTAGTGTTATCTCTAGGTCCAAAGCATATATACAATTTGATAGTCCTTTGGGCACAGTCCAAAATTGCTCTCCAGAAATGGTTAGAATTGTTTATAACTCTAAAAATGGTTTATTACTGTACCTGTTTTCTTACATTCCCTCTAGAACTTGTCATTTCTGATAGACGTGAGGTGGTGACTTAGAGTTGTTTTAAATTGCATTTCTCTAATAAGTAGTGATTCAGAGAATTTTTATATGGCTCTACATGGTTTTGATTTCTTCTGAAAACTGCCTGTTCATATCATTTGACCATTTATCAATTGAAGAATTGTTCTTATTCTTATAATTTTAACTTAATTCTGTATATATTTGAGAAATTGGAGAATTTAGTCAGAAATTTGTGAGAGAAACCTGCTGTAAAATTTCTATGGTACTTCTTAGCAAAATGAAGTCTGCCTGATTTTCTTTGTAATTAAGGGTTGCTTTTGCTTTGTCATGATTGCCACCCCTGTCATTTTTTTTTTTACTTCAACAGATGCATAATAAATTCAGCTCCATCTCCTTATTTTAACTTTGTGTGTATCTGTTTCAGGTCTGTCTCATGTAAACAACACATTGTTGAATTCTGATTTCTAAACCATTCTGGATCTGCTTCTGCTTGTGCAAAAGCTCATCCCATTTACATTCATAATTATGATTATTGCATATTCTCCTTCATACTATTTTATTCAGTTTCTTCTCTTTTTTTATCCTGTTCCTTTTCAAAAGTTTGCTTTGTTTTTGATCACTGTCTCCCTTTGTCTTCCCTCTCATTTATCATTGCTCTCTCTCTCTCAAGCTTCTGGTTATTTCACTTGGTTGCTTTCAGAGCTATTGTCTGGGATTTTGAAAATTTTAGTGATTCCAGGGTGGTATTATCTGGGCAGAGGTATGGTCACTGTTCTCTTGGTCTGTACTCTTTCTTACCCATTAAGGGCTCCTGATCCCTTGAGACTGCAACAAATATTGCTCCTCAGGGTTCTCTTCTCTTGGGACTGGAAGTGGTATTGACCCTCAGGAAAATTGATCTCTTGTGGGAGGAAGTGATATTTCCCTTCAGGGCTTCTACTCTCTCTTGAAAGTGCTCCTCTCTGCCCTTGAACTGCATCCTAGAAGTAGGTATAGGCAATAGATTTGCCAAACAGTTGTTTCTCAGTGCTCCCATTCACAAAATCAAAAATGCTCCTCTCTTTGAACTATGACCTAGAAGTTGGGATAGGCAATGGAGTTTCCAGATAGCATCTGGTCCTGTGGCCAGCACCAGCATGAGGTACGCTGCAATCTCTTTCTGAGCAGTTGTCAGGTCCCCTTACCATCTGTGGCTGAGAGTTCCTGAATCTGCTGCTGCTTCTGTCACCACCATTTACTCCCATCATTGATATTTCATCCAGTCTAGTTTCTTTCCCCGCACCACTGATCTTGCTTGCTGACCTTCTATGTTTTCTTGGGCCAGAAGAATGTCTTACTCTGACCTTTTGTTAGCTCTGCTATTCTAGTCTTCAATTTGAGGCATTATTTTAAAGTTCTTTGGAGGTGAACATTGGGAGACCTCAGCTGAACACATCTCTACTTTGCCATCTTGGTTCCTCCCTCAGAAGTCCTATTCTAGTTATTTTGCATGTATTCTATATATTTATAGGTGTACATATTCCTTCCTCTATTAGAGGATGCTAGGTGGTAGAATGGATAAAGTGCTGGGCATGGAGTGAGGAAGACCGAAATTCAAAGCCAGTCTCAGACATTTACAAATTGTGCAGCCCTGGGCAAGTTATTTAACTGCTATTTACCTCAGTTTCCTCAATTGCAAAATGAATGAAATCACTGACCTTACAGTGCTGTTATATTTGAGATATTTGTTGGGGAAAAAAGTGTTATGCACAGTGGGAAATATAGAACAATCTACTGTGATCAGAGAAAAAAAGTGTAAGCACAGTGACTATGGTAGGTGCCATATAAATGCTTATTCTGTTACTTTCCCTTCCCTTATTAGAATGCAAGTCCTTTGAGGGTGGGAACCTGTTTCACCTGTATCTTTATATCATATCTCCCAAGTAGTGAGCATTTATTAAATCCTTGTTGATTGGCTAATAAAATATGCAGTAGGAAACTGTTTATGTAGAAGTGGAGTTCAGGATAGATCTTAAGAACAGTTAGACAGATTTGGGAGTCATCTTCATAGAAACATGCCATGATACCAAGGCAACACTGGAGTCACCAATAAGAAAAAAGAGGATCTAAAAGTCATGGGAGATACTCGTGGTTAGAATATAAGAGGCAGATGATGAATCCACAAAAGAGATAGCAGAACAACAGTAAAACATGTAAGAAGGGAAGATGGAGAGAGCTGGGTCACAGACACCAAAGGAGAAAACAGGAAGAAGAGGAAATATTCAATGGTATCAAAATATTATAAAAAGCAAATGAGAATGAGGACTAAGAAAACGTATTGTATTATTGTATAATTTAGGAAAGAGCAACTTTAGTAGAATAATAAGGCTGTAAAGCAGATTAAAATGTATTAATAAATGTAGACCATTATTATAGACAATTTTTTCTAGGAATTTGGCCATGGAAAGGAAAAGGCAAACAGTAATGATAGCTTGAGGAGTTGTCAGGGTCAAGTGAAGGATTTTTATTTTGTTTTTAAGGATGGGAAGATTACAATCATTTTTGTAGTCAGGGAGAAAGAGCCCACAGATAGTGAGAGATGAAGGTGAGATGGAATAGTTGAAGGGGGACACTCAGAGGAAACAGGAGAGGATATGCTCAAAGACACAAAGGGTTGGTTTGGGGAGTGGCCCTTTGTGGGCTTGAGTAAAGGTAGGAAAGAATTTGTAAAAACATGGCGAGACATTTGAGTGGTAGAGTGGAGAAGATCATGGAGGTCATTATGGGTAGCCTCCATTTCTTCCTTTTTTTCAGAACAGAAGGTGATTCCATTTGCTGAGAGAAAGGTGGGTGGAAATGGTGTCAGGGCTTGGGTGAGAGAGGAAAAGACTGGGAGAAGCTGGTGAGGAGGGCAGGATAGAAAATTAATTACGGACTCAGTTGGCCCAGTTATGTAACTTTCTCCAGAAGTGTTCAGCACTTAGGGCATAAAGTCAAATAAAGAAGATGATTTAGATTAGAAGAATTGCAACTCATAAAGAGTGACAGAACCAAGGGGCAAGAGATTTGAGGATGGAAGACAGTATTGTTGAACTGGATATGGAAAAAGACCAAAGTAAGATGACAGCAGAGAATGAAGGAGAAACAAGAGATCTTAGTGAGAATGAGCAGAAGATTTAGGAGGGAAGCAGAGGGAAATATAGAAGTCTATTGTGATCAGAGAAAAGACTTACTGTTTTAGGTTATGGATGTAGAACAGTTTAGGGGTAATTTTGATGTCTAAATAATGACCACTCTTTTCAGTGGCTGAAGAACAGTAGAGATTTAAGTCATGAGAGCTGAAGTAGTTGAGAAAGTTAGATCCTAGGGCATATGAAGAGATATCAACATGAATTTTGAAGCTCCTGAGTTTGTAGCACAAAATTTGAGGTAGAAAGAAAGACTGGGGTAGGTATTAAAATTGTTGAGATAGACAACAGTGTGACCTGGACAGGGAAAAATATATGGATGGAGAGATTCTCAAAGGAGAATTTGCCGAGAGATAGAGGCTGAAGGAGTCTGGGAGTGGCCATAGGACAAACAGTGGTTGATTCCTCCCAGCTCTGTATCTTGGTACAATATGAGAGAAGAAATAATAGGCAGGACGATTTAAACTTAGGGTAGGAAGTGCTTCCTAGAACAGTTTTTAAAAAGGTGTTTTAAAAGGGGCTGCCTCAGGAGATAGCTAGCTCTTAGTCAAATATCAAGTGTTCCAGTTCAACAATGTTACTGAACAGATTCATGCCTCAGGCAGAATTAGGAGGAAATGATCTTTACTGCCCCCTTCCAACAGTGAAATTTGATGATTCTGCCACTGGAAGCTTATCTCCCACTATTGATTTCCTTTTATTTACTCTCTGCTTCAGTAGAAGACCTCTGACTATTCCTGGTACTTACTTTGTGACATCATTCTTTTGCTCAGGCCATTCCCCTACCTTTTCTTGCTCCTCCTAGTTCCATCATTTCTTCCACTTGTTAAGTTCTTCAGCCTTTTGAGAGCCTGGCTCAAATAGAAGCTTTTTCTATTTCCTCCTGAGAGTAATTATAAGCTGTGCCCTCTCTCTAGTGATTTCATCAGTGTGGAAAACTCCTGGCATGGAAATTTTTTCCAAATATTCTGACTAGGCTATAATTTGTCTTAGAGATTTGCCTGGGGCATTGAAAGGTTAATCTGCTTGCCCATGGTTTTACATTTAGTATGAATCAGAGGCAGAATTAGAATACTGTATACTTCTTGCTGACTGCAAGGCTGGCCTCTCTCTACTAGGACAAATTTCCTTTCTTATTCTGATCATGCCCTTTAAAAGCCAATCTCCCCCAACCACCAAAACGATCAAACCCTTATAACAAGTTTATTTTGTACCTTTCATGTATCCACAATATTTTATTTTGTATTATGGTCAACTTTTTTTGTTTCAAAATACCTCCTGCTAGGTTGTAAGCTCCATGAGGGAAGAAACTCTATTTTATTTATCTTTGTTTCTTCTTTAGTGTCTACTAGAGCATTCTGCACCTTGCTTTTAGTTCATAAGGGCTTGTTTAATGAATGGAATGAAACAATGAACATTTATTAACTATGTACTATGTGCCAGATACAGCGCTAGGAGTAAAAAAACAAAATGAAACAATCCTTCCTGGGAAGGAATTTACATTCTAAAAGAATTAGTCAAAAACATACTATGCAAATTATTGTGGAGACTGACAGAAGTGAAGACATTAAAGGTGAAAGGGAAAGGGTAGTATGAGTGGATATGGTGGCATTTCATGATACACAACTAAGTCTAGATGAAGGGTTTAGATCCTCTTTAGCTTAGAAAGACTTCAGTAATAAGGACAGGACTTCTCTAGTCGAAAAAAGTTAGTAATTAAGGCATGAAAGAATTTCAGAAACAGCATATCACAGGTTGGTATGAATAGAGGCTGTGTTCCAGAGATGGCACTAAACAGTCAAAGGAGGTGAGAGTTCAGGGTAAAAAAATGAGGATTCTGATCCTGGCTTTTAGAGCCAAATTAAAGTTTAAGCCAAAGAAATGGAAGACAGGATTTGAGTCACCAAGGAGAGAGGACTTCGACTTAGAAGACTGCTTTATATCTTTGAAGCATATTTCAAATGTTAAAATGCAATTTGAACTCATCATAAGCCAGATGCAAATTGAATGTGTCAATATTTTAAAAGAAAGATTATGAAAGCTTTGGGAGCTCCTCTCACTAAATAATTTAACTTTTAAGCAATTAAGCAAAGGATCAATGAAAGGATAAAAAAATGACTTCACCAAATTATGCCAGATGACTGGGCTCAAGAATTTAGAACTTTCATAAGATACAAAAAGGGAAGTGCTGGACAAGGCAATCATAAATTCAGAAGCTATACTAAAAAGTCGAAAACAGTTTCCCAATTTTGATAGATTTCAGGCAAGATGTGTCAAAAGATAAGTTTGACACTGACAGCAAGTCTCCCTTGAAAATTAAGCCCCTATATACAGAGATCTTCAGGTAAACCAATTTCTACTTTCACCTCTGCCTCCAAAAGCTTGGTCTCATAGGACTCCATTTCAGCAAAGACCTGTCAAATCCCCCAATTGCTTTTCATTACTGAATTCCTTCTGTACGTCCTGTCATTTGTGTTAAAATAACAAATTCATATGTGATTGATTTTTGAATGAAGGAGCTGCCTCAAGTTGTCCAGTGATTTTTGTTATTACATAAATAGAATGGTGGGAAAAATTGATTATTGCTTTTTGCTATTTCTTTAGTTAAAAAACACTGAGAAATTCATTATGCTTTCTGATTTTTCTTTTCCAAAATGAAGGCTTCACTTTCCCACTCATGAACTTCCCTCCCATTAACGTTAATGGAAACTACTCTTGCGAATAGAAAGGGAGAATAGACCCTTTTGTCTTTTTAATTGGTACTATAAAACAATAAATGAATGCATTCTGTTCTTCTCAATCTAGAAGTAAATTCAGACCACATACTCATCTGCCATTTCTTCTTCTTTCTTTCTTTTTTTGAAAGTGGAAGATACTATGAATTTCCTGATTGGACACAAGCTAGAAATCAAATAGATAAAAAAGCACCTCAGGATGAAATGGATAATAGCTAATTTAGTTCTAAGAGAAGTTGATGCTACTAAGTGTATCTGCAGAGCATTGAGCAGAATACTAAGCAAAAGGACCCAGTGAGGATGAAGCAATCCCAACGACAATTTAATGGAGGACAAGAAAGCAATTAACAGTGTAAAGTCATTGATGCAAAGGATAGGGCTAGAGATTAGAATCTTATTAAAACAAAGGCTGGTACAATTTGATTATAATGAGTTAAGTTGAAAGATCTCCAAAACAATCTCAGTGTGCAGATGTAGAAATGAAAACATAATTTATCCTACTGTTACAGATTTTGGCCAATAAATTATTTGATAACTTCGATTTTTCAGAAATCAATAACAAAAAAATTGGACAGAAATTTCTTATAGGACAAAACCAGTTTGGTTTCTACTTAAAGTTTTATTGATGCCTCCGTTTACCTGTCCCTCTTCCTTTGAGATTCATGTTAATATTATTCAGATCCAACATATTTCATATACATGAATACATCACTAGGAATACAAAAACCAAATGAAAAAATCTGTCCTGGTAATTGCCATATTTTCCATGAAGTCTTTCCTGATTCTAACCCTTCAACTCCTAGTGGCCTCCACCCAAAACTTCTTTGTGTATATTTATTTATATTTATTCACATTATATTTTGGATAAATGTGCACATGCATATGCATATTATGTATGTGTGTTATACACATATGCTACACGTGGGTTTGATATATACATACATGTGTGTGTGTTTTACATGCACATACATAGCCCTCTTCATGGATGTGAAGACTATGTACACTCTACAAGCAGGGATTGTTGCATCCTGCCTCACACATAGTAGGCACTTACAAAACACTTATTGATTGTTTTTACAATGCAGTCATTTGCTCTCCATTTGAACCCTCTCTAGTAACAGAAAACAACTTGTTTAACAGAGAAAACCTACAAAGACAAAAAAGACTGTGCTTAATATAGCATGTGCTGAACTCCATACTTACAAGTACCCACTTCTCTTTTGATAGATGGAAAAAGTGTCTTTATTTTTTATTCTCCACAATCAAAATTATGCATTATTATTAACCAGAGTTTGACTGCTTCTTAGTATTGTTTTTGCTTATATGATTGTATGTGAGTTTTTAAAAGTTTTCTCATGATTTCCTGAATTCCTCATACATTGATTCTCATGCTACAAGAGTATCCCATTATATCCACATGCCAAAATTTGTTTGAGTATTTCCCAGATCAGTAGTAATTTACCTTATTATTTAGAACAGTGGGTCTCAACCTTCCTAATACCATGACCCTTTAATACTTGTATGTGGGTGTGTCTATCTGCATGTGGGTGGACCTGCCTGGAGATGGATAGAGGAGTGGTGTCTCGGTTCCTAAGACCATTGGATATATGTGTTTTCTGATGGTCTTAGGCAACCCCTGTGAAAGGGTAGTTTGAGCCCTAAAGGAGTCGTGACCCACAGGTTGAGAACCACTGGTCTAGAACATAATGTTGCCCAGTGAAATGCAGGGAAACACGTTTATCAGTAGAACTTGTTCTGAAAAATTATAGCACATGGTATTTAAACAAATTCTAACTACTACCATTAGGAAGCTGCAGATGATTTATAAAAGGAGGCCCAAGGTTGTAGAGGTACACACATACCTTGAAAATACTTTTCACTATTCTGTCTTCTTTCAAGAACACTAAACCTGTATTAAAAGATAGGTACCATACCTTTTTCAATAGTTTGAGGATGAACTGAGATGCGATATTAAGACAATTTCCCATCAATATTTTAACATTAATTTTCCATTTCACATATAAAATTTTAACATTAATATCAAGCAGAGAACAGTTAGAAAAAACTAAGAAAGGAGTCATATGAAATTATAAAATGGAAATATTTATATTTGTGGCCCCTTCAAATCAGTATTAAATCAGGCCCTGAAAATAATTCTAACAATTGTTTTTAGTTTAGTCAGCCTAAAGTGTTAATTCAAAATGGAATCAATGGATTCCTACTTAAGTTTTGAAAATTTTCATATCATTGACAAACCATTTAGTAACAGTTCATATGTTGGAAATATTCACTCTTATTTCAAATGGAACTGTTTTGTGTTTCCATGTTTAATGAAAAGTTTAAATAAGAACTGAATGAAGCAAGACAGAATTTTTCTAAAAAAATAAAATACCACCCCCGAACAAAAAGCTTTGAGTTAGAGGACTGAAATATCAACTAGTGAACTCACACAAGAATTATTTATGATAATGAGGGAAATATAATCTATATTTAGATTTTTAAATTATAAATCTATACAACTTCATGTCTTTGTGGATATTACTAGTTCACTGAAAATAGATCACATGATATGAAATATTTACCCTAGCAAGAATAATTTTGATATTTTTTTCTACTATGTTAAGTCTCCTGACTTTTACTTTCATTTTGAAGAAACTGTTACCTTTAACACCAATAGAGAACTCATCATTTATTAGGCAGATTTGTAGATTGAGAGCTGAAAGGTAATTGAGAGATCATCTAATGCAGGGTTCTTAACATTTTTTGTGTCATGGACCCCTTTGGTGACAGTCTGGATCCCCTTTTCAGAAGTAAATTTTTTAAAATACATAGAAAAACACAGTTCTATGTTAAAATACAATTATCAAAATATTTTAAGCAGTTAAGTTCACAGATTCCAGGTTGGGAAACTTTGAAATAGTTCTACAGCCTCATTTTACTGATGAGGAAGCTTAGGTCTAGAAAGGTTGAGTGACTTGTCCAAGGTCACACAGGTCATAAGCATCAGGTCTAGGTCATTAGCCCAGATCATAGGCCTTGGAATCTAGCCCCTCTGTACCACGCTGCCACCAATAAACAAAACAGTGCCCTCAGTCCTAGAGATTCAGAGAAATCAGGAATTAATAACTTTGGCTTAATATGCTATGCTATGTACCCGTTGTCCCCCACTTATGCAAAGAAGATAAGGGGAGAGATGCTTAGTTGTTGTTGTTCTGCCTTTTTAAAGTCATATCTTCATGGCACGATTTGGGGTTTTCTTGGCAAAAAAAACTAGAGTGGTTTGCCATTTCCTTCTCCAGTTCATTTTACAGATGAGGAAATTGAGGCAAACAGGGTAAGTGACTTATCCAGAGTAGCACCACTAAGGCATATCTGAGGCCAGATCTGAACTCAGGAAGATGAGTCTTCCTGACTTCAGATCCAGTATTCTATGTACTGTGACACCTAGCTGTCCCTTCTAATGGAATTATGTTGCAATTATCTCTAGGGTTCCTGAGTTTTGCATGGAGTAAAACTTCAAATTCCAGCCCGATACATGCAAACTTTACCAAAGTCAACCCCTTCTGAACAGTACCAGGAATCTGTCATTTCTCTAAGTTTCAGTGATATCCAGGCACATTTGGGCCCTTCATATAAATAATTAGATGAAGATGGCCATGTAAAGAAAACATAGATCATCAGTCACAAAGGTCAAAGTGACAAAAAGGGATCATGGTCTTGACAGATACTAGGATTAGCAAAACTGCTAACTGTTAAGATCTGGGCTAGAGGAAGTGGTGCTTATGTTAAGGTTTTACAGAAGTCTTTTTATTCTTCTGGGAGTCGTGCCTTTATGTTAATATAGCAACATGAACACAAAGCTTGTCAAACATGTCACCAAGTGAATGATATGGAGGCAGTTGGGATAGAGGTACAAAATATCTCTAAGTCATTTAAGTGTATCTCTGAATGAGCTGGCTGGCACTGGCTGGACAATATAGGCAACCACTTTGGGCTTTGTTCCTGATCCTTTAATTTGATCATGTAAATCTCTAATCATCTGTGCTAAAGATATGGTTGTAAAATTGTTCTTATTTAACAAAAATTCTTTGTAGGAAATGATGGAGTATTAACTGTATGACAGCAATTTAAAATAAGAAGCTTTCGATGAAATAAGTGTTTTAATTATGTGGCACACTTTGGCGCACTTGCAGCAAACACTGGTTGTGAGCATTACCCTGAATCACACGCACACAGCTCTCTGAGTTTTATTTAAGAAAACAAATGAACTAGAACTATAACCCATAGCTTATGAGTGAAACCACAGGAACAATGGAGAGATTTGGAAGCATCTAATTGACCTAGAGGTATCATAATTAAATACCAAGGGATAGACTAAAAGCTTAAGTCAAATAAGACATGTGTTTCTACACAGGCCTCACATGCTATTTCAAATTACCAGAAGTGAAAGCTATGATATCTGCCTTTGAACTAGCAGAATAAGATTGAGAATTGTGATGTATTTTTTTACATTACTCTTTTCACTATGGGGGTGGGGGGAATCGTGTCATACATCAGAATGGGCACTGGTTTGGGCTTTGATTAGAATGCCACTTGTGACGCTAACTTTGTGACTTTGGACAAGTCCCTTAACTTCTCTGGGCCTTAGTTTCCTCATCTCTAAAATGAGAGAGTTGCACTAAGAAGACCTCTTAGGTTTCTTTTTGCTCTAAATCTTGTATTATCAACAGAAAGAACACCTGACTATGCATAATGATATTTTTTTCTTTTGAGGCTTCTGCAAACACTAATTATCCTACATGCTTTTGGAGGATGCTAACTTGGCTATGCTTTGAAATATTATTGATTCCATTCCCTACGTGAGGTTCCTAAGTTAAAATGATAGGGATATTGGAAGGCAAATCACTCTAGATCACAGAGATCAGGGTAGAGAGAAGACAGGAAAATTGGTCAGGTTTTGATGTACATGCTATGGTTTTGGGAGAACAGAATAAGGATAAGTGGAATTTAATGGCCTTGTGTTTTCAGGGCTCTTAGCTCTGAAGACAAAAGCAGAAATGGGTCTAGTGCTGAAAAAAAAAGGGGTAGTGCCTAAAGAGACTGATGTTGTTGCATAGGGCACTCATCAACCAACTCAGATAAAAAAGGAAGATTGAAGTGGCAGTTTCATAGCTTTGTGGGTACCTTTGTCATCATTGGCTAACAATAGACTCTCTTGCTTCTGTGACTTTCTTTGCTATCAAATCATTGGTCTGAAAATGTCATAGCTGAGTTGATACTCTATATGGATCCTAGCCCCAGCAGAAAGCTATTTTGAAAGTCCCCTAGAGCCAAAGAAAAGCCTTGGCTGTCCCTGAATCATGAAGTGAAAGCTCCCTTAGCCTGTGGTTCTCTGGGAGTAAGAAGGTTGGTGGAAATATTGTGGCTATATTAGCTGCTGTGGGGAATCGGAATTAAGAAAAGGGATGGTACGTAGTCATTGCCACACAAATATCACCACTATTGACAAGCATTTAACAGGCACTTATTATGTATTGAACACTGCTAAGTGCTGGGGACACAAAGAAAGACAAAAACAGCATCTCCCCTTAAGGAGCTCACCTACTAATTCTCTGCTGTTTTAAAAAATCTGCTTTTTGTAAGACATCAACTTCTGAGTTATGATCAAGATAGTGGACGGAAAGGGAAGTAATTTGTGTATCTCTATCTTTTTATTTTATTTCATCAAGACTCTGATCCCTCCATAAAAGCCCTTTTTCTAAAGTTTGGTATTGGGTGAATCAGGGCTTCATTTTTCTGCTATCTCTCCAAAATTATTTTTCCCTTCTGTTTTCAGGATTGGAATTCTGGCTATAGCTGAGTCTCTTCAGTCTGAATCCCAATGCATTGTAGAACTCCATTTTGTACATCTTATTTCTCATAGAGAGTGCTATGGGGTAGCAATAATTTACAGGTATCTCCTCTTGTAAGAAAGAAAAATGCAAGACTTTTTTCACCACAAGGTTTTTTTCCCCTAAAGTTCTTAATGCATTTTAGAAGAGACTGAGAGTAGGATGCTAAGAGTCTTTTGGATCTTCCAAATACAGGCACTTCCAACAAACAAATGCCAGACAGGCACCTCCTTTACATACAAATGAGCACAGACACATTCACTCTAGCCAATCTTATCCTCATGGGCTACTTTCATTCCCTACCTTTCCAGAGCTCCTCTATGCCCAGTTTCAGGGTCTATAGCAGTAAAATACAACAGGAAACAAGGAAAAGAAAATGAGAAGAGGAGGGAAAATATTATCCTACTGCTGCTATGTAGAACAACACTTCTATTCATCTTCCCCACAAGTATTTCATCCCTGTCACTCACCACCCCATTCTGCCGAAATTTTTGTTTTAGGAATTACCATTAGGGGCTTACAGCTTTAGAATTCAGGTGGAAAAGGGGAATTATCACTGTCAGGGATGTGGCTAATGAGGTACCTTTTTGGCACCATAAGTTAGCGCCCAAAACGTGTTTTCCCATAGACACACTATTATAAATGGTGATCAGGTTTCATAGTTCAGCTGCATTCTGGGTCAAGGAGACTTTGGTGATCCAGCCTAAGAATTTAATTGCCAGTTTACAACATTCTTTCTACATAAAAATGATTTCCTAGTTTCAAACAACTGACTTCCAAAATCTTACAGCACACCCCCATTAGTTAAATTGGGCATTGTCTAGACTTTACAAGCTCATAGGAAACAGCAAGCTTATCTTGGCTATGCAGCAATCTCCAAAATCATCAAGGAATCCTCAAGAGGTAAAATCTTTGGCTAACAAATCCCATATGCCAGTTCCTCTTAATTTGCCAAGCAAGAAGTGTTTAACAGCAATTTCCTACAGGCTTAAATATTAAGGACAATGGTGCATATTAATACAAGATGTCAGTTTGCTAAATATTCTAAGTAGAACAATATTTCCAGAATTTGGTGCTCATCTTATAGATATCTATCATGAACCTCACCACCATGAAACCTCATTTGCTCTACTTGTATGGTAACAGCAGATGTTCCAAAATGCAAGAGGTATAGAATTGTGAAATACTATGTTATTTAGTCTCACTGAGGAACATTTCCCTAAATGGATTGAAGGGACATGTTTCTATAGTTAAATGTGATTAGAATAGCTTCAAGAAAATTGTAGCCCATTATCTCCACTTGAAAAACTCATATTTTAGCCACAGATATTATGCTACCAATCTAGTTAATTTCCAGATCTAACGTTTCCAGTTTCACTGGGCAGAAGATTTCAGAGATTCCCTGAAATGAGTAATCACTCATATGAGGGAACTTGGGGCTCTGCTCACTCTCTAGTGCATCTATGTAATTAAGGTGTCATAAAGGGTTCAAAGTCATCAGCAGTTGTGAAGCTGGCATCTGAAAAGCATTAAAAAATGGCTCCTTAAATATTGTCCAAAATGTTTATTTTGAAGAATTACAGGTTTTCAGCGATTTACTTTCCTCCCCATCAAATGCTTACAGTTAAAAAAAAGTCTTATAAAAAGATGAATAACCAAAATATCAGAAAGAAATTGGACAGGTTAATAAGGCATTTTAAAAAAGACTAGAAGGCCTCATTTATGCCCTTTGGAAAAGAACCATGGTTTGTGAAGGTAGTATGTTCACAGTATTGGTGAACTTCATAGGTCATCAAAGGCATGTAAGGTTTAGGAGAATGGCAGGGAGAAAGTATTCACTTTAAAAATCAGTTAACAAGAGATCCAACTTACTCTCTTATGTAAGGCAGGTCTTTTGATCTAAGATCAGGCCAAGAGCTCCTAGATGACAGAATTTATAGGCACCCATGGAAGATCTGGGTGCAAAAATCTGCCATTAAGAACAGGTCTATAAAGAAGGGAAAAGGAAAGCTGTCTTTACTGATTAGCATCTGCTGAGAGTAAATCAAGTCTGATACAGCTTAGGGAGTTTTCCCCTGACTATTGTGGAAAGAGGTCCAGAAGCCTCATAGGATGTCTGCACAACAATGCATTATGGAGGGAAACTTAAAAGAACACAAGTAGATTTAACACCCATTTTCTCAGATATTGGTGGTGTTACCGTAAAAGGTAAAGGTCCTATATCGTCACTCCAGAATTTAAGGACTTGGTGAGCTTCTGAAACACACATTGTATCTTTTTTTACCAGATGTGGGTGGGGAGCACATCATTCACATGGTTTTTTAGTCCCCTAGGGACACTGTCAACAGCTACTGCTAAACGACCATCCCTAGATGTACATCTGTCCACCAAAACACAGATGTTACTATTTTTGATCCTACTCTTTTCCCATTTTCTTTCTCTCCAACAAACATTCTTTCATAATTAGAACTAATTCTTGGATACAAACCCAGGGAATTCCTTATCACTCCCACAATACTTGTTTTCTCTATTCCCTGAAAGGTTCTGTGTCCCCTGGTCCTATGTAGCCCTAGATGTTTGTAAAGGACAAGTTTGAGCAGCGAGCAACATGAAAGTCTGCACATAAATCATCAGCCCTTCCCCATCCTGTTCCACCCCAGCTCGTACTAATTAATTAGAAACGATAAATCTGACGCCCTAACAGAAGAGTTTCTAGTCTGAAGAAACAGGTATTAGTTTTCTTTAGTAGAAAAAAATGCTGGGGCGGCTAGGTGGCGGAGTGAATAGAGCACTGACCCTGGAGTCAGGAGGATGTGAGTTCAAATCTGGCCTCAGACACTTGACACAAAAACTAGCCGTGTGACTTTGGGCAAGTCACTTAACCCCAACTGCCCTCCAAAAAAAAAAGAAAGAAAGAAAGATATGCTGGATTTGCTGCCTGGTGGGTTGAGGACTTTGTGGTTTGAGCAAGGCCTGGGACCCAGCCTGGGTTTGTGGTTGTCAGTCTTGAGTTTAGACTCAGTTTCCTTAGCTCGCTCCTCCTTTCCTTTCTCACATTTCTCACTGTGTTCTTCTCTTGAACTGTGTATTTGCTGTAGCTCTGAGTTGCAATTTTTTGTCCTCACTTTCACATAAGATGATATGATCCTTGGGCTTGTTTGGGTGTGCTAAGGGCTCAGTAATGGTGACTCGAGACTCAAAGGTGTCACTGGTCCAAATGCTATTGAACCTGCACCAACATAGGTTCTTCAGAGAAACCACTTCCTTTGCCTCTTGGAGGATTTGACCTTGTGAGTATATTCCGAGGTTCCTCCGACACTCCAGAGTTATTAGATGTCATTCTATCTGGTCTTTTTGAAGGAATAACTTCTTCTGGAGTTCCAGAGAGATTCCTTGAGTCTCCTCCAGGGAGTTTCATTACCCTGGAGCTTGACTTGCTGCCCTTATTTTTCTGCCCCTGAAACAGGTGGGGAGCATCTGTGGTAGCGGTGGTGGCAGCAGCCATGATAGTGGTATCAGCAGGGGGCAGCGGCAGGGGCGCTCCTCTCACCCTGCAGACCAGCACTGTTCTTGCCATAACTATTTTAAAGTGAGGAAATAAATCACTCTATGCTACTCCAATACTTCCACTTACAGGTTGCCCAGCACAGGATTGACTCTTCCATTGAGTCACTCTAAGAGAAGAAGAATCCAAGCCACAAGTAGCCAGGGGAGAGATGCCTGTAACATGTGACTTCCCTCTCTGTCCTGTAATTTATGCAGGGCAGGGCCCACTGCAGAGGAGAGAGCTCAGCTCTTAGATTTCCCCTGATGTGATGCAGCAGTTTCCCAGGTTTTTTGTTGTTGTTGTAATTAGTGTTATTGTTGTTGTTGTTTTTAAGAAACAGTACAACAAATTGGCTATTCTCCGTTCAGAGCATTAAAATAGAGTGGAAGAAATGAAGCATACAGATATGAAGGAGAAGGTTCAAACCTTCAGTATGTCTTCTTTTTTTTTTTTTTTGCAAAAATCTAATAAGGGAACTATATAGAAAGGAAAGAAAGCCTTGCTCTTTCCCTTCTTACTTATATTTCAGGCTCATAGCTGTAACAACATTTACTGGTATGCAACACAGCCAGCCTCAGAGCATATCTTCCCATAGGAAATTCTACTCTATGGGAAACTTTTCAGAAATGCATTTTCTTGTGCTGTCTGATGTTACTGCTAAATCCAAAAGGATGGAAAGGATGTTTCCAAGATGTAGAAATGACATGGAGGAGTTAAACATTTTTTTCAATCTTGCCAATTTATTGAGAAGCTGTAAATCCCTTCCTTTGGTTAAATATTCTTGTAAACAGTGGTATTAAATCGCACTTCTCTAACAATGACAGTAACAACCGACAGGGATTTCTCTGACCAGCAGGTTTCATAGATATTCTATTCTTTTTCTTAATCCACTGGAAATGACCTTTTTTATTATCTCGAAATTTCAAAAATATCCTGCCTGCAGAATTGGGTGGTGGTGGTGGTGGTGGTGATTTGTGCCTGCAATATATGGGGAGGACTAGGGTGCAGGTATCAGGTGGGGAGGAAGAGAAGCCTTTTGTGTTCTGATTCTATAGTGCACTTGGACAAGTCCCACTGAAAACTCCAGAAACTGCTTGTCAGGGCTTGAGTCTTCCCTTATCTCAACAGTACATTCAAGCCAACTATAAGCCTTAGTTCACAAAAAATATATTGTTGTCAGTGTTGCTTTTTTATAACTTACATCTGCCATTCAGTTGGGGGAGAAAAGTTGCCATCTGCGCCACAGATTTGAGATGAACTAATGGGCTGAATTCATATTATCCCACTTAAATTGGGAAGCATTCAGAAAACCAAACTCATTATCTGATTCACCTCTCTGCCTGAGTTGCCAAGTAGTCCTCAGAGATTACCTGAATTTAAACAACACTGCATTATCAGTGTTACTGAGGGGTGGGAAAGAGACTTCTTACTAGTTTTAGACTTCCCAAATCAATTGAGCTCCAGTCAAAGCACCTTATTTCCAAAACAAAAGAAAATTAAAACCATTCTTTCTTGTCTGTTATCCATAAGCCCCTTACCTGACCTCAGGAGATTGCAGTACTTTGTAAGCAGGAACTCAGTAATCCTCTAATACTTAGGTGAGACAGATACTGCAGGCAACAAGACATCTATTAAATGGGAACTTGAAGAATGAAGATCACTGTGATTTGGTTGAAGGACACAGGAGAAGCTAAAGGAAGAGCCCCAAGAAACAGTTCTGAATCCCAATTGTTTTTTGCATATGATGTAACACATAGAGCCCATATCAATTATCTTTATCCCAATGAGCAATCCAGAACAATAATATCATTTTCCATTGGCTAAGTAATGGACTTCAAAGTCAAAAAAGGAAAACAACAAGTCTGTCCACAGGCTGTCAGCTGGACGGTGTTCACAAGCTTGTTGAAAAAAGATAATTAGTTTTGGCCTTCACATCTCCACTGCATTACTGGGATACCTTCCTGTGCTTCTTCTGCTTCTGAGCATCTATCTATACATGCTTTCTCTCACAATAAATATTCTGCCCACTCCATTTCTCACCCTGGCAACTTAGGTGTGGAACAGAAACGTTGGCTACTATCATGCAGATTGTAACCTTTCTTTAGAAAATTGAAATGACCTGTTTCAAATGAAACCAGAATATGATGTGTCTTTAGCTTTGCTTTGGGAAGAAAGAATGCCACACTGCTCTACCTTGAAATTCTCTGTGAAGCTGTGTGCAGGAGGTAGTTCACATTGGCTCCTGCACATCCACATGTCTTGGTTTGCACTTTTAAAGGAAAACAAGATTTTTTAAAAATTTATTACATGGCAAGGAGACCCCAGAGAAGCTTAACGGCCAAAGTGGGTGTTTCTGAGATAACATATTGACCTATGACATCATCACAGCTTTAGTACTGAAACTGAATATTCAATTGAGCAGAAAAACTCCCCTACTCCTCCATCTCTCCCTTGGCATTGTAGCAAACAGACCATTGAGTGAACTTGTAAACCAAAGGTGTCAGATGATAAAAGATGCTATTAAACTGATAAAAGATCTTTGCATACAAGCATGCATCATTATGGAGCTATATTTCTTTGTACTTAGATTTTATTGGCTCCATATTGAACATCAACAATGTTCTTCATGAACTTTCAAACATATTACAGCATAAACTATTAAACAGGATAAAATTCCAAGTGTAAATTTCTGCTATCTCTTCCTGAAGCAGATATATATATATATATATATATATATATATATATCCCTTTTGAAAAATGAGGTCAAATCCCAAGGAACAGCATTTTAAAACATCTAACCCAGAGGGAAAAAGTCTTCGTGTTCAATAAACAACTTTGCAAATTAACTATGTTGGAGCTGGTGAAGAATTGAGTCTTTCACCTTCTCATTCTGTGTTTAATAGGTTCTTCATTCTTTACATAAGATCTGCTGCCAGCTCACCTGTTAGTTGTGATATATGCTGGTGACTAGAAAGCTCCAGAGCAGAGACAAGTGCTGATATGAGGGTGGCAGTAAAATGGCTAACTGTGGCTTCTCCAGGTCAGCGTAGCTCAGTGAATTATGGGCTTCACCAGTTAGACACTGCTACGTGAAGGCTTCAGAACTAACTCTAGTCTTACTGATGATTTCTGGTGCTGGTGAAATAAACGCAAAGGCACATTCTGGCTTTGACGGTCAACTATCCCAGTAGGGGCCAAAAAATGTATATATCATCTCAAACGGTCTCTTTCCCCCCTCAACACATCATTTGTAAAGAGACTATCTGTTCTCAAGTTGACCTTAAGCTTAACCTCAGCCTAGGTAATTTCATTAAGCATAATATCTATATTCTTTGGAATTGGGTCCTGCCGTCTTCTTAAAATATGACAATTCTATTTCCTCTATTTTCTCAAGGGAAGATTATAGGGATTAAATGGATTTATCTTGATAAGTATTAGGCAAATGGGTTAATTTTATCTCTACATGCCTATTGATAATGATGGCAAATACTTAAGGGACAAATTAAAAAGTCGATTAAGTGCTGGCTTTGGACTAAGGAAACCCCAAGTTCCAAGCCTGCCTTGGACCTTTCCTAGCCATCTGACCCTGGGCAAGCAAATTTCCTCTGCCTCAGTACTCTCATCTGTAAAATAATAGAACCAATGTTACAGGATCAAATGAGAAAACGTATGGAATGTTCTTTGGAAATCTTAAAGCACTATATAAATGTTAGCTATGATTATTAACATTTATCATGATCATCGTTAGGTAATGAAATAGATAGTGAACTAGACCTTCAGTTAGGAGACCTGAATTCAAATTTGGTCTTGGATGCTTATTACCTCCGTTACCCTGGACAAGTCACTTAACCTTTGTCTGCCTGTTTCCTCAACTATAAAAATCAACATTATATTAACACTTACCTCCCAGTGCTGTTATGGAAGAACAAATGAAATATTTCTAATGTAATTAGCATAGTACCTGAGACATTAAAGACATTTAACAAATGATTGTTATCTTTGCTTCCTTATGTTTATGTTTACTTCTTTTTCTCTTCAGTTGGTTTCAATTCATAGTTGCTGAAAATTCCTATATATGGCATTCTCTATAAAAGTGAATAAGACAGTTCCTGTTATCTATGAGACTGCAATCTAAGTAATGCTTAAGATAATTTATGATGAAATTAAGCCTTAAGCATCCTAGTGCCCTATTAACAGGTCAATAGTGAAAGGACCTATGCTTTTGTTGGTGTGAGAATACCTTTCATTTAATTTGGATTACAATCTCTCTGTAATTTATATAATTCCTGAGTGCCTGAGTCCCTGAGTGGGTAAGTGACTTGCCCCTGGCCACACAGTAAATTCCAGAGGCAGGATTTGAACCCCAGCTTTTTGATGGGAGCCTAGCATATCATTCTACACTATACCATATTATGATGCTGCTCTATTATTAGCCTGACATAAAGTAAAGTTTTATCATATAGAAAATATATTTTCGTGAAAGGCTTAGGTATCATATAACATAAGCATCATGTCCAGATAATCAGATTTGTTCTCATAGGATTGAATGACATTGGTGAATATTTTTATGTAGTATTTTGAAGGAAACCATTTTAAAGACTGAATTATACCATTATTTTTAGCCAGTGTTGCCAGACAGAGTCACCTTGCTTAGGGAGCCATGTCTCTGACAGGAACAATTTATTTAAACAGTTCTTAGGTTCAGGCAGTTGTACACCAGGTTTGAGCAGTGCAGAACTTTTGATATCAATCTTTGTGAATATCTGAGACTAAGCAACAACAAACACCAATGAGTTACAAAAGGAATAGCCTCTATTTGGTCAAGGATGACAATCACAATTACCGTGGGGAAAAAGTCATATTATTTACTAAAGTTGCAGTCTTGATGAAGAAAATGCACACACACACACACACACACACACACACACAGAGTATGTAGTTCAAATAATTGTTGAACAAAAATAGATGTTTTTTATCACAAAGAAAGGCAGACAGTTGGTCTTGAGGAGAACTAAGAATAAAAGACACCTTTATGGAAGAGGTGAAAATGTGAACTTTACGTTGACTGAGCAGTTAAAATTTGAAATATATACGTACATATGTGTGTATGTGTACATATGTACATATATACAATATTATATTATACATGCTTTGATGACATAAGAAATATTGAAAACATTTCATTTCAGTGTGAGAAGGAAAGACTTAAATGGTCCATAATGGAGAAGAGGGATGGCAGGGATTTTTGTATTAATTTTCTATATGACCAAAAAAAATGCCGGCTTAGCTTATTAGCTAACTGCTAATAGGGTCATGATTTTAATCCCAATGTAAAAGATTTGCTTTTTCCTTCTGGGTCTGACTGGTCATCTTGCTAATGTGTCCTACTGTCCTACTGAGTCTGAGCTCAGGCATGAAAACAAAGACAGCTCAGCTCACACCTGCTGGAAAATCACTCAAAACCAAACAACATTCCATTGATAGTAATTCGGAATCATCATTTTCTTACTTATAGTGTCACAGGTTCCAGGGATAGAGAGATCTCACATTTAACCAAATTCTTTTCCTGATTAAAAAAAAATCTAAGGCTCAGAGAGGCTAGGTAATTTGCTGAAGGACACGCAGTTTATATGTAGCAAAGTTGGAATTCAAATTCAGGTACTCTGACTTCAAGATTATCAGGGACAGAAGACTTTTACTAGCACTATCAAGTGATGAACAATTCCCCTTTAAACGATGGGGTCTAAATTGAAAAGTGGCACTTTTAATTTGTTTATTTTTTTGGATGGGACACAAATTCTCTATAAGTGTTCTTTCTACTTACACAGTCATTGTTCATTGCTTAATTACATGGTTAATGCTATGGAATACAATAGTGAATGCATGAAGATGTAATTATAGGATAAGTACTTGGTAATTTCAATTCTCTAAAGTGAAGAATGAATGTTAATTACCTTTGAGTATATTACTGTAAGTGCAATTATCAGGTAATTTTGGAGAATGTGTATTATTTGGATTTGAATTTCTTAAGGAAAGCCCCCTGTAGCTGGGAGGGTGGAGGTGGGGGACGGTGTAGGATGCTGCATAGCCTTTTGTGCACTGACAGAAACAAAGACTAATTAGAGAAGCCAATTCAGCTGTCACCTACCAGCACCCCTCAGATAACCTGGCCTCATATTTAATTTTTCCCCTTTAAAAGCTCAATCCTCAGTAACCCACACTAGCTGGAAAATGTGGGAAAGGTGCAAATAGAATACATATTGAGTTCCTTCTTTTTTATTTCAGTCTGTAGAATGCTTGAAGAAGCCAAGCCCATCAAATATAACCTCTCATCAGCAGTTTTTGCATTTAAATATGAAATCATAATGAAGTGTCCAGGTGGCAAAATTTTTTGCTCTAGCAGCTGCAGCACCAACTGAAAAATTCAAAAGCAGAAGCCCAACAGATTAACGGTTCCCCATAATATTATCTCTGTAACATGCAATTTGTTCTCAGTGATAATTAGATATTTAGAGAGAGACATAATTAGAGAGAACCAGCTTAATGCTTTTATTTTTTGTTTGCTGAGAATCAACTGCCAGGCCAGAAGATCTAGTCAGGGAGGAATGTGATTCTGCTATCTGAATTAGCAGCCAGTGAGCCATGCAGAGACCTGGTTTGGAAAGCACCCTCACCAAGGCAGACCTTTTATATGGTCAGTTGGTCTCATATCCTTTTCTCACCTTATCCGTCCCTACCCAATTGTGGCAGGGTTCCTTTCATAAATATGGGTTACCAACACAAACACAGCTCCAGCTTTAATATGAAATAAACCCAAATAGATGTTCTCATTCTGTTTGCAAAAATGGAGAAAACATCCGTGGAAACAGAAAGTCTAGATGGCACCAGCCCTCTTCTTTTGCCTCTGATTCCTTCCATGCACTGGTGCCTTACTCTGACCTGCCTTTTCCCCCTCTGTTAGAGTATGCTCTGCCACCCACCAGGCCTCTCAAAACACATAGTTTTTCTCCATTAGGATTTTATTTCCTGTGTCAATCATCAGCTTCTTGCCTACAAACAGAGCATAGACCAAGCATGCCTGGAAAATGACATTCTCCACATCCACATTAGGTGATTATTCAAAGACTCGTTTCTCTGCTGAATTGGGCTTATTTTTTCATCCAGGACCAGAGATTGTAACCCCAACTAGAATGATTAAGTTTATGCCACAGTATTCTGCTCTTGGCAAGTCTTGGTTCTTTCTATTCAGAAATTCCTGTCTACCTATATAAACGAAATCACTAAACAGCCCAGCCAAGATTTGGAGATAGCAAACACAGGAATGTGTGCAGGCTGACAAATGCAAGAGAAAACTATTTGTTCCTCTGTGTGGTGGGGACTCTCTAGGTTTACTTAAATAGAAATATTCTCGGAGCCACGTTCTTTGTAAATTTGCGCACACACACGCGCACACACACACACACACACACACACAGAGAAACACAAACATTACTATAATCAGCTTTGGCAAGAGGCTTGTCTGCAGCACTTATTTGCTATACTTAAGAGAATGGTAATAGGAAAAGGCTGACTACTGTACTGGAACAGACACCAGAAGAGGCAGGCAGCCCAAGGAAGCAATGTTGGGGGTAGGGGTGAGGAAGGAAGGGCCTGATGGGTACTTAGGTAAAAGAAAGTGAGAACTCCAGGATTTTTGCACGTGCTCAATTCCAGCACCCTTAGAATAAAGAGGGAGAGAAAAGGAATATGGTTGT
This sequence comes from Pseudocheirus occidentalis, assembly GCA_028646575.1. Taxonomy (NCBI): domain Eukaryota; kingdom Metazoa; phylum Chordata; class Mammalia; order Diprotodontia; family Pseudocheiridae; genus Pseudocheirus; species Pseudocheirus occidentalis. The sequence continues at coordinate 78,163,332 of CM053598.1, forward strand.
GGCATTGAGCAAAGTCCTTTATTTCATTCCCTGGACTCTTCCATGGACCAAACTCTATCCCATAACCTACCCTTTCAAAGTGGGTCCTTAACAGGAAGGAGTTGTGAGTGCTGCCTCTGTCAAATGTTAACTTCTCTCAGTCTCCCAAAACAAAGTCCCAACAACTCACAAGCATCAAAGTTAAACTTATTGTAATCCAACTGCCTGGGTCAGGTGAAGAAAATGGAAGACACAAAGATTGTGAAAGCCATTGTTTATGGGGAACTGACAGATGGAAATTTCTTCTGAGTCAGGGGACAGATTAAAGTAAAATTAGAAGCAACACTAACATCAATAGCATAGGAGTGAAAAGTGCAGACAGAACATACTGGAGGGAAGTAATCAGAGAGCAGAAAACCCAAACCCTGATTTCAGCTAAAACACTTCTCTGAAAAACCAGCTGAAAAGTATATTAAAAAAGAGCACCTATGGCTCCTGAATCAATAGGAAAAGTTGTGATGAAAAAGGTCATCTACATTCAAAGAGGCATAGCTTCCAGTAATAAAAATATAGGTCTAGGGGTGGCTAGGTAGGGCAGTGAATACAGCACTGGCCCTGGAGTCATGAGGAACTGAGATCAAATGCAGCCTCAGACACTTAATACTTACTAGCTGTGTGACCTCAGGCAACTCACTTAACCCCAATTGCCCTGTCTCCCCCTCCTAAAAGCAAAAAAACCCCAAAACATACATACATACATACATACATACACATACATACATATATGTGTGTAGTGTTTGTGTGTGTGTATACATATACACAACATATATATTGAAGGAACTGGACATGTTTCTCCAGGACAAGAGAAGACTCATGGGGACAGGTGGATGGGTGGAAGTAGAACTGATAGTTGCTTTCAAATATTTTAAGGGTTATCACATAGAAATGAGATTATACTCGTCTAATTTGCCCCATAGATGGAGCTAAGAGAAATGAGTAAAGCTAAAAAGAAGCCAATTTAGACTTGATTTCAGGGGAAAAAACTACTTCTTAATAATCAAGTCTATCCATAAGTGAAATGGCATTATCTTGGGAGTTGGTGGGTCCTCTCTTATTGGAGGATTTCAAGCAGTGAGAAAGTCTGTCAGTCAATGAGTATTTAATAGATATTTACTTATTAAAAGCTTAAATGGTATGATTATATGTGGATTCTCTCCCAAAATAGGTAACATTTTCCAGACATTCATGCTATCTTGTATGCGACAGTACTCTTTCCCCAAGGTTGACTAGGCCTGAAAAGTGAGTCCTTAAACCATATTAAAGGAAGAAGGGTGAAGGCAAAAAATAAGAAGCTTTCTGTCAAAGGTATGCTTCATATTGGTTTCAGAGTCTTCTTATCTCTCCGGTGCCCCAGCTGCTCGTCCAAGTTTCATTCACTATTAAATCTTAACCTCTTGCTTTTACACATTCCTTGTGTTTAGATTTTTCCCTTGATTTAGTCCTATCCATTGTTCTCACCTTTGCCTTGCTTCACCTGGTCCACAAGTGCCCAGTGGCACTGATTTCTTTGACAAGATGCTTTTTTTTCCTAGCTAAACACTGATTCCACTGGTATCTCTTGTCCTTTGCCCAAATACATCCATTAGCAAGTCTTTCCTCTGTTCTGGGCACACATCCCCTACACAGCTTATTTGAGATGGGTCTCTATTCTTGATTGTCAAACTCTTTGCTCTCCCCAGCTGTCTATTCTCTTGTCTGTGTGTGTATCCATTCTGAACTTGTAAAAACTCCCAGTTCCTTTTAACTATACCCTCCAGTGTCACCATCTGGGGCTCTCAACCTCCTGGAAGGAACAACTTGATCCTTTGCCTCATAAAGCTCATATATTATCTTGCATGTAGCAGTTAAAGACATTCTCATTGCACAAAGCATCCTGTTCTAAGATGTCCAAGCATCATCCTTTCCTGTATAATATTTACATACATAAAAGCCTAAATTTACATCTGATTATATCCGCCTCAGGTCTGAATTTTCCTCTGGTTTTCCAACAATATTTTTTGGGGGAGGAGGAGTGGAAGTGACTTTAATGTATGTAGTTATTAGGAACTCTATATGTCTTCCTCCTCTGGTAGCTTTCCTCAAACCACCATCTGATCTCAAGAGGCAGTGCAGATAGGAGATATGGGAGAGGATGATGTACACACAGTTGCCTGGGGGGGATACACAACTGGGGAGGAACTGGGACGTGACCATGACTGATAGCTGAACATGGTCCAATGAGTCAGGAGATCTGTTGAACAGATAAAGGAGAAACCCTAAATAGGATGTTGATCTGGCACTACCCCCTGGCGTGGAGACCTCAGGAAAAAACAAAAGGAGCTCAAAGTATTCCTTACTTCTAAGAAAAGTTTGACTGAGTGAACAGCCTGGAGTAAGTCTCCTGGTAGAATAGTGGACAAGGATGGTGAGGAATTCTCCCAGTTGCTAGGGAGCTAGACAATGGAGAACATGGCACTGTGACACTCTCTTCTTGAATGTGGGGAAGGCTAGAAGTGCAGAAATGGAGAAGAGGAGGTGAAGAAACCCTGAGAGTCTCCATAGGAGGCCTCTACTTAGGAGCCACATGGGAAAATGGAGCAAAAGATACCCATTGTGGGCTGCAAGTGGCTGAAGGTAGACATGATCATTGTGACTTTGAATATGGCTTCTAATAGAGATTCCATTTCCATTCCACTTCAGTTCAACAAACTCTCATGATAAATAATCACTATATGCTAGGTATCATTGTAGGTACTAGAGACACAAAATAGCTCCTAACCTCAGGGAACTTATATTCTACTTGGGGGAAACTATACATACATTTGATAAGCAAATATGAAATATACTAGAATCAAGTGTAAAGTAATTTTGGGATAAGGGACCAGTAACTATTTGTGGTGGGGGTCAGGAAATGCCTCATGTAGGAGAAGCACACAAGTTAAGCTTTGAAGAGATACAGGGATTCAAAAAGGAGGTGAACAGAGACTATTCCAGTCATGGGAAAGACCCTGGTCAAAAGTTCAGAGATGGAGAAAGAGATCTAAGAGTTGTCCAAGATGGAGAGATGACAATCTACCCTAGAGAGTTGATGAGACAACAAAAAGGTTATAGGAATATAAGAGCAGAGAGCCACGCAGTGTGCCAATGCGGGGGGGGGAAGGACATGGATAATAAACCTGTAAATGATACTGAGAAATGGTGGTGTGGCAGGTACGAGGAAACCAGGAGAGAGCAGGGTCAGCACCTCCCTCCCCTCCCTATGTGCATATGTACATAAATGTGTGTACACACACACACACACACACACACAGGCTAGCTGGGGAGCAGCTACCTACCTATATCTCATTTATCATGTATTCATGTTTTATAGTAAGGCCTTTGATGAGATTATTCATTCTTAGAAATTTCAAGTATCAAGTATTCCAGGTGCTACTAAAAGAGAGCTCAAGAGGAAAACAACTCCCAGGGAGGTAAAGACAAAGTACTGAGGATACATTGGCAGCAAGTTGTGAAGCTTCAGTTCAGAAGGCTTAGTTGAAATATATCTGATTGCAGTGCTTTGTTAATTCATTAAGATCTTAGTCCTTAGTCCTTCCTTCCTTCCTTCCTTCCTTCCTTCCTTCCTTCCTTCCTTCCTTCCTTCCTTCCTTCC
>CM053598.1:78167501-78231045 GCA_028646575.1 Pseudocheirus occidentalis
GAGGAGAGGAGAGGAGAGGAGAGGAGAGGGGAGGAGAGGAGAGGAGAGGAGAGGGGAGGAGAGGGGAGGAGAGGAGAGGAGAGGAGAGGAGGTGAAGGGGAGAGGAGAAGGGGCAGGGGCAGGACAAAGAAAAGAAAAGAAAAGAGAAGAAAAAAGAAAAAGAATTCCTGGATTCTTTTAGTGTAAAGGCAAAAAGCCCTGTATATTTCAATACCCCTAAGGCAGCTTGGTAGCACAATGGATAGGACTTGAATTAAATCTGGCCTCTGTCATTTACTAGGTGTATGATCCTTGAGAAGCCACTTTAATTCTGTCTGCCTCAGTTTCCTCAGCTGCAAAATAGGATAATAACAGTATCTTCCTCATATGGCTGATGTTTTGATAAAACTACATATATATATGTACATATATATATATTAGTAAATATAGTAAGCACATAGTAGGACTTTGTAAACATTTGTTACCTTCTTTTCTATATTTTTAGGAATGTATAAAGCAGATGATAAATCAGAATTTTAAGATAATTATTTCATAATTAGCATCACATATTTTAGTTTTCTTCAATGTGGGAGGTAGTGAGGTTGATGAGAGGAGACCATGACAAAGAATAGAGGGAAAGGAGTTGGAACTGGAAGTATATCTTAATGGGATGAGGATAAGAATAGGACCTGGCAGGCTTTAGGGAGAAGCACCTGATAGCTAGTGATAGAATCCACCTTTAGGTTCCATTTTCCTGCCTCTCCAACAATTCACCTGTAGGTGCGACCTGTATCTAAGATGTATGAACAAATACACAAAATCATTTACATTTCTCATCTCCTTAGGTAGGATTTCTCCACACCACATTGTCCAAGTACTTTGTTGCTTGTGCATTAATGGTATCTGAAAGTAAATGAAATATTAATATGGAAAGGGAGAAAGTCAACCCTTTAGCAAACATGTGTATAGTAGGTGTTAGGTAGTGAATGAATGAATTAATGAACGAATGAATGAATGGATGGATGGATGGATGGATGGATGGATGAATGAATGGATGAATGAATGAAGTGGATGAATGTTGTTGACATAATTTCCTCTGCCATTTGTAGAGTTCAGGTTTTTAGAAAAGAAGGCAAAATTAATAAAGTTTGCCTCCTGTAATGGAACCTTCCCTTTCTATATCTTTTTTCCCTTTCACTGCTCCTTTCCCTCAATGCCAGTGGTTCTTTGCTGTCTTGGCTATTTTCCCCATAAAAATCTACTTTAAGAAAGGCTATGACACATCCACACTGAGGTGTTGATGAGTAATAATGGCTTAATACCTTACCTGCTCTCTCCCCCAACATTTTAGCATTCTGGCAGCGCCTTAAGTTAACAAAATGAATATCTGATTATGCAATTTTAGTCACTTTGGAGTTGACATCTTTTGGACAGAGAGAAAGAGCTTGGGATCTTCTCACATAATAAAATTGGTTCTGATTATAAATAGAATGGGTATTTCTTGATATTTTGTTTTGGGAGTGGGGCAGGGGAAATACAAGTTTGAAAACTGAGTTGGAAAATCAAAGAATCATAGAGCAAGATCTCTATCATGAAGTCTGACTCCATCTTTTTATTGATGAGGAAACTAAAGCAAAATGGACATGTCTGGTGTGGAATTCCTATTCCCAACTCTGAAGTTAATGTTGTTATCCTTCAATGATCAAGGTGATTGGGCACTAGGAGAGTCCAAAGCTCAGGACTTGTGGGACCATTTCTATGGCAATTTTCCTTCTTTACAATGATACCAGTGACCTTCCAGGAATAATAATAATAATAATAATAATAATAATAATAATAAAATTTGTATTGCACTTTAACATTTTGGAGGTGCTTTGCATACACCCCCCCATTTGATTATACAAGAATCAACCCTATGAGGTAATTATTACAGTTATTATCATTTTCATTTAAGGGAACTAAGACTCAAAGAGTTTAAATGACTTGTCCATGCTACTTTAGGAGTAAATCCCTGAGCTTTAGGTTGGTGGTATCTACAGATGAAAGAGCCAGGAATGAAACCGAAAAGGTGGAGGATATAATGACCTTGTGCTATGGAATTGGCTTAGTGCCTTTTTGTTTATTCATCTGCATGAGAGAACTGGAGAGACTTAGGATTTGAAAACACGGAAACCTCAGAATGAGTACCTCTAATTCTAACTCGGAGATATTTGGTAGTTATTGGGCAAATTTCCATTAGATAGTCTAGACTTCAGAGATTAGATTTGGGAGGTATATGGAATTGTAATATAAGCTAACAGGGGTTTTAGGTAGAGTAATCCAAGTCCCTAGACAAAGAATAATTATAACGAAAAGAAAGACTAAACCTGAAGATACTGACTAACTGGGAAGGTCATATTCTTTATTCTAAAGAGCTTGGTACTAGGTATGAGAATCTCCTCATGGGATGACATGCTTGCTGAGACCCTGAGGGAAAATGAAAGGATAACCCAAAGAAAGATGTCTTGTTGGCACCAAGTAAGGATTTTTGCTTTTTTTTTCAAAAGAGATGGAAGAGGCTGATTGGTTTTAAGCTAAAAGAATATAGTAGTACCTCCTCTTCCCTTGAGGAAGAACAAACTAAAGATTTAAACGGAGACCAAAACTGGAGTCAGAAAAGTAGTATCCAACAGAATTTATAGAATGACATCTAATCAGGTTTTCAGAGATTGTAGACCACCAGGAAACAGTGCTAGTGGGAAGAAAGTGATGATTTAATTAGGAAACATCAATGACCCTACAGTGTCATAGATATGAATTGCTCCTGCATGCATATGCCTTATCCACAAGTATTCCCTATATTTATATACGTTATGTATATTTATGGGAGAACGTTCTCCAGGGTGATAGGAAAAACTTTTTATTGCTACTTTTCTTATTGTGTCATTTCCTTAAATGCCATGGATTTGGGGTAATTATGTCCTCTGTCTGACCGCTGAAGATGGTTGTCAATGAGACCATCAATGAGAGTTTATGAGCTATAGTATTCAGAAATGTGGAATTGCTGAGAAGCCTGAACCTGCAAGAGCCATTGGGTGGGGGGATATCAGGTTATCTGAGGGGTGATTATTCTACCAACAGATGTAGTAAGCATAGGAGATAGGACTAAAACTCAGGTATTTCCTGGGTCTGAATCTAACAATTGTTCCACTACACTGTGCTGCCTCGTTTCAGAAACTGGATCATTGCCAACTAGGAGGGACATAAAGTCAAGTCAGCAGGCAGAAGACAATTTGACACCTGTCCAATGAGTCTTTCACATCCGGCATATGTGTCTTCATCAATTCTCTCCAGTTGTTACAGCATTATTGTTCCATTTCAGGTTACTTATCTTATAGAGTGAGAAACAACGAAAAGCTGCCATGAAATATGATCAGAAAATACTTCCTAAATGACCCAATAAAGAGCTCAGAGTGCTGGATTTTAAGAAAAAGCCTTGATGCTAAATAACTCCAGTGATTCCCAGAAATCAAGGCTTCCCAGAAATCCTTCCTGATGTATAGTACATGTCTGATTTACATAAACAAATCAAGCAGAGATTTTACTCAACAATCTCTTCAAGATTTATCTCTGTCAAATGCTGGGAAAGCTGGCAATGTACAAGCATCTGTGTGATTCAGGACTGCTTTTTGACTGAGGCCCCTGTAGTCCTGATATAACAATATCTCCAGGAAACTGCAAATATTCACTTGATTTCAATTAGCTGCCTCCACACAGTCCATTGGCTCTTCAGCCAGCCCAGAAAACATGATTTTTAACATTGCTTAAGCTGCATGACTTGACAGATAAGCACTGAACTCCTACCTAGTCATTACTGAGTAAGATTGGGGCCTTTTGTGTTTTATCAGTTTACCCGTTGGTATTTATTTAACATGATTTGCGATGGACTTTAACTTTTTTTGTCAGTTTGAATTTCAACTTGATATTAATTTATCTCTATCTTCTGATTAACACAATGCTCCTTCTATGACCCAGCACTGAATTTTTCTTTGAAAAGGTGCACTAAATACAAATCTAGGAATTGAATAGTCCCAACTCCTGAATGCTACTTTTAAGCTAGCACCATCCTTAGCAAGTTTTTGAACCTCTGACAAGAGAATCTTTCTGTCAACATTTTCCTAAACCACAAATTGCTCATGCATTAGGATTTTTCCAGAAATGGCATAAAAAGGTTATGAAGCAAATGTATTCCTGAAATGCAGGTCTGCAAGCCAGGGTAATTTCAGAGTATAGCACATAGGCTGAAAAGATGGCCGATGCAAGAATTGGATTTAACTATAGATGATAACCCAGTTTTCTCCATAGCCCTGTAACTCAACAAGTCTTTAATGGCTTCATAGATAAACAGATGGATGTCATCAAAAGGCACAGAATGATAAATCTGATTGGTGTCTGAATGATTTTGCACTACTTTATCCCCAAAACAAGTAGCAAGAGAAATATGCAAAAGGCAAAAGCAACAAAAGGCTCAGCATGGGAATTTAAATTGTTTGATTAGAAACAGTGGTATTTTCCCAGTGGCATAATCCTAAAAGCAACCACGATGTCAAGGGACAGAAAATTCAATATATCTTTTTAATGAGGGTTCTTCCTTTGAAGATTTACATTTTGGGGGTTTGGGTTTATTTGTTCTATTTATTTGACTTTGCTTTGTTTTATACACATTTCCAAATATTCAATTAGAGTTTGTTGGAAGATTATGACTTTCAATTTTCTGTAATAGTGCAGAGTTTATAGACTCAAACCTCAGCTGCCCTATTTTTGTTGGTCAAAGAAAACATGAATTCTTTGACTGTTTTTGTTTCTCCATACACAGGAATTTTGCGATATTGGAGCTTCAGGAAAAGCTTTGGAATCGATTTTTAAAATCATACCCAAAATGCACATAGCATCTTAGGATGTCTTATACTTTTAAATGTGATTGTTATTGGTTAATTGGTTGTTACTTCCTCACTGGGTAACCTGACGTGAATGACAGCTCAGCTAGCCCCTGACGGGATCATGGGAGACACAGGACTCCCTCCTCTTCCTCTTCTTGCTCTGCTGTAAATTTTTAATAGTGGAGAGGCCTAGCAAATGTCTGATATTACAAAATGGGGGCGGCCGCTCTAGAAAAACCAAAGCAATAGAAGCGCTATGAAATGCACAGGTTGCTGTTAGATTTCTTCTTTGCCTTACTATAAATATCTGGCTAGGATGGGAAGATTTCTAGCCAATTGGGACAGTGGTTCTGAATAGCTTAGTGTGGGTACAGTCACATTTTGGTACAAATGAATTTATCTGCCTGCTTGTTGTTGTTTTTTTATCATAAATATTCATAGGCTCCTAGATCTAAATCTGCAAGGTATGTCAAAGGCCATCTAGTCTAAACCTGTCATTAAGAAAAGAAACTGAAACCAAGAGTGGTTAAAGGACCAACTCAAAGTCACACAGGCAGTGGATATCAAAGGTGAGATGTGACCCTCAGTACTCTTACTCCAGAGTCAGTCTTCTTGGGTTTAGTCTCCTAAGATGTTATCCAGACACGATTCTGCATGTTGTTCTGTCAGAAGTCCCGAGAATCTGACAGTCTGCATAGAAAGATTCAAGTCAAATTCTATATGCAGACTAATCTATAGTTGTCACTATGATGTGTCCAGAGGAGGCCAAAAGCAAGAGAGAAGAGATATTAAAGATAAGAGGAAGACATGCCTTTCTTACTTTGGTAGCTAACGTGGAAATATATCGTAAAGGGAAGAGATTGGAAGCTGAGAGTTTTGTAAGGAGGTTATTGAAATAGTACAGAAAGCAGATTTTGAGAGTAGTTAACAGCATGAATGGAGACAAAGAAAAATATGTGAGGGATAATGTGGAACAAAATTGACAGGATTTCACAAATAACTGGATGTTGGGGATGGTAAGAAATGACTCCCACTCTGTAGAGGGAATAAAAAATATTTGATCTTTGAGTATGAATAGCTGGGGGTGAGGGGACTCTTGTAAATAGAAGTAGGGAAACTGGGGAGAAGGGCACATTTTGGGGCAGTAAGATGTTGAGTTTGGGGTGCTGATGCACCTCATTTGCGTTTTGCGTTTGCATTGTCAGCAAACATTTGTTAAGTATCTACTATGTGACAGGAACTGTGCTAAGGGCTGTGGAGTAGAGAGAAAGGAAAAACCAACCAACCAACCAACCAACCAAACAAACAAACAAACAAACAAAAGCTGGTCCCTGCTTTTAAGGAGCTAACAAAGAGATGTTCAGCAAGAATTTGGAGATATGGAAATGGAACTCAACATTAGCTATAGGGAGTCATCAGCACAGAAGTGATAGCTGAATCCATGAGAATGACAAGAAAGTGAAAAGATGAAGAACCTCTGGATTAGAGAATAAAATGCAAATTCTTGGATTGTCATTTAATGCCCTATATATTCCCAACCTTACTACTACTTCTACGCTATTCCCTTTGATCTTTTTTAATGAAAAAGAAAATGGAGAGAATGTTAGTTCCCCTTCCCCTTCCCAATCCAATATAGTCATAAGTTACATTAGAAAAGACATGAAGTCTAGAAAGAAAAAGGATTGAACTTGGTCAGACATTATTTGGTTCAATATTATGGAAAAAGAATTAATTAAATGGAGAGTGTTCAGAAAAGGGGACCAAAATGCTGAAGTTTCTTAAGATCATGTTATTTGAGAATTAGGTAAAAGCATGGAAGAAGATTTAAAGATAGGGTTGGGGGTGAGTATGATAGCTGTTTTCAAATATTTGAAGAACTACAATGGAAAGAAGAATTACAGTTAATAAAGTTATTTCTCTTGACCCTAAAGAACACATCATGGAATAATGTGTTGCAGAGAGGTTAATTTATGTTCTATGTGAAGGAAAACTTCCTAACAATTAAATCTATTCAAAAATAGAATAGGCTGCATTTGGTGGCACCCTGGAATAATGGATAGAGTTCTAAATCTGTAAGTCTATGATCATATACAGGATTGTTTGTTGTGAGGAGCAAATGAAATACACACAATTCATATGTAAATGAATATGCATATATATATATATATATATACACATACATACACACACACACATATATATACTCATGCTTGTGTATCACATATCATATAATGTATACACACTTATACACGAGTCTATCTGTAAAGTTTAATCATCTGTGTCCATGTTGTGTCCTGCCTTTTGGACTGTGAGTTTCTTGAGGGCAGGGACCACATTATCTTTCATATTTGTAGTACTATTATCTAGCACAGTGCCATGTATATGACAAGTAAGGAATGTCTAGTGGTATAATTTTCAGCTCTTCAATGACAGAGACTCTAAATTCACTTTGAGATGAACATGTAACAGGACTAGATGGGAAAACGTGGATGGTTTTTAGAACTGAAAAGAAATCAGTCATGTTAATAGCCCCCTATTCCCTGGACAAAATGTTGCTTGTGAATATTTTCAATAGAAACAACAGATTAATGAGTATAGTTATCTTAGATACTTCCCAAAGGTAGAATCAGGATATTTTTAGGAACCCTAATTGGAAAACCTCATTTTCACCCTCCCAAACCCATCTATTGCTTTTAAATATTTCCATCTCAAAGACTGCCAAAAACCCTCTTTCCATTCATCTTGAATGGGTATTTGTCAATATGTAAATATCTGTGCTTTGTTTTTCCTAGGAACTTGGGCTAAAAGTAACAAGTAGTATCTAAAGAGAGATAAACCCTTGAGGACTTCAGTACCCCACACCTGTCCTGGAGTGGTCACTTCTGTTCTTGAGTCTAGTCATTCAGTCTGGTTGATTGGAGAACTCAAATGTCAGTCAAATCAAGGATAATCACACCTTGGCAACCAACTCACTCATAGCTGTTTATAGCAATTCTGATGTCTTATACACAAACCACAAAATTTGCCTCAGATCTTAAGACAATTCAAGTGAGGGAAAGGGAAGGTTGGTATGGACTCCAGAGATATTCTTCAGACACTTGGACATAAAGTTCCATTGAGGAGAGAGCCCTTTGGTCTTCACCTCTGACTAAAGAACAGGAGTTTCATAACTATCAATAGGAAGACGCTTATTTTCCATGATCATAGGATATAGGGTGACAGCTGGAAGAAACCTCAGAGACAATTTAATACAACCTCCTTATATTGCAGATGAGGTTAAGGAAGCTTAGGTATGTTAAATGACTGCCCAGGCACATGCAGGTATTAAATATCATTAAAGTTGAAAGTCAGGAGTTCTTATCCTAGTTCTAGCACTAAGTATTTGACTTTACTTACATACTTAATTCTATACCTCAGTTGTTGTTTTTTTAATTTGTCAAAGAAGGATACTATCTGCTTCAATTCATAGGCAGAAGAAAAAAATGTATACTAGATATAAAAGCACTTTTAAAACATCAAAATCACCACACAGAGGATACCACTAATAGCAACAGACATTTATTCAGTGTTTTCCTATTTTCAAAGCTGACTTACCTAATGTAATTTGATCCTTAAAACAACCTTGTGAGGGAGGCACTCTAGTTTTTAATATCTTTATATATGAGGAAACTTAGACTGAGTGGATAAATAACTTGTCATAGTCATGTAAATAGTATCAGATTCTAGATATGAACCCCCTTTGTGAGGAAATCTGCTGGGAAAACTGGAAAACAGTCTGGTTGAAATTAGACATAGACTTGTATTATATTGTATTATATTTTACAGTACATTTTAAATGGATATGTGACATATATGTGTGTATATATATACATATATACATATATATATGACACACATACCTACCATAAAAATGCAACACAAGATCATATACATTGTAATGGTAATCAATTTAAATTTGAAGACTCCTTTTTTGTTATGTCAAGCAAACAGATACTTAGCCCTTAAAGTAACTAAGGGTTAAGTACCTTGGTGAAAGAAACAGAAGGTGTGAACTCTGTCTCCTGTTGCTGACATAACAGGAAGGAGTTGGCTGAAACAGGAAGCCAATGTGTATATGTATAAGAGAAGAACCTCAGAGAGAGGCAGTCAAAATCAAGAATTCTTTCTTCTGGCGGGCTTCTGGTAGAGGAAGCAGAATTTTCACAGCATCTGGAAGCTGGGCTGCTACTTGCCAGACTGAGAACTGAGTTGAAGTTTTCTATGATCCCAGAATCTGGTGAAGGCTGGGGTTGCTACCAAGAAGTCTGCCTGGAAGACTGAGAAGACCACTTGGAGGGCTGGGATTTCTTGTGGGTCCTAGCACCAGCCAAACTACTGGAAGACTGAAGAAGCATGAATGGGATAAGACTTTCTTTGTTTATGCCTTGGTTGATCCTTGAGTTCCCAGCAACAGAAGTTGTGAAGGGTTTGAGATGTGCTAGATCCTGTGAACTTCAGTGTATAGCAGAAACTGCCCGGAGGACTGGATGAGAAGCTGGGAGCTGTCTGCCCCTGAATCCAGGTTACTGTTTGGTGGATTCAGGTAGGAGCTGGGACCATGGAAGGGGATCCAGGGAATCTGAGAGAACACCCTGAGTCAAGATGAAGAAAAGGCCTCTCCTTGGATTTAGAATGCATGATGAAATTGAAGTTTACTAGGGACTGAGGGGTGGAGGGTTTGTGTAATTTTCTAATGATTGTATTTTGTGATTAATGCTACTTAGTGACTGATTGCTAGATAAGTGACCCATTAAGTAAACTTATAATTGCCCAACAAGGAGAAGATTGACCATTGTATTGTGAGATGACTGAATGACTGAGTGAGGAGGCAAACCTCCATAGGTATAGCATATGATTATTCTTTTGTTCTTTGTTCCTTTTTAAAAATTTTTTTTCTTTTTGCCTTTTTTTTTGGAGGGCAGTTGGGGTTAAGTGACTTGCCCAAGGTCACACGGCTAGTTTTTGTGTTAAGTGTCTGAGGCTGGATTTGAACTCAGGTCCTCCTGACTCCAGGGCCGGTGCTCTATTCACTGTGCCACCTAGCCGCCCCTGTTCTTTGTTTTTAATATCATGGCCACTTTGGTGAAAACTACGTTGCCATTCTAATACTAAGCTGTTGTGAACACTATATTGTGATTTTTTTGTGATGATATGTGATGTTGTGAATATTATATTGTGATTTGTTGTGAGGATTTGCCTTGATTTGTTATGGAATAAGTGGAGTGTTCACTATACTGTGTAATCAGAACTTTAAAAGCTGCTCACAGTAGCATTGTTTTGGGAAGTTGCTTGGGTATGGTGTTAACAAGCATTCACAGCAATGGGCAGGAGATATATTCTTAACCAAGTAAAGAACAGAGGCTCATACAAAAGAGGAGGGGCACTAATTACATGAAACTGAAAAGCTTCTTTGCAAATGAAATTAATGCACACAGGATAAGAAAGGAAGTAGCTGAATAGGAAAGAACTTTTTGTATCAAATTTCTCTGATAAGGATTTAGAATATAAGCTATATAAATTTTGTACATACACACACACAGCCTGTTTGTCTATGGAAAGACAGGTCTATAGATAAGAGGTCAAAGTAGATGAACACTTATAAAAAGCATATGAAACTATAAAAAAATTAAAGAATGCTACAGATGTGTTTTCTTAATCTAAATATAGTGCTCTTTTTACTTACTAAACCATGATACTTCACATTAGATAATATGCATTATAATAATAATTATCATCATCTCATTCTTCTTATCTTTTTCAAAGATGTTAATATCTAAAGGATTCTGAGACTAGTTGCTATCTTGAATTAATCCTTGGATATTTAATGTTCTATGACTAATTAAGAAGGTGATTAAATAACATTTTTTGTATTTGAATAAAAGTATTAGGGTGTAAGCTCATCCTCTGTTAGCTACCTGAAAGCATAGTTTATTCCTATAACTTTATTAACAAATAGGAAAACAGCAATGATTTGCATCACAATTTGTTCCCCCAAGATTTTGATTTCCACTCTTAGGTTTCTATGTCTTAAAAGCTTTTTTTATGTGTAAGTTGAAGACTATATGTACTTACTATGGTGATATTTATTAAAAACATTGTTCTTTAGGTTTTATGAATCAATGTTATGCCCAGGCAGTTATGAGCAAAAGTTCAGTCTGCAATAATAGTTTGATACCAGTACAGTTTATTATCTGGTTTTTCATAAATATTTTGAGGTAGGTATTTGTGGTATGGCATTCTGATATCTGTTAATACATGAAAGAGACTTTTAGGTGGTGCAGTGGATGGAGACCTGAACATGGAATCAGGAAGACCTGAATTCAAATCTGATCTAATACTTCTTATCTATGTGACTTTCAGCAAGACATTTAAACTCTTTCCGTCTCAATTTCCTCATCTGTATGACATAAAATCTGGAAAATGAAAAATGATAGCAGCTATCTACTAGGCTTATCATGAAGTTAGTGTTCTGGTCCTGAATTGCCATTATAAGCCCTCCATTTCTGAAAAACAAATCCAAATGATTTTAACCATTTGAGCAATACTTTTTTGTTCAATATATCATTGACTGAGCTCATGCATTGTTGTTTGTCCTTCATTCTCAAAGAGAACCATGACATCAGGATGTTCTAATGACTTGCATGTGAATAGGATGTAAGTGAAGGAGAGCTGTGCAAAGTCACCAGCTTCATTCCCTCCTCCAAAGCCATCTGGGTCCAGTGGGAAGATAGATCAGGATGACTGGAGATGGCCTGGGATGAAGTGGAAGACCTTGGCCTTTTAAAGCTAAGGTCTTTCCCAGGTCTCAGTTTGTCTGAGGCAATGCCCTTTCAGTGATTAAGACTAGGTAAAAATTAGGCAAAGAATGGTCTCTTTTACATAGTTAAATAAAATCAATCTATAGGGGAAGAAAATCAGGGTTTCTGATCAAAACTGAAATAATTGCAATTTACTTTCACTCTGGGTCATCAGAATCCCAACAATGACCAAGTGAGGCTTGGGCTATCACCTGTTGTTGGCCAATCAATGAGAGTGAGAGTGATTTAAGATAAAGACATAGTCCATAAAAAAAATCTAGTCCATAAACCCCAAGATAGCTTCCTAGGTTTCAGCAATTGAAATTTACATTCCTTTGGACCAAGCATGTGCAGGCAAGGGTATGATTCCTGATGTAGACAGAGGAAGAGAAGGGAGAGGAAGGAATTCATGTGTATGTTGTCCATGGAGGGCCTTTTGATTCTATTCTTGGTTTGGGGATTGTATCTGTTTTCAGACATTTTAGTACTAAATTGAAATGAAGTCTGCTTGTTCTAAAAGTATTTCTGTGGATGCACACCTTTTTATCAAGAGCTCTAAAAATGTCTATGCATTTATATCTTTCTTTTTTGCTATTACTTTTTTTCTATACCTGCCTTAGGATGATAGACCTTTTGGTTCATTAATATTTACAGATTTTTGTGAGAGTACTTTCAATATATGTTACGATCCATTTTACCATTCCTAAAGTGTACATTAAGAATGGCACTGGATGGTTAATTACTTTAAATGTACTCTTTCTAGTCACTTCCTTTGATGTCATTATACTTGATGTGCTGCCTAGAGGAAACTAAGGTATTAGCTTTATCCACTGGTTTAATGTGTCTACTGGATTCACACTTTGGTCTCTAGCTTTCCTTGGTGCACATTAAGAATTTTACATTTGGTGGGTCTAAATGACATTTCAATATAATTGGAGAAAGATTTTATGAAAGGAAGGAGTTATTTCTAGGGACAGAGCCAAGATGGTGGAGTTGAAAAAGCACTCAGCTGAGCTCTACCAACATTTTCCTTCAAATACCTTTAAAATAATGCCACAAATTAATTTTGGGAATTACAGAGCCAACAAAAAGGTCAGAGTGAGACATCTTTCCAGTCCAGGACAACATAGGAGGTTGGAAAGAGAAATCTGTGACAGAGGGGAGGAGTCTAACCTGAAGCTAAATTGCCAGAAAGACCAGTGGTCATGACCAAAGCAACAGTAGCTTTGGGAACCCTCAAGCTAGCAATATAAGTGGACCAGGCACCTGGTCAGAAAGTGATTACAGGGTACTCCTGTGTTAGCACTTGACATGGGACCAAATGCTATTTGGCTACTCCATTGCCTATATCTACTTCTGGATCATAGTTCAAAGACAGAGAGTACTCTCAGTCAATAGGAAGTGGGAGCTCTGAAGGGAAACTGGCAATTCCATTTCCTATACCCACTTCTGGGTCATAGTTCAAGGGTGGAAAAGTATGCTTTTGGTCAAGAGGCAGTGGAAGCCCTGAGGAGCAATATCACTTTTGGCTCCTAGGGATAAGGAACTTTGAAGATCAGCATAATTTCCTGTCCCAAGGAAGTAGAAGCCCTGTAGAGTTGAATCCTTTGCAATTCCAGTGAGATCATGGGTACTCCTGGGTAAGGCTCACAGTGCCGACGAAGAGAGCGGTAGCCACACCTCTCCCCAAATTCTATCACCTTAGAATCACTGAAAACTTTCAACCTTCCAGATCAAGCTCTGAAAATAGCAATGTGGAAAAGCCTGAAGCATGAGAAGAAACCCCACCATCACTTCATATTGGAAACAGAGCTCCACTTTAATATAAAGTTCAAAATCAATATATAAGGTGAAAAAATAAGCAAACAACAACAGTGACAAAGAACCTGACCATGAAAATTCATTATGGTGATAGGGAAAATCAAATACAAACTCAGAAGAAAGCAATGAAATCAAAGCAGCTACAAGCAAAGCCTCAAAGAAAAATGTGAATTAGGTAGAAACCCAACCAAAATTATTAGAAGAGCTAGGAATGGTTTTTAAAATCAAATAAGAGTGGTAGATAAAAAAGGCAAAAAAAAAAACTTTAAAAAAGAATTGGCCAAATGGGAAAGAGGTACAGAAACTCATCGAAGAAAATAATTCCTTACAAATTAGAATGGGGAAGAGAAATCAAGTGACAATAAAACAAAGTCAACAGAATGAAAAAAAATATAAGAATGTGAAATATGTCATTGGAAAAACAATAGCCCTGGAAAAAAATCAAGGAAAGATAATTATGTGAAAACCATGCTCAAAGAGAAAGCCAAAAATCATATTTCAAGAAATTATCACAGAATACTGTTTCAATATCCTAGAACCAGAAAGTAAAATAGAAATTGAAAGAAACCACCAATCACCACCTGAAAAAGATACTAAAGTGAACACTGCCAGGATTGATATAGCCATATTCCAGAGTTCTCAAGTCAAAGAGAAAATACTTCAAAGAGAAAAAAAAATTGAAACCACAGTAAAGATCACACAACATTTAGCAGTTAGCATATTAGATGAGTGTAGGGCTATGAATATGATATTCAAGAAGTCAAAGGAGTTGGTATTACAACCAAAAATAACCCAGTCAGAAAAACTGAGTATACTCCTTCAAGAGGAAAAATGGATATTTAATGAAATAGACAACTTTCAAGATTTCCTGATGAAAAGACAAGAGATGAATATCTGACTTTTAAATGCAAGACTCAAGAAAATATAAGAAGGTAAACATGAAAATGAACTCATAAGGAACTCAATAAGATTAAACTGTTGATCGTTCTGTAAAGGAAGATGATACATGTGTCTTTTAAATATATCATCATGATTAGGATACTTAGAAGGATTTTGTATTGAAACAGGGTGCAGGAATGATTTAATTATGATGGGATAAATTTTAAAAACTGGATAGGCAAGAAGAAGGGATGCCCTAGGAAAAGAGAGGAGGGAGAGGAAAAATTGGAGAAAATTGCCTCACGTAAGTGAGGCATACAAGGAAGAGCTTTTAGAATGGAGGGGAAAATAAGCAGGGCAAGCAATGCTTGAACCTCACATCTAAATTGGTTCAAAAAAAGAAAACATATAAAAATATTCAAGTGGTAGTAAAACTCTATGTTACCCAAGAGGGAAGTAGTAGGGGAAGGGGAGAAGAAAAAGGAAGGGAGCAGAGTAAAAAAAGGGAAAACAGACAAAAGAAGGGAATAGCCAGAAACAAAACAGCCTCTAAAGGAAGGAAAGAATAAAAGAGAGAGAAGGAAAAAACAAAAACAAAAAAAAATAGAATGGAGGAAAGTACACAGTAATGATTACTGTGAATGCGAATGGGGTGAATTCAACCATAAAATAGAATCTGATAGAACAGATTAGAAAACAGAATCCAACTGTACGTTGTTTATAAGAAACACAATTAAAACAAGACATACAGAATTAAAATAAGGGTCTGGGGGAGAATTCATTACGTTTCAGCTGAAGTAAAAAAGGCAGGAGTGGCAATCATGATCTCAGACAAAACAAAAGCAAAAATAGGCCTAATTAAAAGAAATAATCAGGGAAACTATATCTTACAAAAAGGAACCATAGAAAATGAACTATTTTCAGTATTAAACATATATGAACCAAATGGCATATTAGCCAAATTTTGAAAAATTAAATTAATTATAGGAGGAAATAGTTAAAACTATACAAGGGGGGAAACCTTAACCACTACCCCCCTTATAACCAAATAAACCTAAGTATGTAATAAATAAGAAGTTCAAGAAAAAAAGAATCTGAGAAAAGTTAAATATAATAGAGAGAATCTGGAGAAAATCAAAGGTAAATAGAAAGGAGTATACCTTTTTCTCAACTGTACAGGTCACTTTTAAAAAATTGACTATGTACTAGGGCATAAAAACCTCCCAACCAAAATGAAGAAAAGCAGAAATATTAAACGCACCCTTTCAGACAATAATACAATAAATGTTACATTTAATAAAGTGTCATTTAAGTATAGAATAAATGTGTCAAAAAACAAATCATAGAAACACCTTTTTAAAAAAATGAAAAAGAGAATGTCAACAAGGACACAATATTCCAAAATTTGTGGGATATAGCTAAAGCAGTTCTTAGGGGGAAATTTACATCCCTAAATGTGTACATCAATAAAAGGGAAAAAGCAGATCAATGAATTGTGCATGCAACTAAAAAATCTAATAAAAAGAAAAAGTTGAAACCCCCCAATTTAACCCCCAAAAAGAAATCCTGAAAATGGAAAGAGAGATTAATAAAATTGAAAATAAGAAAACCCATCCAACTAATAGATAAAGCCAGTAGCTGGTTTTGTAGGGGGGGAGGGGGAGAACCACAATAAAATGGATAATTTTATGGTTAATTTGATTTAAAAAAGAAAAGAGAAAAACAAACTATTAGGATCAAAAATTAAAAATATTAATGTAATGAACGTGAAATGAAAGCAAATATTAAGAATTATTTTGTCTAGTTATATGTCAATAAAACTAAGTAAAACTGATGAATATTTACAAAAAAAAAGTAATTTCTCCAGATTAACAGGAGAGGAAATATAATGCATAAATAACCCTATCTTAGAAAAAGAAAATGAGCAAGTCATCAGTAAACTCCTTAAAGAAAAATCCCCAGGGCCAGAATTCATAAATGAATTCTATCAAACATTTCAGGAACAATTAATCCCAATAGTATGTAAAGTATTTGAAAAAAAAAACGGTGAAGGAGTCCTAACAAATTCCTTTTTTTTGACACAAATATGGTTTTGATACCTAAACCAGGGAGAGCAAAAAACAGAGAAAGGAAATTATTGATTAATTTCCTTGATAAATTATCAATGCAAAAATTTTAAATAAAATGCCACCAAATAAACTATACCACTATATCTCAAAGCTTATGTGCTAAAACAGATAGAATTCATACCAGGAATGCAGCATTGGTTCAATATTAGGAAAACTAACAGTATAATTGAATATATTAGTAAAAAAAAATTTAAATCATGTGATTATCTTAATAGATGCAGAAAGAGCCTTTTACAAAATATAATATCTATTCCTATTAAAAACACTAGAAAGCAAAGGATCAATGGAGTCTTTTAAAAAATGATTAGTAGTATCTAGCTAAAATAAAGTTCAAGCACTATCAGTAATGGGGATAAACATGGAGACTTCCCAATAAGATCAGGAGTGAAACAGAAATGTTTATTATCACCAATATTATTCAACATTGCACTAGAACTGCTAGTTATAGCACTAAGAGAAGAAAAAGAGTTGAAAGAATAAAAATAGGCAATGAAGAAACAAAACTATCACTCTTTGCAGAAGATATGATGGTATACTTAAAGAACTCCAGAGAATCAATTAAGAAAAAAACCTATTTGAAACAGCTAACAACTTTTGCAAATTTGAAGGATATAAAATAAACCCACAAAATTCTTTAGCATTTCTATATACTACCAATAAAACCCAGCAGGAAGAGACAGAGAAATTCCATTTAAAACCACTGCAGATAGTATAAAATACTTGGAAGTTACCCTGGCAAGACAAAATCAGAGATTATATAAACAAAATTACAAAATACTTTTCATGCAAATAAAGATCTAAACAATTGAGGAAATATTAATTGCCCATGGATAGGCTGAGCCAATATGGTAAAAATGACAATTCTATCTATTTTAATCTATTGTCACAATCAAACTAGTAAAAAGTTATTTTATAGAGCTAGAAAAAAATGTAACAAAATTTGTCTAGAAGAACAAAAGTTTGAAAATATCAATGGAATCATTGAAAAACTGTTTAGGGGGCAGCTAGGTGGCACAGTGAATAGAGCACTGACCCTGGAATCAGGAGAACCTGAGTTGAAATCCAGCCTCAGATACTTAACACTTATTAGCTGTGTGACCTTGGTCAAATCACTTCACCCCGATTGCCTTGCCTCCCTCCTCCAAAAAGAAAAAAAAAATGAAAAAATAAAATAATAATAAGAAAAAGAAAGCAAAAAGCAAAGAGCAAAAATGTTAAGGATAGCAGCTTAGCAGTTCCTGATATCACATTATATTACAAAGTGGTAATCATTGAAATAATCTGCTACTTGCTAAGAAATAGAGTGGTGGATTAGTGGGATTAATTAGGTACACAATACAGAGTAGTAAATGACCATGGCAATATTGTGTCTGATAAACACAATGATCCAAAGAAGTTTGGCAGAAACTAGGCATAGAACAACATCTCATACTTTATACCAAGATAAGATAAAAATGAATAAATGATTTACACCTAAAGGGTGATATCATAAGTAAACTAAGGGAACATCTAAAAGCATACCTATCAGATCTTTGGATAAAGGAAGAATTTTTAACTATACAAGAGACAGATGAGATTATGAGAGGTAAAATAGGTAATTTTGATTACATAAAATTAAAGAACTTTTGCCAAAACAAAATTAATGCAGCCAAAAATAAAAGGAAAACATGAAACTGGGGAAAAATTTTGTAGCAAGTTTTTCCAATAAAGGCCTAATTTCACAAACATATGGGAAATTGAGCCAAATTAAAAAATAAATTTGGTAAACTAGTAAAGGATATGAATAGGCAGTTTTTAGAAGAAATCAAAGCCATCAATAGTCACATAAAAATTCTCGAAAGTACTAATGGTTAGAGAAACGAAAGTTAAAACAACTCTGAGATTCCATCTCATACCTATCATTGGCTAATGTGACAGAAAAGGAAAATGCACATTCTGGGAGTATATGAAAAAAATCAGACATTAATGCACTATTGGTGGAGTTGTGAACTATTCCAATCATTCTGGACAACTGTTTGGAACTAGGCTGAAAGGATTATAAAGCTGTGCATACCCTTTGACTCAGCCATACCACTGCCAGGTCTGTTTCCCAAAGTGATTAAATAAAAGGGAAAAGGACCTACTTGTACAAAACATATTTATAGAAGTCCTTCTTGTTGTGGCAAAGAATTGGAAAATTAAGAGGATCCCATCTATTGGGAAATATCTGAGTGAGTTATAGCATATGATTGTGTTGGAATACTATTATACTATCAGAAATGACGAGCAGGATGGTTTCAGAAAAACCTGGGAAGACTTATATGAATTGTTGTAAGGATGATCAACTGTGAAAGACTTGTCTACTCTGATCAAAACAATAATCCAAGGCATTTCCAAAGGACCTATGGTGAAAAGTGCTATCCATTTCCAGAGAGAGAACTAATGAACTTCTAATGCAGATTAAACATATTTCTTTTTTTTTTTTACAATTTTAAAATTTCTTTTATTTTGTTTGTGTGTTACATCATGGCTAATATAAAAATATAGTTTGTATGACCTTACATGTATAAGCAGAATCAAATTTCTTGCCTTTCCAAGGAAGAATGAAGAGTAGGAAACAGAGAATTTGGAACTCAAACTTTAAAAATTGCTATTAAACTACTTTTTACATGCAATTAGGAAATATTTGATGAAATAAATAAAAATAATTTGTAAAATCCAAGGAAGGAATTGTTTAACAAGCATTTTTTATAGCATTTGATGGCATCCTTGTAAATCAAGTAATTAATAAAATGCTGTGTTTCCATTCCTTTATAAATTTGGAAGCCATATTTGGTTCTATTTAGGCATGGTAATAATGTGTAAAAGTTGGAAGAAAACTATAATTTGTTTAAATTGTCTTCCTGAAAATATGCTGCATTACCTATAAATTATTTTTGGACATTATTGTTTTGGTAGTATATATATTTTAGCTAGTCTCATACTTATAAGCATATTTTTTACAAAAGAAATAGTTTCCATACCAATTATGTCTAGTTTTATTTTTTGTGCAATAATCTTAACTGGATTGGCTATTTGTGTAAATTTCTTGTACAAATTTTTATTTCTTGTGGTTCATATGTGAACTGCCATTTTAAGCTAGTTACTTTTCTCATAAAACTTCCCTAGCAAAACATCTTTTCCACTGATGCATTCATTTCAAGAGAAAAAAAAATAAAAAAAAATCCCAAACTGTGGCAAATACATTAAGCATCTCCTTAGATGAGCTGGAATAAGTCCTTTCATTTTACTCAGCACTGGGGATCATTATTAGAATATAATGTCTAGTTTTAGTCTGTATTTTAAAAGAAACTATAGAAAATTCAGAAAAGAGTAACAAATATTTCAAAACAGGATAGGAAATATATGGAAATATGAAAGAAGTTAGATTTGTTTGGCCTGAAGCAAAAAATGAGACAAGATGGGAGGAGTGAGTTACTTGTAAAAGGAAGATGCCAGAAAGGAGTCTTTTATCTCTCACTGAATGAACGGCAGAAGATGACTTACAATAAGTGAGGTTTCAGTTCAATATCACATAGAATGTTAATGATGGATAACTAGATTGATTAACAAATATCTTGGAATATAAGAACTCATGAGTATTTTTATTCCGGATCACCTCATGTGAGGGCTGTATATTTGTTTTTTCAGCAGCTGTCCAGGAGTTATTCTTACAACCATACCTACGGCTCCTTTTCAGGACCCTCTTTTGGAGCCAGTTTAGAAGCCATCCAGAATCAAACAGATACATAAAAAGACTTGCAATTTTATGTCTTGTTCTTACTTGTTTTCACATACCCCTCCAAAATTAAGTGCATTTTCAAAAGATGAACCCCCCCCCAAAAAAACAACCAAACTAATTTTATAAATCTATGTTCTAATCAATAAAGATGTTCAAGGATGGCTAGTTGGTGCAGTGAATAGAGCACCGGCCCTGGAGTCAGGGGGACCTGAGTTCAAATCCAGTCTCAGGCACTTAACACAAAAAACTAACCATGTGACCGTGGGCAAGTCACTTAACCCCAACTGCCATTTGGGCTAAAAAAAAGCAAATAAATAAACAAAAAGCAATAAAGAAACTAATGAATAGGTAGATAAATAAAAAATAAATGAACAAGTAAATAAATAAATACATGGATAAACAAATAAATGAAATAGAGATATTCAAGAGACAGTATTGTTACTAAAGTTATTCCTTAGGTTCCATGGAGACAACAGTATTACTGAACTAAGAAATGCCTTTAAGGGAGACTACACTCATTTGGATGTTTAATTCAATTTCACAAAGACTTGATGAGTACTTCTTATGTGCCAGATATTTTGTTAGGGGCTAGGGATACAAAAGTAAAGATGACCAAAAAACAACAACAAACCAAACACAAGCAAACCAAGCAATAGCCTCCAAATCCTGCCCACAAGGATCTTACATATTGATTTTGAGATTGTTTACTAGAAAACCAGCCACATGACCGTATGTTTCTGTCACATCTCTTACATCAAGGAGTGTTACATTCTGGAACAAGTTAGGTTGTGAAGGAAGACAGAGTGTTTAGATGCTTGCAGTTATTTAAAAACAAGAGTCTGTTATCTATCTTGAGAGTGATTTGTTAGGAGGCAGCAGGTTGCACCAAATGACCTCCCAGGGTCAATTCATGCTCTCTAATTCTATTATGCTAATGAAGTTCATATTTTCTGAGGGGACTGTTACAGTGAGAAACAAGTATAACTGGAAACACAGCCTGCCTGACAGTTGGCCACTTACAGTAAATGGGCATTAACCTTGCTTGTTAACATTTTTCTACCAAGAAAGATGGTGTGAGCCAATGGCAGTTTCCTTCACATTACAGGACATGGGAGAAGTTAATGCTGAAGAGTTAGTTGCTGGGTATCCCTAGGACATCTTAGTCAAGAAGACGATAAGAGCAATGGCAAACAACGGCATGATTTTCTTTGTTCTAATATAGGGTAGCAGCAGCCAGACAGCTGTACTTGACCAAATGGTCGACATCCTTGTTATTAATTTACAGTGAGCTAACCAGTCAGCTTAGAACTAATATTTAAAATATGGCAACAGTTTTGTACAGTGTGAAAGTATTAGGATTACAGGAAGGCAGTTAAATTAATCATTGCTGGCAAGATTCAGTATGATCATGGCAGAGGTTTAGATTTATTTTTTCATTAGCATATTATCGATTGGAACAATTAGACCTAGCAGGCCTGAAATTCCCAGGATATCACAAAATCAGCAGCTGCATTTTTCTTCAGTTGCTGGTGACATATGTGATGTAAATTTGACAATTACCAAGATACAATGGTAAATGTATACCAGTGGTGAAGTCTAGTGTTTGCAGCCAGAAGTGTCCTGGGATAAAAAATAAAATAACATTTTATCTCTGAGAAACTTATTAAATCTCTTGTATTTCTTTTTGTCCTTTTTATATCGCAAAATATGGCAAATTCATTGCAAGCTCAACACCTATATAACTAGGATCATTTTCCTTATAAATCTCTGTCGTTAAAGATTACTGTAGCATCTTATATATCATACCTAAATCTTCATTCTATTCCCTTTATGTTATATGTCTTCGTTTATTTTGGACTCCCTCACACAGCTTATTGTCCTTCTCTTTTCCCCAGCTGAGAAAAGGTCATAATAAATTTGGAATAAAATTCTCCAGTGAAATTTGTATTGGGAACACCCCCCACCCCGCCCCTGCTCAGTAACAGCATGTTCCTGTCAACATAATTTACGGATGTTTTCAATGGGAAAAAGCATCTAAATCCCACATCACAACCATGAGATACTTAATTATTTAAAATGTGTTCAACTTTTCAAGAAGAAATATGGTAGCGCATTGTACTTACTACAAACATTTGAGTATACCATAGATCATCTGGTTTTAAGTCCTTATTAGTAAAGCTGTTGCACTGGAAAGCCTACTTTGTCCTGATTTGATCCTTACAAATGGTATTTAAAACAAGAGGCTGCATTAGGGAAAGTTTCTATAAGTTATCAGAATTTGAAATAATAAGAAAAGGAAAGGGGGAAATAAATAAATGGAATAGACTCCAAAGATGCACATTTTGAGGGAAGGAGAAAAAAGCTCCAGCAGAAGTAAATCTAAAGTAATAAAATATCATAGGATCTATAGGGTCTCTGACCCTATGACCCAAGGACCTATAGATGGAAGAAATGATCCAACCCAGCCTCCTCATTTTACAGATCGAACTGAGTTCCAGAAAGGTGAAGTCACTTGCCTAAAATACAAAATCTCTTAATAAGTAGCTGAATGGCAGTTGGAATGTAGGTCCTTTGATGGCATTATACAGAGACTCAGGGATCTGGCTGTTTCCGAGGTGAGTATGAATTTATAACACCTAAAATTAATACAATTTATCAAAAAGAAAGGTTAGGAGAAAAACCTACTTGGCTTGAAAATGTATAAAAAAGGTTAAATATAGGTGTTACTCTTATACAAAGTGGAAGAAAGGACAGGTCGCCAAAAAAGTAGAAGAACAGAATTCCAGAGAATTGAAAAATGTCTGAAGTGCCAATGAAGGAAGTGAGCTAACTTAGAAGACATACCTATACGAGATAAAGTGACACTTTCTTTAAGGCATTGCACAAAAAAAGAATAAAAAATGCCTTTTTTCAGATGTACACAGAAAGCTAATAATAAATAGCACTAAAAAGTGAAGTGACTTTTAATTTTTTTTAAAGTCAGTCTTTTGAAAAGTTCAGCTGTGATCTCAAAAAATGAACAATAAAAGAAATAGGAGGACAGAAAGCCAAGTGAGAGTAACAAAATATCTATAGATTACACAGGCTGAAAAGAAAGAAATCAACAGGGCCTGATGAATCACACCCAGTTTTTAAAAATTGGTCAAAATCTTTATGTTAACATCAAACATTAAAAAAAAAGACTGAAGAAGGGCCAACAAAGTATCTTTCATTAAGAACAGGAAAATGATGATCCTTGAAATGATAGCTCATCAATTTAACCCTTTAACAATAACAAATGATAAAATTAACAAATAATAATAACAAAATATAAACATCATTTTAAGATTGAGCCTATGTGTAGGTTAAGGGAATCAGAAGTTATGTTTGGTACACTGATCATAATCACAGTGAATCCCCACCTTTTAGCCTGCTACTTGACTTATAACCTTATTTATTCTCACCTCAATTTCTAAGGCACTCAAGAGATATGTTTATATAAATTAATAAATTATTAAAACTTTAACATCTTTTCTATTACCTAATTAGATCTAAGTCCTACTCAAATTTATTAATTAGTATTTATTTTGAAAACTAAAGAAACCTTTTTCCCATAAGCTTTTATCTCTTGTGTCTCTCCTTTTCTCTCTCTCCTTTTCTCTCTCTCTCTCTTTCTCTCTCTCTCTCCTTCTCTCTTTCTTCTCTCTCTTTTTCTCTTTTTGTAGATGCATATACACATACATACACAGATGTGTGTGTATCTATATCTATATGTAAAATACCGTAATCCCTAGTCTTATAGAAACATCATGGTTACTGATTACGCAATTACAGTACAATAAACAATAAAATAAGTCATAAATGATCAATTACAGTATATCACGTTTGAGGAAGATGACAGCCAAAAGTCACTTCTAGTTATCACTTCTACTCCTAATTAATTGTCAATTCTGGAAGTACAACATTACCTTAATTAGCAATCAAAGCCACATCAATCAAAAAATTTACTAAAGAGACTTAAGTAGTAAAAACAAAAACAGAGAAACAAAATACAAAACCTTGGAAAATCCTTGGAAGGAACATGTGGAAAATTTTGTTATTGTTTATATGGTGACAAGAAAGGCTTACATCATGAAAACACACAAGAAATGGAAAGCCTATATAACATTAATATAATAAATGACAGAGTTTATATCAGAGAGATGACTGAAACTATAGTTTCTCTGCAAAATTGAAAAGCACCAAAGATGGATAAGAACCATAAATGATGACTGAAATACTTCTGTGATAGTACCGATATCTAACAGAGTTTCTTCCTTTTCTTCTATAAAACAGATTAGTTTTCCCTAAAAGTGGACAAAGGTATACCCAGGACTCAATTGACTCCTTCATGAAACTTCCTTGTCATATAAGAGCACAAACAGTTCAGCCCACTTTCAACTGGGGGTTTCTTTGACTTGGTAGACATTGGAAGATCACGTAGTTACCATATTTTGCCCTATTGTCCAATTGTTTCCATTTGGAGATGAAGGAATGAATCATACCTTTAGTAACTAAGTGCCACTATATTCTTCTAGCCTATCTTTTCTATGTTAAGGCTAAGTAAACCTTTTGTAATGATGAGTGACTTACAAGTACTTCATTTCATTCCCAAATCTGATTTTAACTCACAGGTATCAGCATTGGGTTGGTCCTTAAATGATTTTGCTACTGGAGCATTTTACCAGTTTACACTTTCACAAGTCTTATCCAAGCTTTCTTCAAAGAAGGCAATGTATAACTATTACTTAAAGGTAAGAGAACTTCCAAATATAAGTCAATCATTTGTTTTAGTACTTGATACAAAATATCCACAGCTTTCATCACTATCTATAACTTTCCCTCTATCCTTATCTTTCTATGTACACACACACAAGAAAACAATACCTTACTTGAAGAGCATGAAAGCCATGACCAAACATTCCATGGATATAAATAGTAAGTCATTATCTACCTCATAATCATTGAACAAAACTGACTGAAAGCATCACAATGTTTCAACTGTATTTGTTGATGATCATGAAACCTCAGACTCAGTTTCACAATCATGGCTAATTTTTGTACTGTAAATTCATAAAATATGCCTAACTATAATGAGAACATTAGAATATCTGATGTTCACATGGAAAACTGCTATCTATTTAAAACATACCACCACCAAGAATAACGTCAAGAACAATTCATCAAATGGGACCCTTTTATAGGGAGATAATTCAAGTATCCTAGCATTCTCCCTAAATCCATTATTATCATACTTAAATAGAATCAAGTATGTTTTCTGAATTAAATAAGGAACAGAACCCCAAAATCTTATTAATCACTTAATATATTTGGATAATAGCAGCCTATATGGTTCTCCAACTCTCCCCCAAACACACACACACACACTCACACAGAGCTATATCATTTTATGGAATCTTTCTTCAATGATATCAAAATGTCATTTGAACTTGGAAATTTTTTATTATATTGCAAGGAAAAATAAAGATTGAAGACTTCAAGGTTGCAGTCAGAATTGCTATAAAAACATGGATGAAAGCAATACCTACAAATACCATGGTCTTTTCCAGGCAACATATCTAGTACAAAGAAATCAGAGATGGTGGTAGCTAAATATGAGAGGAGAAGAACTGATAGCTTGAAATCAAAGCTGAATGGGAAAAGCATCTTTAAAGCAATGAACAAATATGAAATGCCTGTCTTAATGTAGATTTCCAAACCATAAATCAGACTGTAACAGATTTGGCATGTATAATAGTAACGATAAACATAGTGCCTACTATGTGCCAGGCATTATGCCGAATGTTTTTAAAATGTTACCTCATTTGACCCTCACAACAATCCTGGGAGAGACATGCTTTATCTCCACTTTACAGGTTGTGGAAGTAGAAGCAAAAGAAGTTAAGTGACTTGCCCAACAAGTAAGTGTCTGAGACTCGATATGACCTCAGGTCTTCCTGACTCCAGGCCTCATACTCTATAAATTGTGCCACCTAGTTGCCCCTGTGTCCTCACAAAACCACCCAGAAGACTAACACTTTCTCATAAGAAACTAGAAAGATCATAGATAGATATTCTTATAAACATGAGACAGAGGTCAAAAACCTATAAACTACTTCTGGATTAAGCCATCTTCACTTTGCCAAGCAAGTCTGTTAACAAGTGCATATAACAGTATTTTTCAAATGTAATAAAAATATTGGAGTCTATGAAATAACTACAATCAAAGAATTGAATCAAAATGCTCTCCATGGCAACATATCCATGGAAAGTGAATAACATCATGTTAACCAAGAAGAACTGAGCAATTCCCAGGTCACGTGGATTGATTTGTGGAATGGAGGTGTTTCTGTTAGCAATTTAGGACCAAATCATTACTTACCACCATAAATTAAAGAAAGTTTATCTTTCAAGAGACTAGATTTGATCATCAATGTAGATTATACAAGGTAACAGTAGAAATTCTGCAACATATTATTGCCAAGTTGTAAATATTTATCTCCTAATGCATAACTAGTGAGTCATGATCATGTGGTTAGAATTATACATCAAAATTATTTTTTCATGTCTTGTAAATCCTCAGACTACAAATATGTACCTCAAAATGTCCCTGAGAATTCATCCAATAAATTGTACTGGAATGAGGCCATTACTATTACCATAGAAGGAACTTAGCTCGAATCACTTGAACAGTGATCCATAAAAAGTTATGAACAGTATTTTTAATAGGTGTTGCTTTGCCAAAACCTCAGTACCTTTGATTTACATCGGTCAAAACGACTTAAAATATGGACCTAGTCGATCAAAATTGTAAGATGAAGTACATATCTCTCCTGTTGACCTATATGCCATTAGAAGGTTACCAAGGATGTGTTGTGAGACTTCGGCAAACAAATTTACATCCCAGTACTTTATTCAAACATAAAAGCAATTATTTTATCACATTGTTTAATAGTATACAGTGCATGAAATATAAAAGAATAATAACAGGATAGTGACTTTTCCTAGAATTGTTTTTAGTTGAACTTTATTGAAAAAGTTTTGAAGAATGAAATGAAGATCAATAATAATGATGAGAATAATAATAACTGACATACAGGACACTGAAGAGTGCAAGTCATTTTTCATGTATTATCTCCTTTGACCCTCATAGCAACCCTGTTAACCAGTACATATATTATTAACCTTGCCTTAGAGATGTGAAAACTCAAGCTGAGAAGTGACATGCAACTTGCACATGGTCAAAAAGCGATTAAGTGTAATACGTGGGTTTTGAACCTAGGTTTTACTGACTATAAATGAGCCTTCTATCTATTATAGAACAATAGAACAGATGAGCTAAAATATGATTTTTAAAACTCCTGTTAGAATTACATCCTGTATAGGGAACAGCATGATTTGTGGTCATAGCAGACCAAATGCAGAGGAATAATCCCTTACAGAGAGTAGTTAATGCAAAAGCAAATGTGATATCTTGGTTCACAAATATGAATAAGGAATGGAGGACGAAGGCTATCTTTCTCAAAGTGAAAAGGAAAGGGACATAAGTATAGGAGTCAAGAGCTCTAGTTTCTCTTCTTGACTCTGCCAGTAACTATTTAATCTTGGGCAAATTAAGCAACTTCCTTTGCTCTCAGTTATTTGGAGGACAAGTCCAGCAAGAACCATATGATCAGTAGTGGTAACTAGGTGGGGCAGTGAGCCAATAGAGTACTATACATGGCATCAAGAAGACCTGAGTTCAGTGTTAGACACTTACTAGATGTATGACTCTGGGAAAGTCATTTAAATTCAGTTTGTCTCAATTTTCTCAACTGAAAATGAGGATAATTACCTTACAGGGCTATTGCGGAGATCAAATGAGAAATTTGTAAAGCCCTTAACAGTGACTAGCACAAAGTAGGCACTATGTAAAAACTTATTCCCTTGCTTTCCTTTTTTCAAGCTCTTAAGCTGATGTCCACCTGTGGATTGGAAATTCTTAGAGTGCTGGATTAGATAGGTATGGGGCATGGAAATATGGAAGATGGCCCAGAGAAGAACTATAGAGATGAGCTAATCCAATGAAGATAGAGACTGATAAGGAACTCAAGGAGTTAGGAACACTGAATTTGGAAAAGAAAATACCAAAGAAGTGATTTTTGAACCATTATTGACCACATATCTATGGTCATTAGAAAAAGTAAATAGTAGCTGTTCTCTAAGGAGTCGAGAACATAAAGAAAGAGAAATGAAAGAAATGAGATTATATTGCAGTGAAGACTAAAAAAATTAATCTGAATGGGATCCCCAGAGAAGCTACTGGTGCTCCTTAATCAGAGGGTCTTAATAACAGTTACTCATCTGTCAAGATGATTTCAGGGTTGCAGGTCCTGTCTGCAGGCAATTGAATAGGCTAAATGTCTATTCAGGATCCTTTCCATCCCCATGATTCTTCAGTAGTATAATATTATGCATAAATAGTGTAATACCAAATTACCCCATTTATACATTTTATGTATCTATTAATATGGGCAACAGCTTCCTTTCCATTTTGCCAGCAAAGTTTTGAATACAAATGTAACTCTGAATCTCCCCATTACAAGTCTCCATTCAGAGCTAATTGCCTTGCAGAACACTTAAGGAGTCATTTTTCATTATGATGGTGAGCAAGGGGAAGGCAGATGGCACAGTAATTTTATTGATTTGATGATCCTTGCCTAACATGTTGAATAAATGGAATTCAATGTATGGTCACTGCATTCGGGGTCCTAGGATACTTGACTTTAGTTCAAATTGTGTCAGACAATAGTTTTCAGTGAACAAAATGTCACTTGCTCCTTAAAGCTTTTAGATGATTTTCTCTCTCTATTCAGAAGTCTCCCAAACCACCCTTTCAAGCCCATTTGGGACCTTCTGGACTGATCTAAGCCTGTGAGCATCCAGTGAAGGGGGTGAGCAAGTATTTGTTGTTAATATAATGAATTTGTTTCAGATATCTAAACACCCAGACCAGAGCAATAATAAAACACATATATACTTCATCTAAATGAGCTGTGCTTGTTTCCAAGGAAAAGAACAGGTGGAAAGGGCATGAATCACTCTCCTCTCACATATGCATGAACTCTTTCCCTAAATGATTTAATAGAAACATCTTTCTGGCTTCAAAGAGTTAATGCATTTCTTAGTACCGCCCTGCTCCCAATACTCCTGCAACTCTCCTATATAAGCATTTTCAAGGGACTTAAAAATAAATTGATATTAAACATGAAAGCACTCTGGATAATTATTACTGCACAGTTTTTTTAAGGAGAGAAACTGAGATATATAACTATATAAAAGTCATGCATCTATATGTGCACTGGGTGAGGTTAATTTCAGAGTCTCGTCTGGCCTTGTGTAACTTTGCTAAGAAGATATTCCAAGTTTTCTGGTTCTCTCAGGGCAAGCATGCTTAGACACTAAAATAACTTCTTTAAGAGGAAAATGGAGTCATTGCCCTGGAGATGTTTTGCTCCCAGCTGGAAGTTTCCTTGCTATTTCCAGTCACTTACAAGGTAGAGAAGCAGATGATGAGCATGAGTCTGAGGGCATCCTCAGCCTACTGTTGGGGAACCTTCTCATTTGGATTAAATCATCAGAATGGAGGAAGAAGAGAAGGTGCCTACCTCCAGCCTCCTCTCTCCCTGACTGGCTTGGCTGCCAATCAACATCAAGCAATTGGATCGATCAATTAAACTACAACATCCATCTGACAAGTTGCAAGACATTTCATATCTAGACAGGTATTTATATAATCTTTTCAAGATAATTAGAAGATACCCTGTTTTGCAGAGCTAAACCCAGCAAGCGAGCTGTGCCTTGAGCTTGGCATAACAGCAATCCTTTGTGCTCACCCTCTGGATGAACACTGCTGCAGCAAATTCACCAAATTGTTTCTGGTGGTGAAGTCCTGCTGTGAATCAGACTTGTCACGTTGTTACTGCTATACGTCATTGTCAGGGTTACAGCTCATTCTGCAGCATGTAAGTATTAAGAACTCCCCACACTAAAGTGGGTCCGCCCAACTAGGGGCGTGGCTCCACCCCACTGGGGGCGTGGCTCCAACAGGTATCCTTGCTTGCAAGTGGCTTCCCTCACTTTCCAATTAATTTTGTTTGATTCCTGATTCTCCTATCTCTACCCTGCTTTGCTTGGTTCTGACTACTCACAGGTTAGAGGCTGGTTCTGTCCAACTGACAGTCATTAGCTATTTCTTCTTTCTCACCAATATAACATTCCTACTTAAATCCTAGCAACCTCATGTGAAACTCTCAAGCACGCTTGTGAAAGAGAAAAATGCAATTAAGGATCAATTTAAAAAATTGTTGATCAATGATTTTAAGTAGTGCTACACTTAAAAAAAATCACAGGGTCAACTTCTAGCATATGAAGCAATGGCAAAATTTACATTCTTACTTTACACCCAGAACTATACTTAGTCATTTGGTTACATCAGAGACAACTTGTCTCTTTTAAGCAAATCTTTATTTTCTCCTTTGGATCTGTAAATTGATTTGTTGAGTTGCTTTCTCTCTCACTTTTTTTTCTGACTTGTTTATTTACTTTTAGATTACAAGATTCATTTACAGAATCACTTGAGTTTCACATTTTCTCTCCTCCCTTCTCTCCCTCCCCCCATGGTGGCGTACAATCATGTATGGGATCTGCAAACATTGAGTTGCTTTCTCAATGGCAGTGTCCTAGAAAGCATTTGAGTGGGTGGCCTATGGACATTATTTGTTGGCAGATGTTTGAAAGATAACAGCAGTGCTGCATAACCTCATGTGGTCATTTGATCAATATTCTTGTGTGAGTATCATTCAACCTTGAGAAAAGCTAACGTACAGCAATTTACAATCCTGTGAGATTTAGGGGAAGTTATTTATTTTCATGGTTCAATATAGGAAATTATTGTGAAAGCTAGAAGTACTCTATATAAACGTAAATAAAATGTCATATGGGATCACAGATTGAGGATGGGAAAGGACTTTAGAAGTCATATAGCCTCAGGGAGATCAAAAAATTTACCTAAGGTCACACAAGGAGTCAGATGGTGGAGCTAGCATTTGAACCCTGCTCTTCCAGCTTCAAAGGCAACTCTTTTTTCACAGTCCTATTGCAAAGGAAAGCAATGAAAGTCCAAATCAAGAAGAAGGAAAAGTTTTGTGATCGACGTAAAACATGCCATACTGAAAATATTACTTGATGGTATGCTTGGTGGTTTCAGTGACCAATGTTTTGATTTTCATTGCCCCTCAAAGCCAGAGAACTACATTTTAATAGGTATATTCTATAAAAGATACAAGTGCTGGTTTTACATTTTAAACCCATGAAATGTGGCTTGGATTCTATGTGAAATAATATTATATGGGAAACCATAAAATCCACTGTATCAAAGTTTATAGAACTGAAGTCAACTTTTCTTTGGTTCCTAGCAAAGTTTATAGTGGAAAACTACTTATATTTCTCATCTCTATACTGGAAAAAAAGTTCCTATTTAAAAAAATTGCCACTTAGGGTAATTCTTTTATCCCTTTATTCTTTCAGTCTTTAATTCAACAATTATCTATTGAATACCTACTAAGTGCTGAGGCCTATGGGAGATAAAAAGATGAAAAAGTTATAGCACCCAAAGCACTTTATCTAGTAAGTGAGAAGGAAAGAGCACACATATAAATAGCTAGTCCTAGGTAGAACCTGATAAGACCCACAAAAGGGGGACTAGGGCCAAAAAAGACTAGTACTACAGGCAAGAGCCTAGTTACAGCTTGATCAGGGTTTCAGGGGTCAGGTAAAAGACCTCTCAGCCTGCCAATCTTCTCATCAACTATGATAGAAAACTTCACTCTCCTACAGCTAAATCATTATTTGCCTTTTTTACTTTTATTCTCTGACAATTATGCAATGGAATTTTTTGCAGAGACTACATGACCTATGAATTAAAGATTTAGCTGTTATCATAAAGACTGAGTTCACATCTCATCTGCAGACCAGCTCTCTTGCCTTACAAGTGGATAAATCTATAGACACGGCTGGACTTGCTTTTTTTCTTATATTCCTCTGATATCAGCACCAGCTAATCATGGGAGATATTTTTGTATGTGAATGACTGGCAACAAACACAAATGATGCTGAAATATTCAGTGTTGGGCATTTTTTTAATCTCATAGTTTTTTCTAAAACAAATATCTTCATATTTGTATTAAGGGTATGAGTGCAATAGTTGATAAAACTTTGACATTAGGCTAGCACTACCAGAACCAGTGGTCATATTCTTCACTGCCATGCACTAGTAGTTAAAAAATATGCTTAAGAATGTTTTTGATGAAGCAATAACAATTGCTAATTTTATTAAATATTAACCCTTGCATATATA
This sequence comes from Pseudocheirus occidentalis, assembly GCA_028646575.1. Taxonomy (NCBI): domain Eukaryota; kingdom Metazoa; phylum Chordata; class Mammalia; order Diprotodontia; family Pseudocheiridae; genus Pseudocheirus; species Pseudocheirus occidentalis. The sequence continues at coordinate 78,200,240 of CM053598.1, forward strand.
TTCAGTATTCTATGATGAAATGGGAGGTATGCATAAAACACTTCTGCTGCATACTGAAGTATGATGACTGCCTTGAGGAAATGCATGTGTATGACTAAATTGAGAGCAAAACTAGACATTTTCCTCCCAGAACATTGTTTTTTAAAAAAATATATGGTTATTCCAAAAAGACTATTGTACAATGTGAAAGAGTTTGCAGATCCTATACATGATTGTATGCCACCATGGTGGGGGTGGGGGTGGGGAGGAAGGGGAGAAAAATCTGAAACTCAAGTGACTCTGGAACTGAATCTTGTAACCTAAAAGTAAACAAACAAGTCAATAAAATAAAAAAAAAGAAAAAGAAAATTTTAAAAAAATGGTTATTCGAACTTAGGTATTTGACAAGACATTTTCTTGAAAATGAATCAAGAAAGGCTGTAACTTCAAGGAAAATAACAAAAAGTAATTTTTCCAATGCTGAAATTTGAGCTTTGGAACAAGAATGATAATTTTGAAAAGGCTGTATCTGCTACCCTGAGTGTAACAGCTTCCCAATATTTAGATTTTTCTGATGAGGTCAATGGTGATATTAATGAATGCCTAATGAAATATGCTAACATTTGGAAATCTGCATAACTCATTGACCCAATATTTTCCAAATGACCAATGAATGATGTTACAAGAAGACGAAGGCATAGCTATCACAGGATAAGTTGTGATCATACTTGTTTTAATCAAATCCAAAATGATGCCGTCATAACAGAAGCGTGATAACCCCTATAAAATATAGAACAAAAGGAGTGTATCCTTCCAATTGTCCAGAGAAGGAGATTCCTCTCCCAAATTCTATTACTGGTACCATCATTCTCTTAGTCACTCAAGCTTGAATTCTCAGACTTTGATTTTTCCTTTCCCCGTCATATAATTTTTTCTAAAAATCTATTTGTTCTCTCTCAAAATCTTTTAGTGACTCCCCATTACCCATTAAGTTAAATTCTAAATCTTCCAACATGGCTTTTCCAGTTAAAATACAATTAATCAGTAAGGATTTAAGGGCCCACCATGTTTCAGACACCCAGCATATTTATTTATTGGAACTACGAAAACGAAAATTTGAAAGTCTTTGACCTATTAAGGAGCTTACATTTAATTAGGAGAGACAGCATGTACGTGTATTACTACATGAAAATTTGCCATAAAGAAATATAAAGCAATTGGGGAGGGGTGTGTTATAATAACAACTAGGAGCATCAGGAAAGGCTTCATCAAGCAGGCGATACTTCAGCTGAACTTTGAAGGACCCTACGGATTGTAAAAGGCACTGGAGAAAAGGGAGTGCATTTTAGGTTTGACTGTAGTCACTTCAAAAGCACAAAGGGAGCAGATAAGAGTGTCATGTGTGATCAACAGAAAGGAGGTCAAATTTGCCAGCTTATGTGAAGTTTCACAACCTTGGCACGTTCCTTACCTCTTTACTCTCCCTTATCCCATATATCTAACTCATTGTCAAAACTTGTCATTTTTGCCTTCTTAAAATATCTTGTACACCTCCTCCTGTCTCTACAAAGCAATTGCTTCAGTTCAGGTTCTCATCACTTCTTGCTGGGACTATTACTAACAGCCTTCTAACTCCCCTGACTCAGGTCTCCCCAATACCGAGCTATACTTCATCCAGATGCCAAGGTGATTTCCTTAATGTCAGATCCTCATGGATCTGACAGTATCATCTCTTATTCAATAAACTCTAGTGTCTCCCTATGACCTCCTGAATAAAGTCCACCGTTTGGCATTCATGGCTCTTCTCAGCCTTACCCTTTCCTACATTTCCAATCTTTTCTCACTTTGCTCTCCTCCAGATATTCCATAACTCTACAACCTAGTGATATGTTAGATTTCCTTTTCCTATCACAGGAGATGCCACTTCCTATCTCTGTGCCTTTGGACTGTCTGTCTCGCATTCCTAGAATGTACCTGCACCTCTTAATGTCCCTGAATTCTTCCAACACTTAGCTCGAATATCACCTTTTGCAAAAGGCCTTCCTCATCTTCTCAGTCACTTGAGACTTTATCTAGAAGGCTACTTTCTCTCTGGGGGGGTCATCTCCAGTCATCCTGATCTACATCTTTCCATTGGACCCAGATGCCAAAGGAGAAGATAAGTAAGGTCGGTGACCTTGTACAGCCCTGTCTCACTTAAATCCAATTCACCTGCAAGTCATAGCATCATTTTCCTGATGTCATGATCCTAAGAACAAAGGACAAACCACCACTACCACCACCACAACTACCTTCTTTCTTCTGGATATCTGTTCTTAAGTAGTATAAGAACCTATTTACTTTCATTTTGCACCCTTCTCCACAAAGTATATAAACTCCTTGAGGGAAAGGATTGTTTTTTTTATTCCCAGTGCTTAAGACAGTGCCTGGCATGTAGGAAGTCCTTAATAAACACTTGCTGGCTAATTGATTTTTGTATAATATAACTGGAAGATAGGTTGGAGACTGATTGTGAAAGGCTTTAAATGCCAAATGGCTTTTTTGCCTAAATTTTATGTAAAAAGAAGGGAGAGACTCTAAGGCAGAGGTAAGGGAGCAGTGCCTTGCAGACATGGGGTTAATCACTCCAAAGGTAGAGTAATTGGAAATGGGATGTCATGTGTGAGGAACAGAGAGGCCAATTTGGCTATATCACAGAGTGAGGGAGAGGTAGTAATTACCAATAAGCCTGGAAAGAGAGTTTAGGGCCAGGTTGCATAAGATTTAAAAAGCTAAACAGAGGAATTTTTATTTTATCCTGGAGTCAATAAGAAGCCACTGAAATTAGTTGACAGGGGAGTCACATGATCAAATTTGCTTTTAATGAAAAGTAATTTGGCAAAAGTATGTAGAGCAGACTGAAATGTGAGATACTTGCAATAACCTGGGTAAGGATTGAGAAGGGCCTAAATAAAGGTGATAGCTAGATGAGGCGAGACAAGGATTTGAATGGGAGAGATTTTGTGAAGGTAGAAAGGGTAAGATTTGGCAACTGATTGGGCATATAGAGTAAGGGAAAAAGGAGTCAAGAATAACACTGCATTGGGGGCGGCTAGGTGGCACAGTCAATAGAGTACCAGCCTTGAAGTCAGAAAGACCTGAGTTCAAATCTGACCTCAGACACTTAACCCAAAAACTAGCCATGTGACCTTGGACAAGTCACTTAACCCCAACTGCCCTCCCAAAAAAAAAGCAAAAAACAAAAGAATAACACTGCATTTACAAATTTGGGAGTGTGGATTTATGGTATTGTTTTGAATACAAAGAGGGAGGTTTGGAAGAGGGGATGTTTTAGGGGTGAAAATAATGAGTCCAGCTTGAGAAATACCGACTTTAGAATATCTCTAGAACTAACTAGCTTAAAAAGTGTAATAGTCAGTATGTGCTTGGTGACTGAAGCTCAGGGAAGAGACTAATTCTGTATATATAGACCTGGGAGTCACTCTCTGGGAGGGGAGATGATATGGATGCCCAAGGGATCTGATGAAGTTATTAAGAGATAGAGTTTAGGGGAAGAAGAGAGCCTAGGAAAAAATAACTTCGAGAATGCTGACAGGGAGTGTAATGTGAGTAATGAACCAGCAAAGGAGACTGAGGAGCAGTGATAAAAGTAGTAGGCAAACTGGGCGAGCATAGTATCCAAAGTATACAATGTCCAGGAGAAGAAAGTTATCAATGGTGTCACAATGCATTAGGAAGTTCTAGATGGACTAGGATAAAAACAGCTATCCTCTGTATCAATCTGTAGAAGAGAATTTGAAAATCTTAGCCTTACTAACAGCACTATATAGCACTTGGGAGAGATTTTTAGACCAAATAAAAACATTTATTTTTTTAATCTAAAAGAAATCACAAAAGCTCATTTTTTTTTGGTATGGCATATTCTGGCTCTTTGCATTTTCACCTGGCAAAATTAATCTCTTCCTCATTTAATTACTGTGAAAAATACCCGAGCATCAAAATTCACATTCTTTACTCCTAGAGTAACAGTTTTGCTTAACATTTTTATTTATGTTTGGAAAGAACTCTATTTATTTTAGGCCACATTTCATCTTAATGCTACTCTAGAGTGCTCTGGGACCTTGATATCCAGAGGGATTGGAGACAGGCTTGTTGTTTTATACTGCACTACCAACCTAGTTAATGCGCTACCTTTTCCATGGGAACGTCATTATTTAAACCAAGTTCAGGTCAGAGAGGAAAGTGAACAGATGCCTACAGCATAAATCCCACACATAAATGGAGAGAGCTTGGCACCATCGGCTGTGTTTACTCATAGGGACAGTTGGAGGGAAATGGCAGACGGTGCAGTGTGATGGGGATGAGCTGAATGAGTTGAACTCCAGGTATGCCAAAAAGCTGGGCTAATATGCTTTTCCAAATAGCAGTTTGAAAATACCTGAATAGATTGTTTAAGAAAAAAATGAATAATATCACCTCATACATGAAGTGGTCAAGGTACAAACAACAACTATTCTAGCTTTCCTTTGGATTTTGAATGGAAACAAAGTCACTTAAAGGGCCTAACATTTTCAGAAGAGTAAAAATGAAAAGGCTAACCAAAATTCAAATAACAAATAGAGTCATAGATTTGAAATGTCATTAGGTGGGAGGAAAAATCCTTAATAGAACAAGCAAAATGAGCCCGTGTCATTTTTACTTTTTAAAAATTACAAGCTGCTAAAAATTTGCAAAGAAACAGTCAAAAAGGTTTCCATGTGCTTTACATCATTCTTATGCCATCATTGGAATGCAGGAACAGATCAAAGTTATTTTATCTGTGAAGTATATTTCTGGAGCTTCCCAACCCCAACTTTTATGTTTTTGACTCATGACATTGAAGAAAAGGCGTGATCTACCCTACTGCAACACTTAGAAATGGAGGGGGGAATAGGAGTATTTGAAAATTATTTCCTTGCCTGTTTAAGGGTAATCAGAAACTTTATTTTACTGAAACCATCTTAGAGAAGCAATATGTTTTCAACTGAGATGATATAAATTCCAAATAGTTCAACAGATGTGTACAAACAATTTCTCATCTCCCTTGGAAATATAGCAATGTAATAGCAAAGACACCATACTCTAGAATGACTTTTTTAAAAAAAAGCAATCAAGGTTAAGTGACTTGACTAGGGTCACACATCTAGTAAGTATCTGAGGTTGCATTTGAACACAGGACCTCCTGACTCCAGGGCCAGTGCTCTACCCACTGCACCACTCAGATTACACAGATGGCATCCTTTCTACAATGAAGACTTTAACACTCATGGGGTGGCTAGGTGGTGCAGTGAGTAGAGCACTGGCCCTGGAGTCAGGAGGACCTGAGTTCAAATACGCCCTCAGACACTTGACACACTTACTAGCCATGTGACTTTGGGCAAGTCACTTAACCCCAATTGCCCTCCAAAAAGAAAAACAAAAACAAAACAAAGACTTTAATGCTCAGTCAGGACCTTGTTTGCCTGAACTTTATTTGACAGCAACAATTCACCTACTGACCACCTAATAATTTGGTACACTAATTTATTTTCACAATTTACATTTGAAAATGATACTTGAGCCAAATGTGATCACTTGTATAATGAATAATATGAGGAAGCTAAACATCTTTGTTTTTTTATTAAGATCTTTAAAAAAAACTAGATAGATGGTAGTCATTAATTGACATGCTGAGTGCTTAATGTACTATGTGCCGCAGTATAGGTAGGTTCGTGCAAGGACATCAGGTAAAAGATCTCATCATCATAGGACCAAGAGACCAGTGAGCTAGATATGGAAAGGACTTTGGAAGTCAACTGATCCAACCTCCCCATTTTACAAAAAGAACATTGTATCCTAGAGAGAATAAATGATTCCCCAAGGTTACATGACAAGACACAGAGGCCCTAGGAGAACTCAGACTCATCTTCACATAATTTATCTAAAGGTGATTATCACTATGTAGTTAACCAAGTGCATTTTATTTCACAAACCTTGTATCATGCTTTCTTTAAGTCTTCATTCATGGTGCCTATTTAAAACCAAATATTTATATGAAAGGGAAAATAATCATCCAGTTCTTCACAAACAACACGTCAATATTCAATCTTTTTAAACACAACATTCTGAAGATGATGATGACATTAGTAATGTTCTCTCTGGCATTACAACTAGATTTCCAAAGAAGAAGAAACTGAAGATTTAGAGAGCTTGAGAATTTTCCTATTCATATAAAATATACCTTCAAATTCTCTTCATCAAGAGTAGTTTTAACCTAATGGATATCCATCCTATCCAATTGAGGCTTTTGTCGCATACCTACTACATGCAAGATATACTGTTAGATTTTGGGGATATACACACATATTCATACACACATACACATATGTATGTGTATGTGTACACACACACAAATAAGAATCATTCCTTCTAAGCAACTTACATTCTACTGAGGATTCAGGGATGGGAGTGGGTAGGGACAGTATATAACTACAGATAAATTTACACATGATTATTGAAGGGAAAGGGAATTAATAGGAAAGATTTCATATAGAATTTGGTTAATAAATTGAGTTTTCAAGGAAATCAAGGATCCTAAAGTTAAGAGATGAGGATGGAGCACATTAGTGGTCTAGGGAACAGTTTTGTTAAAGACATGGTAGTAGAGAAAGCATGACACATTAGAGATCAGAAAATAAAATGGTCTAACTGGAATGTGGAATATACGAGAGAGAATAGAGGGAAGTAGTCCAGGAAAAGAGAGTCTGCAGCTCACTTGTGAAGGGCTTGAAGTGACAGCGTGAAGAGTTTGTATTTTACTTCAGAAACAAGAGGGAATTACTGAAGCATATTGAACAGAGGAGTGATGCGGTCAGATTTATGCTTCTGGAAACTTATTTGAAGCCATAGGGAGGATAAATTTGAAAGGGGAAGGACTAGAAACTTGGAGTTCAATTAAAAGACTACTACTGCAATAGTCAGGTGAAGGTGATAAAGGCCTGAACTAGGTTGGTGGACATATGATTAGAGGGGACATGGTATATGTGTGTATGTATACACACATGCCTGTATACACACATACTGTATACATACATATTAATCACTCATATACGTGCATATATGTAAACATATGTATGAGTGATTAATTCTGATATTTTTGTCTTTTTATAATGAAGGGTCAAATATGGATATCAGGAAATATCTAGATTCTAGATCTTTTTGTTCCCCTTGAAAATGATTCAATGATCATTTAAATAAGAGGTAATGTGATACAGTGGATAGAACAGTGGATTTGGAGTCAGAGGAGTCAAGTTTCAATTCTCCCTCTGCTGCTTATGACCCTGTGATCTTAAACAAGTTGCTAAACCTCTCTAGACCTCAGTTTCTTCAACTGGACAGTTGCCTGATAGCTCTAAATCCATGATCTGATGATCAGCATTAAGTAGTCAAGGACTGTCATTCTGGAAGAAGTCTTCTTCAGAAGAGTATGTACATTTGAATGATGCTAATTAGCACACCTTCACTATATAGTCTATAATTCTCCCCAAATACCACTTTAGTCTAAGAATACATTACCTAAAGCGAGGTAGAATTAACCAGTTAATAAGGCATGTAAAATGCGAAGCAGCCAAATAACAACCACATTGTTATTCTGCTCATTTTCATCTTTCAGAATTTTAAAGGTGAAGGAGACAAGACTATTGGCAATTGTCTTCCCTCTCTACAGCAGTGAATTGTATTGTCAGGGGTCTAAAAGAACCTGGATGCATATAACACAGACCTGTTTTCATTAATGGAAGTGTTTGCTTTGGATCCTATCCCAGTTTTAAAACATTTCCATTAGCTGAGCACAGTATCTACAATTATCCATCTTATCTGACCAGGGCAAAATCACTCTAGATGCTGTGCCCAGTTTTACAAAATGATGCTGAAAGCAGAATAGTAGGGGATGCATCCGGATGAAAATCAAACACATCTTTTTTGGACTACCACCTACAAATGGTCTATGTGTATACAAACACCTGTAATAAATATAAGCAAAGACTATGAATGCACTACATCCACAGTCCTTTGCTCTGATTCAGTAAAATCCGGCAGTGATAAAAATATCCCTATCCAAACCTTTAGTTTCTTTCTTTTGAGGTTTCATATTTTCATATTTCTTGTGGTAGTAAATATAGAGAGCAGAGACATAGACGTATGTAGGAAGAAGGTCAAAACAAAGTAGAACACAGGGTAAAACCCTCACAAGGGAAGGAGGTGTAGCCCGGGTGATGAGATCATCATCAATTACCTTTATTGAAAACCTTCCTGGAACATAGCACTCTATTATATGCTTAGAAATGGAAGGGTAAAGAAAATTGATTTTAAAAAGTCCTTGCCCTCAAAACGCATGCATTTCATTAAAGTTGGCTAGGAAGAGCAATTAGGAAATAGAAGAATAAAAGGAAGAAGGAAGCAGAGGGAGTACGGCAGGCCTGAGGATGTAAAAACAAGGGCAGGCTGTGCTTGGCCTTTGATTGAAGTCCAACTACATAGTCAATGTTAATGAAGGTTTATAAGCATAAAGAACATGCTCCACACCAGACCTCCATCATGGTACTGATAACCTAAAGGACATTGAGGAGTTGGCTTTTACTAGCTCTCGAACCATTGGAAAAAATTTCTGTTCTTGAATATAGGTCTCATATGTGTGCTTACACATTTGGTACAAGCAGAAATACAAATATATAGATGACTGGGGGAAAATGGTCCTGTTCTGACTGAGGACTGTGCAACAAATCCCATGTTCTGAGCTACTGTGGGACATTTCTGTTACTTCTTTTCCAGTTCAAGGGGTTTTAGTAGATTCAAGAGGCATCTCAGCTTTTTTAATGCACAGCATTCAGCGTAGTAAAAAGAGGAGCATCCTGCTCATTTGGAGGCTAAAGAGAAAATGAATTGGATGAGGGAGCCTAGCTATACTATTCAGTGTCTTAGTTACTAGGAATATATCAATGTCCATCTTACCTGATTGACCAGGGGGAGGGACTCCTGATGGTCCTCTTGGGAGGCAGAGAAATACAGTCAGAACGGCGGCTTTGTTTCCTGCACATGGTTCTATGGCAATTGGTTTGGGAGCACCCTGGAAAAGAAGATCTGTTTTAAGCGGGTATCATTATATAAAATGTACACATACATTCTTTTATTATGACACAGCATAATACAGTGATAAAGATGTTGGACTTGAAGCCAGGAGGACCTGGGTTTGAATCCTTCCTTTGACAGTTATTAACTGTGTGACCCTGAGTATGTCATTTAATTTCTCTCTTAATTTTCTCATCTAGAGAATGGGCACAATACAATGTTAGCACCTAACTCATGAGAGTATTGAGAAGCTTGAATGACATCATCATCATCAAATTAGCTGGTGCTTTATATGTAGCGCTTTAAGGCTTGCAAAGTATTTTATATTCAGTGTCTTGTTTGACTGTCTCAATAGCTCTGTGAAGCAGGCACTATTATTTCCCCATTGTAGAGATGAGGAAATTGAGGCTGAGAGAAGGACTTGCTCAGGGTCCCATAATGAGAAATGATCTGAGGCAGGGTTTGTAGTCATGTCTCCATGTTTCCCATTCTAGTACTCCCTCCTCTCTAGATCTGGCTGCCTTGTCATAACTAATATAATAGATGCAAAGAATTTGGCACAACTTTGCGTGTTACATAAATGTCATTCATGGTAATACTTTTAACCTTTACAAGGTTCTAGACCTCCTCATATATGTTTAGTCTGTCTTCTCTTTTGGATTCTTCACACATGGGGTTCTGTCTTCTACGTCTTTGAATTCCCAGCACATGCAAAGTGTCATGTACACAGGAGGTAATAAATAAATATTTGTTCAATCAATTTGACTATATTCTATGTGTATTTAGTTGAGCTACAAATTGATGCAAACTAAGATAATTTCCCTCCATTCTCTTCTTTAGCCCATGACATACTAAACAACATCCCTTATCTAATTAAATGATCACAAGTCAGAAGGACTCTGTTGGCAAGTTTTTATGGCAATTTATTCAGTGACATACATATTTAATAACTCCCCAAATGCACTTATATTAAGAATGTGCCTGCAGGAATCAAGGGGGTTGCATGGATGTTTTCCCACTAAAACACCAAAGGAATCATGGGTTAAATACAATACCACCTTCCATACTGTGAGGGTATAATTTTAGCTTAGAGATGGTGATGGAGGTAATACAATTCAAGTCACTCTGCATGAATTACCCTAGGGAGAAATATCAAAGCCACATCTTTGGATAAAGACAAAATTAGGCACAAGAATAAAATGATTTTGCTTTAATTATTGGGATTAATGACTTGTTTGGGTTTCTCCATAGATGCTAACTGACCTGTTCAGAAGTGTCTTAGCTAACATGGTTATTCACCCATATCTGTTAGACTGTTGCAGTTTCCAGAAAGTTTAACAAAGGAGGCATTAAAAATAAAATATGTCATTCTTCATGTAAAATTTAGACTGAAATTTTTGGTGACAATAGTTTTATGTGGTTATAAAAGGTTGTTCCTTTATAGCAGCATAAATCTCAGGTTTTAAAAATTATCATTATGCAGACACAGTTTTGGAGTTTTCAACATAAAGGCCAGTGACCACTAAAGAATTGCAGGTCATAAAAAATTTTCTGAGAAAATGTCGTGAGGTATGTAATTTCCATGGCTTACCTTTGCTTGTTTTATATTAAGTACAGCAATAGGTGTTTTCATAATCTGACCAAGTGTTTAATCTTTAGTAGCTTAGTTTTAAAAATGATGAGTTCAAAATTAGCATAAAATTATATTTTCTCTTTTATAATATATGTGTGTATGCATATGTATTTGGAAGATATATTTGTCACATTCTGAGGCAAAAAAAGGGGAACACATTGTTTTGAATCCTATTCCTAATCTATTAAACTTTATAATTACATGAAAAGTTATACATAACTGTCAACTAATTAATTTAAGTTTTGATCTTTTAGGGCCAGGAATTGTTTCTTTGTTTCCCAAAACCTATCACACTGGTTGACACATACTAGGCACTTAATAAATGCTCAGAAACTGAATAGCAAAAGTCCTCATGCATTACTTGATAGTTCTCTTATATACTATTGATGTTCTCTTTGTGTCTTTTGTGTCTGGTAAAGTATAAAATCCATGGAAGGATGCTGGCTTGTTTTAGCATAAGCTTCTTGTCAAGACCTTTGCATAGAGGGGGGTTTTAATAAATATTTGTTTAGTTCATCTAAGTTCTCTATGTTCCTTATATGGAAAAGCAATCACTGATTCTACTTAGACCTTAATAAACAATAACTTGTTGTTTCTACCTTCCTGTTGGACTAAACACTATATTTGAAATCATGATGTTATTAATACACATGTAACACAGTGATTAGGACCAATTGTACATGTTCCCTCTTCTTTCCCTAAAATATTGGATGAGATCACAGGGTATGGATATTTGTCTGAAGGATACCTCCTAGGGAGACAGACATGGACCCTTAACTCTTGCTGAGGGCACCCTTCTGATTGGTCCTCAATGAGTAGTCCTACCTCTGAGATTACCAATCACTGCATGTCAGGGTAGGGCCAGGGGATGAACTCTTGTTGGAACCACAAGTCTCCCCCATTAATATATAAACCCCTTAAGACAGCGGTTCTCAACTTGTAGGTCACTACACCTTTGGGGGTCAAATGACCCTTTCACAGGGTTCGCCTAAGACCATCAGAAAACAAATATTTCCGATGGTCTTAGGAACCGAGACACCACTCCTCTATCCATCTCCAGGTGGGTCACCCCACATATAGATACGCCCACATACAAGTATTAATGGGTTGTGGCATTAGGAAGGTTGAGAATCACTGCCTTAAGACAATAGATTATTTCATTTCTGTACTTGTAGCTCCAGTGACTAACACAAAGCTTTACACATTCTACAGTCTTAACAGGAATCTAGATGGTGCAATGGATAGAGTGCTGGACTTGGAATAAGGAAAACCTGGGTTTAACTATGGCCTCAGATGCATACTAGCTGTGTGCTCCAGGGCATTCAGTTTTGCCTCAGTTTGCCTCTGTTTCTTCATCTATAAAATGAGCTGGAGAAGCGAATGGCAAACCTTTATAATGTTTCTGCCAAGAAAACCCCAAATGGTGTCATGGAGAGTAGGACATGTCTGAAAATGATGGAACAACAACAAATGGTCTATACAAGCAAGTTTTGACATGGCTCAAAGCTTTTTGATTGTTTCTTTTCTTTTCCTGTGCCTTTTATCTCCTGGAATTCCAGATGATGGCACAGAAATTGTCTGGAGGATACTGGTGATATTTGTCCCATTTTCTTTTCTTTTTTTTGATATATAAATATATATTGCTTTTTTCCATTAAAGACAGAAGATACATGTACACAGAGTCAAAACTTAACATTTTGACTGAATGATAAAAGAATGAGAAGCCTTAAATGTTTAGAACAATCCCAATTCAGCATGTCTGTGTAATTCAAATTTATGATTTTCCTATGTTTAACCAGAGTGTGTTAAAGGAATTTTAAAAATTGAATAGGTTGTAAATACAATAGGATAAGAGAGTTGACAAAGTGTCAATTGAAATTACAAATCAGGGGGCGACTAGGTGGCGCAGTGAATAGAGCACCGGCCCTGGAGTCAGGAGTACCTGAGTTCAAATCCGGCCTCAGACACTTAACACAAAAACTAGCCGTGTGACCTTGGGCAAGTTGCTTAACCCCAACCTGCCCTCCAAAAAAAAAAAAAAAGGCAAAAAAAAAAAGAAATTACAAATCAGGATAGCTGTGTTTAATTTACCATTCACATGGCATAACACAGTGTATGTCCAAAAAATATTAAGATAAGAAAAGTCACATTTATTCAAGGTAGTGTCTGGTCAAGGTGCCTTCTCTTTGGTAGTCATTAAGAGAAGAATTCTCTGGTCAGCCTTGTAGCATTGACACAGGAAGGGGCATTTTGAGTTCGCTCAGAGAGCAAGGCATGTCTTCTCATGCTTCTTGTGTTTGATTGTCAAATTTTCTGTTCATTTCTGGTTTTTTCAGCAAGAATGCTTGAAAGTCCTCCACTTCACTGAATGATCATATTTTCCACTGGAACATTATTCTCAATTTTGCTAGGTAGGTGATTCTTGGTTTTAATCCCAGCTCCCTTGATCTTTGAAATATCATATTCCAGTCCCTTCGATCCCTCAGTGTGGAAGCTGCCAGATCCTGGGTTATCCTAATTGTGTTTCCACAGTATTCAAATGGTTTTCTTTTGGCAGCCTGTAATATTTTCTCCTTTAACTGGGTATTCTGGAACCTGGCAATAACATTTCTAGGAGTTTTCTTTTGGGAATCTTTTGCAAGAGGTGATTGGTAAATTCTTTCAAGTTCTATTTTGCCCTTTCAATCTAACACATCAGGGCAATTTCCCTTGAGAATTTCTTGAAAGATGCTTTCTGAGTTCTTTTTTTGATTATGGCTTTCAGGTATACCAATAATTTTCAAATTGTCTCTCCTGGATCTATTTTCCAAGTCAGTGGTTTATTTCTCCCATTTTCTATCCAATCCAGGAGCAGAAAACTATGAGTCAGAAAAATGTCATAGTGAGCTCATATATCCTAAGAGGAATTCATGGATCTTGAGATCCTTCCTGAATATCTTCTCTCTTTCTGTTTCTTCTATGACTAGGTCAGAGATTAATGTGGACTAATTCAGAATGGGTCTTCAATGTGAGTTCAAGTGTTTTCAGTTTCTTGTGAAACTAAGTTCCCTAGTCTGAATCAGGTAGTGGATCTTGGAAGCAGATCTCCTTAAGACCCTACTGATTAGAGAAGAATTTGAGATTAAGAAATGGAAAAGATCTTAGAGGCTATTGAATCCAAGACTTACATTTTGCAGATGAGGAACTGAGACCCCCAAAAAGGAAAGTGACTTGATCAGGGTCACAAGTGACCTTGAAAAAAATGCTGCAGAAGTAGGATATTAATCCAGATTCTCAGCCCCCAAGTCCAGGCAGCCTTCTACCCTCCAGCTGAAGGAATGTAGTCATATAATGGAAGGTGATGGCAGACAGAAGGGATGTGATCCTTGTCAATTTTACTGTTGCCAGGAATTGCCCAAGTGGGGCAGGACTCAGGTGACCAAAAAAAATATTTGCTCAGCTATCCCTTATAGAATCTTCGCATTTTGAGAATAGTCTCATTTGAGTGTTTTACATTCTGAATTTGTTCATGGGCACCTGGGACCCTTTCATGCTTTAAGCATCTTCTGTGGTGGGTGAAATAAAGGTCCCCTTTTGGAGGTTGGATAGCATTATGCATATTTGACAGTCTGAACAAGAGACATACCTAAGCTGCTTTTAGAGATGATTCTACCTTAACTCCAGGTGGAGGCATGGAACAAAAAGAAAAAAAAAGAAACTGACACCCTGGGGGTCAGTTCTGAGGATATCATAGATATAGGTTAACCTAGAAACCTTGGGGGATTAGGAGGAAAAAGTGGGATGGGGTTGTGCTACCAATTACAGATAAATAAAAATGAATACATGTTAGTGACTAAAATTAAAACTAAATCAATTGAATTAAATAATTCAATTGTTATAAACAAAAAAAGTTGAGAAATAAAAATTCTTTCCCATTTAGGGGATTTGGGATAACAAATATGGCAATGTAGCAAGTTGCATATAATCTATCAAAGGATTTTCATATTTAAAAAATTTTGAAATAAAGATTTTAAAATATTGATCATTTTATCCATACCTGGAGAAAGAACTGATGGAGTCTGAATGCAGATACAAGCATATTATTTTTCACTTTCTATTTTTTTGGGGGTGATAGTATCTTATTTCACAACATGCTAAAAAGGAAATATGTTTTGCATGTTGCACTAGTATAATCTATATCAAACTGCTTACTGTTTCAAGCGGGGGGAAGGAAAGAATTAGAACTCAAAATTTAAAAAATGAATGTTAAAAATTGTCTTTATGTGTAATTGGGAAAAATAAAATGTTAAAAAAATACAGCATTGATCAACTTTATTTTTTAATTACAGAGGAAAAAGGTAATAGAGGAAAAATGTGGCAAATAGCCTATAGTACTTAAAAGCAAGAAAAGCAGAGGCAATGAAACTCTTTGCAATATATCAACAACTGAAATGGCCATGAAGTGGAAGAGCACAATGTAGTAGTCCCGGGAAGGTCAATAAATAAGAGATTGTTGATTGCCACTTTTGCCTATGGATCCCTTCAAGATAATTATATAATGTAACTATTATTATATAGAACATATTTGCATTTCTCTACCAAAATTTTCACAAAAGAAATGTTATCTACTAATTACAATTAAAAAAACTAGCAGTTAATACTTTCCTATTTCAAACTCTACCCTAATTAGTGTTATTCAGAGTTCAAAAAAAAAGATTTAATTTGCTTTATAGAATTTTAATACCAGAAACCACTTTTTCATCATTTAACTTTGCAACAGAAAAGTATGGAAAGAAAACTAATATTTTTGATAACCTGAGGCTTATTGTTTAACAAAAACAACATGATAATGAATCAAGTTCATTTCACAATGATATAACCTGCTTGCTGAAAGGTGTAATATATTGTGCATTTTCCATAGTTGCCTTTGAAAGTGATAAGGAACAGGTTTGCCTACAGTGCTTAGCAACCAGGATCTACTCTTAGGCTTTCTCAGGTCTGGTGAGCAGAAAACAGCCAGAATTAAACAATGCCAGAAAAAATCAATAACAGGTTTACAATTAGTATCCCCTGTATTAAGCATAAATTTCTTTTCCAAAGCACTTGCTCAGTACATTCCAGTGTGGTATGGGTTTTATTTTATATTGTTTATACCTAGTATTTTATTTTCAAATCCCCCTTTTTGGCATATACAATATGCTTAAACAATGCAGATATGGATTTCAGCATGTAGTGCCTAATTAAACAAATGAATGACCAGAAAACTTGCTGAGGTTTTCAATGTATTCCTTAAGTCCCTTAGTATGTGTCTTCTGAAGACAAAACCTGGAAACCCTTAGATGGTTTCCCACTGAACTGTTGCCATTTATACTGTGCATTTAGAATATATAAAAGGCTGAACTCAAGTGCTAATTCTTTCATGAAGTATATCCTAACCCGCTCATTTGCTAAGATTCTCCTTCTCCAAATTACTTTAAAATTATGTTGGTTTCCCCCCAGTAAAGTATAAGTTTCTTGAGGGCAAGGGATTGTATCATTTTTATTGTCTGTTCTTACTGGAGTAGATGAATGCACTAAGTAAATGCAGAATGCTCATGGGCCCCCCTTGGAAATTCTCATATATGAGGCTCGATGTGGTTTTTTCTAAAATCCCATAGACTGAGAAAAATCAATTCGATCTTTTCAGATTGCTATGAAAAAGGCCACTGTAGATCCACAATTAAATACTTAAATTGGCAAGACCTCAAATTTTTTTCTTGGATGTGACTTATTGCAGGTGTAGTTTGTAAGCTCTTTTAAGTTTGAACCCTGAAAGGAGTATAAGAGAGTAGAAATTCTAGGAAGGCCATTCAAGAAAATATCTGCTTGATTAGTTTGTCAATAAACAATTATTAAGTGCCTTCTATGTGCCAGGCACTGTGCTAAACACTGGGGTACCAAAGAAAGGCAAAGTACAGTTTGTGCCTTTTAGTCTATTTCTAGTTATTTAGTTTCCATGTAAAACTCTGTACAAATTAGAGAGTAAAAAAAAAAATGCAAAGTAATCACAGTGAGTTATCTTGAGAACTCATAATGTGACCTTATTCCCTCAGCTTTGCTACCTCGGCATAGATTAGCTGCAGCATAAAGATTGATACTATATTATATGTGATGATTTTCCATGATAGCAATGGGCTATGACCAGGAGTTTGGGGTACTAGCCTAAGCTCTATGAGATTACTGTGATCCTGAGGAAGGCCTTCTGGGCTTCAATTTCTCACCAACGAGGTAGTATGTAGTAAGTGATCTCTGATGTGCCTCCCGGCACTAAGTTTCTTTGATTTTGTGGAAGATGAACAAACCAGTAGATTGTGTGATAGGTTTGAGACACTCATATCCTTCGATAACAAACATTTACTTTGAATACTGGAGGCCTTGAAAGTTGCAATCCTATGGAACATTTTTCTCCTTCTACACAGTCACTTCAAGTAGTATATCTAATTTTTAAAGTATATTATTATAACACATGATGAATATATCGTATAAGACTAAATGGCCACCATCGCATGCCAAAAAAGCAATTAGAAAATTGAATCAAGAAATTAAGGATTAATGTGGCTGTGTTATACCTGTCAGCAGTAATAAGTGTTTTGACAAGAACAGAATAAAGTTTGACACGCTGCACAAATACTGATCTGATATATGAGTGAAATATTAAAAATGCACACAACTGCACATTAATCATTTTAACATCTCCAAACTAAAACACTTTTAATGGTATTCTGATCAGAATTCTTCTATAAATAAAAATGAGTCTTTTCCAGCAGCTTGCACAACTTAGTATTTGCCACTTAATGAGTATTTATATTGATACAAAAATGTAGTTTTGAGTCATTAGTAAAGTAGAATTAATTTAGCAAGTATTTGAGGGAGCTAGCCTGTTGTCTCAGTTCACAGGTAATCCAGTGGCTTTTTCCTATAGAATTAATGGAGACCGAGTATTTCAAAAATGGGTTCTTTAGTTTCAGCAGCTTAGACTTAGAAAAGGAGAGCAGAAATTGGATGCTTTCTTTAGTTGCTTTCCACTTTTCAGGAAATGGTATAAGGGAGAAAGGCATGTGATAGTCTTGCTCGAAAGGAGAAGAGCTTGTATTAATGAAAGAAATTAAGCTGAGATACACTTTCAGAAACAGGGTTAAGCTGCATTAGAAGTCCATTCAAAGGGAATAATGTATTACACGAGGGAAAAAGGGAAGGAATAAAACAGAATATTCACAGGCTCAGGATGCTTCAGTCCAGTTTGCAAATTATGACAATTGCAGACTTCATTTTTACCTTATCTTAAGCATTTCTCCTTTTAATTAAAATTTTTCCATGTATAATTGAAATCTACGTGTGTATTTCATTTATATCACTGTGTTAGCAAGGTCTCTGATAGAAACTTGACCAGTTGTTTTTTTGGAATAGAGGACGTTTAGTATTGTGGACTTCCAGACTCTTAAGAAGGGAAGAAAAATGGGTCAGGGGTTTTTTGTTCGTTTGTTTATAGTATAATCTCTTTAGGAGATGTTATTGAATGATTATAGTGCCCTGATTGTGTTGATACTTTTTAACGCTCCAAATGACCATTTATTCTTAATGGTCCTTAAAAACTGTTCCCCTCTTTCTTAACATTTTAAAAATCCCAAACGGAACTCTATAGGTACCACATAATCACAGTATGTGTTATATTTTGTTACCTTCCAAAAGCTCCCAAGTGCAATGAAGGGATGTTTAATGGCTATAAATGGACAGTAGCATGATACCAATAACATCTTAAAAACCAAACACAGCACCAAGTATATTATTCAGGAGATGTGTGACCAGAAAACGAAGTGGACTAGTCAGGTAACAAGAGAGAGATAAGGGATGACTAATCTATGTATCGTACTGGCACCTATATAACATTAAAAATCCTATGGGAAAAGAGCCTCTAGTCCAATGGGTGGGCCCCTCTGGTGGATTTGTAGGAGGATATGCCCAAGTTATGGAGAAGTCATGCAGTTAATGAATTCTACAGTTACTTAAAAGTATAATAGAAAAACTCATTGATAATCTGAAAGCATATACTTTCCATATTGTTGTTATCTGGGAGAGTTAATTTATTAAGCAAGTTACCTAATATAAGCTACCCTTGGCCGTCTGGTAGATCTAACTTAAGCCTCTCCTCTAAAGAACATCCCTTGATTTAATCTTGGTTACATTGAGCTTCTTATTCTACTGTCCCTTAAGCACTTTTATATATATAGCCTTGATTCTGTATACACATTGTTCATGCTATGTTATACATACTTTCCAGAAATTTGTATGTGCCTGTTCTTTACCCTCCAATCAATATGTAGCTTCCTGAAATTATTTTTTTGAAGAATGCAATGTGATGATAGGCAAACAAGACAACACATTTTAACCAAAAGAACAACCTCTTATAGAAGATTGGATAGATAAGACATCTCTGTATTTATTTATCAATCTTTCTCAATACACATGTCTTATACACACATATATACATTCATACATTATTACATACATAAACATATATGTGTGTGTGTTTATAAAAGCATAAAAGATAACAAATATAAACTGATATTTAGATAGACTGAGAATCATTGAGATCCACATTAATATCTACTGGCTGGCAAAAAACCAAAAAACATTGTTTACAGTTGCAGCTAGCTAGTGTTTGGGGGCTAATTGAAGAGATGTTGCTCAATTTCCTGGATGCAGCAAGGCTAGAATTCTTTATGAGAAGCACTTCATAAAGGGTTAAGAGTAAGTGATCCAGGCTGAGTACTGTCAGCAAGCTGATTCTAAGCTCTCTGTCTCTCTCAGGCCAGAAGGCTCTACAATTTAGATCTTGGTGTAAGTGAGAAGTGAAGTTCTAGTTGCCACCTAACCTCATTCAAATCATAGGCAAAGAGCAGAGAGTCCTTTGGTACATTGAGCCAAAGTTAGTATTCAAAGGCTACAGATCATTAAATGGTCATTTCAGTAGATAACTCAATTTTCATTTTCTAAGCAGACCAACTGAACGGGCTCTCCTATAATATCTTTCCCCTAATTTATAAGCTTTTCCAGCCTCATCTGACAATGCATATCAAGAGTAAAATTTAAAAATTATCAACCTAGAAAACTTCATGATGATCCAGATTATAGTCCTTTCTTAAAATTCAATTTTATTTTTAGTTCTGAATTCTCTCTTTTCCCCTCCTTCTTTTACTGAGAAAGCAAGAAAAACAAAACCTGTTACAAACAATACCAAAAAAGTAAAGTACAGAGCTCCTGAACAGGTTTTGTTATTTAAAATTTCAAAAGGCAGAAGTCGATAACACTATAGAATCCAAGACTTAGAAGGGGCCCTTATTGGTCATCAAATCCAGCCTCCCACATAATGTCAGAAATCCTTCTATAACCTGCATAATACATCATCGTTTATATTACACTGTGTTCTAGTGCTTAAGAGGAAGTGTAGAATGGATCACACAAGATTGAGACTGCCTTACTATCTCAGGCTCAGTGCTTTTTCTAACAAGAGACCAGGTAGAAATCATAAATCAAATAGCAATGTTCTTCATTAGGATAGAATAGCAAAGTAAATAATAAGGTAAAATAAAATAGTAGAGGCACAATATGTTTGCCCTCTTCCCCATATACAATTTATATGGTAGTTGGAGAGGGAACAACCATCAGATAACTCATACCCTAAGAGTTCTATTGCAACTCAAACTTATTAGTGGAAAGAACATCAAAATTTGAACTTAAAAACCAGTATGCAACTCTTTCTACCTGTTACAATGGGTAAGGTGTTTAAGGTCTATGATACTCAATTTCACTACCTACTTTACATAGTTGTCGGAAGAAAAACACTATGTAGACACTAAAGCAGTATAGAAAAAATGAGTTATTATTCTAGCAATTGGGCAATCAGTTATTTTTAAAGGCAAATAATTGTTCTATTGTGCTTTTTTGAAGAATTTAAATTGTGACAAAAAATTTCCTCATATTTAGACTAAAATCTGTTTCTTATCCACTGGTACCAGCTTTGTCCTCTGGAGACAGGCAGAATAAATATAATCCCATTTTCCCAGGAGACTCTATAGATATTTGAAGATAATTATCATGCTCTCTCTCTCTTAAACATATTTTCCAGCCAAAAATTTCCACTTCCTTCAGCTGTTCCATATATGGAATTATGTCCAGAACTCTCACCTTTCAAATGGCATTTTGGAGATACATTGAATTTACCAATGTTTCTCCTAAAATGTGGTACCCAGAACTGAATACAAAACTGCAAGGGTGGCCTGAAAAGAACATAACACAGAAGGGCTATTAAGGGCCTCGATACAAAATTGACTTTTAGCAAACTTTTCTATAGCAGTATCTCGAAAGGCTCTTTTTTAACCTCTTGGCCAAATCCGTTACATAGAGTGAATATTAAATTAAAACGTTTATACCTGGGACTGCAGTCATAAAAGAACTAAATCAAGAAGTACTGTGAAAACTGTCAGCAGAAGGAATAAAAGTGCAGATTTTGCAATATTCTTAATGTAGTACCAAATGTTAATAACCCTAGCATAACAAATTACTTTCTACCAAGATTATTATACTGATCGCTGCCTACTGAAAGTGGGAAAAAATATAGATGAAATCTTGAAATTAAGGTAATAATTCCTGTTGTCTGTTCACTATATCAAAAGGCTACATAATCTTCCTTGTTTTGAACTTTAAAAGAATCAATTGTTCCCAGTTGAGTTTTCAGGGAGATAATCAGATATAGTATGAGTCTGGGCTATACCTCAGAAGACTTAAATGCTGGGTCGGACATTGATTAGTCGGGCAATCTAAGGACAAATTGCTCCCCTCTTCTAGCCTCAGTTTCCATTTTGGCAAATTAAAAATTACATCCCCTCTCTACTTCATTGGCCTGCTGTGAGTTCACATAGAATAATTCAACAAACATTCATGTATCCACTCTGAGTAAAGTACAGGGGACACTGAAAGTAAATATGCCTTAAGTCCTGCTTTTAAGGATTTTACACTGTAATGGGACAAAGGACAAGCACACAACTATGCTATAAGGAAGAATGAAATAAATAGAGAAATAGATCTATGAAGGTATTTTAAAAATAGGAAAGTTGGAGTGTTATTGTTACGTGGAGAGTCAAAGTAATGTTTATATGCTAGAAAGCTTTAAACATTTTTTGGTGGAACTTTTCATAGAATATATCATAATCTTCCTGTCTTGGTACTATATGTGAAGTATAAATGAACTTTCAATTACAGTTCCTTTTAGTGACAGATATTCATTATGAATATCATCCCTTGTGGTATTATATAGATAAGGTCCTTGATACACGTTTAGACACAGGTTAGAGGGCTGGGTTGGGCTTATTCCTTGGGGTTTTGAGGTTCCTGTTAGAGCTTCTTCTTCTGGAGAACTCGTTACTAGTCCTTTAATAAGACTCTTAAAAGTTAGTGCGCACAGTGGTGGAGAAAAACCATACTTTCCTGGTATGATTAAATTCATTTTATGTCTTTCTAGTTATGCCAAATAATAGAAAACAGCATAACATTTAAGTCTTATGTCAAAACAAAAAGCAATCCAGCTAATAACCATGATACTGAAATGTAAATGTGATATACCTAAAAAGATATTTAATAATTTTAATAAATACATGCTCTATGGAAAGCATAGCAATTTTTGTACTTTTTGATGCGTGAATCATTTGAACTTAGGGAATTTTAAAAATAAAAGTAATATTTCTCCATATAGATATTAGGTTAGATATCCTGGTAGCAGCTTTGAAGCATTTGAGGAAGTGTTATTTTGTACTAGTGAAGGAAGGAGCTGTAAGAGTTAATACATTATCCCTAGAGAGCAATAGGCACTTTAATCCTAACATTTCATTTTTGTTGTTGTAATTGATTTGCTAATCAAATGCATATTATGCACCATGGGTACACCAGTTAATTTATTGGAAAAATTCAAAGTCATGGGAAGAAAAATTAAGTAGAATTAACCCTAGTGTGTATCTACATGTAGTGGAAAGCCACAATGACACTTCTTTGGTGAGATTCCTCTGAAATATGGGTGTGTGTAAGGGGATTGTCAAATATTTGTTCAGCTCCCTGGTAAAAAATAATTCACTGAATTTCCTCAATTGGAAAAAGGTGATTGAACAGTTACTGTATGGCACCAGTCCCTGAACTATAGTGGTAGAATTATTGACAAAGAAAAAAGGCATATAGAGGGTTGCTTCTCCCAGACCACTTTTTTGGATGTCTACATGGCAGACTCTTTAGTCACTCATCTCTCTCTTCTGTATGACTGGATTACCCCATTTTAGTTACCTAGATTATACTATTTAATCAAAGCATCCATGATCCCTTTCTATATGTTGTTGTGGGCCAAGATGATAGTGGAACTGGGGTGGCTTAGGTTAACCCCTACTCTAAACCATTTTCAAGCACTGTCCCTGGAAAAGGAATTGTTTCTTTGAAACCTCAGGTCTCAGGGATCCATTACATCAGATGTAGAACAATTACCAAGATGGTTCTGCATCTGTGGAGAATGGAACTCCCCAAAGCTTTGGTAGATGGTTTCATTTAGTTGTTGTGGCTGAAAAAACTTGTCATCTTACAATGAGCTTCCTAAAGATAAATTTATCCAAACCCATTGAAGCTGGTCCTTAACATGACAGATCTTTGATCTGTCTTAAATCCATGGACCTCAAGCCTTTCCAGTTCAGTGGGACCTTACTCTTCCTGGTGCAGCCATTGAGAACCCAGGGTCTTCTCCAAGCCACAAGGAAGAGGGCTCTAGTGGAACACCATATTCTAATGAAAACATTAAAATCATAATTTAGTTTTTCAGAACACATGTTTTAGAAGTAAATAAGATGCTGCATTGGTTGGAAAGTTTAGGGTGAAAAGTCACTCAAGATGTTCAGCTTCCTCACAGCTGGAATGTTAAAACAACTAAGCTATTTTCTTTGGGCAGATAGCTGTATTTTGAACATAGTTTATCAGGGCAGATGTTGTAGGCCAAGACTTTCAGGGTCCTTGGTTGGCCACATTAGCTCCCCAGTTCTACAAAGGTCATTAGGCAGATATGCAAGGAAAGTATAATCTTGTTGGGTGGATGCTCTCAATCTAAAGAAAGTACTGAGTTAATTTGCAAGTCTTGATTGTAATACCCTGTTTGTGCCTCTGGACATGGTCCCAGGATAAAGAGCTTAAGGAATGATTGATTGGCTTTGGGTTGGGGTAGAGAAAGATCCAGACCAAGGGTGTTTCCTTGCATTCTGCTAAGGGTATATAAACCTTGTATCTTCCATGTATCTTTGGCTCTGTATGAAATAGGTCTGCAATAAACAGACTATGGAATACAATCCTGTCTCTCTTCCTCTTTCTTATTCAGCTAGAAGCTCTCTCTCTCTGTCCCTTTATTTCACTCAGCTGGTAGCTAGGCCTAGACTGTGCTAGCCACAGCAGGCAGACTTATTTTTTTTCTTCTCTGTAGGTCTCTAAACAACTGAAAAGCAGTCTTTTTACCTCTCTGCTCTTTCCACAGTGTACCTAACTCAGCATTCCTTGAATTGCAGGTGGAAGTTTAGGAGAAAGGGGAGTAGGACAAGATGGGATTGGGCTGCAGATGGGGCTGTGCAGAGCTGTTGTGCATTAGCTCCAGTCATCAGCAATTTCTGGTCTGAGTATGGGACCTACTTAGTTGACTTAATGCCACTTCTTAGCATTCATCTCTGGTTTCAGATATTTTTAGTCAAATAGTTTGATCTAAGCCACCTCATCAGAGTTTGTGTTAAACAATGCAACATATCAGGGTGAATAACATATCTCTCAAATTCAGTTTTCTCCTAAAGCTCTTTGTTCATTGCAACTGAAAATTAATGACCAGTGTCTGTGAAATGATCCTTCCTCTGGTTAGACTCACACTGCTTTACTAACTCCCTCTTGGTCCTACTAATTATCCAATTGATTAGGCCTTTGAGGAACCTTCTGTCACTGGGTGTGGTCCATTACACACATCTGGCTTTTTATTCTTTTCTTTTTTTAAAAGAGACACTGTAGATTAATTAAAATAAGCCAAGTAGAAATGCAGAAAACAATAGGGGAAATTCTTGGTCTTTTACAAACCAGTCTCTAACAGAAAAGCCAGAAAATGATTCTGTGTTGAATTTCTTTCTAAGCTATTTTGGAAATGATTATGAAGTACCATATTGAATGCATCAGAATGTATCCTGATGCCCTAGAACATTTCCCCTTACTATGATGGTGCTAGGAACTGCTTTCCTAAGGGAGATAAGGCATACGTCACACCGCAGAGCTAATATGCCAAACAGAAGGATTGGGGATAATTCGTTTACCTTATGGGGAGTTAACATCAAACCAAAAGCAGCTGACTTGTGAAATGGTATTGTGAAAATAGTTAAAATCTTTGCAACTTTGAAACTCAAAGAGACAAATTTAATTTAAATGAATATTTACATGTTACTTTGTATCTATTATATGATGCGTTACACCATATTGAAAATCGCTAGTCACAAGTATTTTAGGGCTAGAGAGATGTCTCCATTACCCACTGTAAGTTATAATACCAGTCAGGCTCTGAGGTGATTCTTCCTCTGCTTATGGCAGTCATTCCATTAGAAATGTTTTCTTTACTAAACCAGAAATGGAAATAGACTAATTTCATTTTCTTCCTTTGGGCAACAGTTTTGCAAATAATTCAATCAACAAGTATTCATTTTGTTGTTTGGTACTTTTTCAGTTGTGACCAAATCTTTATAACCCCATTTGGAGTTTTCTTGGCAAAGATACTGGAATGGTTTGCCATTTTCTTTTCCAGGTCATCCTCATATAGATGAGGAACTGAGCCAAACAGGGTTAAGTGAGCAGGGTATCATAGCTAATAAGTGTCTGAGGCTGGATTTGAACTCATGAAGATGAGTCTGCCTAATTCCAAGCTCAGTGCTCTATTCACTAGTGCTCTATTCAGCTAGCTGCCCAAGTATTCATTAAGCTCTGATTACATGCCAAGTGTTAGGGATACAAGGATACCAGTAAGTACAAATTAATATAATTTCCACTTGAAAGTATTCAGTGGGAGAAGAAAGCATGTATACAATGCACGTATATAAACACATGTAAATATATGTATACAAGCATATATATACATATTTATATATGTGTGTGTGTGTGTGTGTGTGTGTGTGTGTGTAGCATATGTAGATTGAATAAAATAAAAAATATAGTTAAATGTAAGGTTGTTTGGGTGGTTAAGTATATAGCAGTTGGGAAGACCAGGAAAGGCTTCATGCACATGATGCTTGAATTCTGTCTTAAAGGGAGAGAGGAACTCTCTGAGGTAGATGTAAGAGGGAAGTACATTACAGGTTATATAGAACAGCCAGAGAAAAGGCAAGGAGGCAGGAGATGGAGTACACTATAGAAAACAGAAAAGGCCAACTTGGCAGCCTCACCGTATGCAGGAGGAGTAATGCCCAATGAGGCTGGGAAAATAGAATGGGGCCAGGCTGTGAAGGGCTTTAAAAGCTAAACAGAGCATTTAATATTTGATCCTAGAGGCAAGAGGAAGCTATGAAGTTGGCTGAGTAGGGAAGCCACCCGCTCACGTCTGCCCTTAAGGAAATTATTTTGGCAGCAGTGTATAGAAAGGATTGGAGTGGTGAGAGATTTAGGGCTGGGAGACCAATTTTGAGGTAGATGTAATAATCAAGATGAGAGTTGATGAGTGCCTGAACTGAGGTGGTAGCTGTGTGAATGGAGAGAAGCAATCAAATTTGAGAGATGTGGTAGAGATAGAAACAGCAAGATTTGGCAACTGAATATGTGGGGTGAAAGAAAGTGAGGAGTTGGGGATAATGCTGAGGTTACAAACCTTTGGAACTGGAAGGATGGAGGTGTCTTTAACAGAAAAAGAGGAGTTTGGAGGAGGAAAAGATAAATAGAAAGATAATGAGTTCAGTTTTGGACATGATGAGTTTGCAAACAGTTGCCCTTATTTTAAAAACAGAATGACAAACTCCTTGCTATTTCTTTTTACTAGGTCAAGAGCTCCATAAAACAATGGAAGTGCTACTAAATGCCATATGGTACTTCTTTTCTCTTAAAAAAATGATAATAAAGTGCCCTAAAATGAGATGTTTTTACTAGGAAATATGGTGCAATACAAAGAGCACTGATTTTTTAAAGCCAAGGTCCTGCTCTCTGATGAAGGCTAACCACTCTGCATGCTCAAAAAATCCATTCTATCCTGTTTCTTCCAACAGATCGCCCTCTCTTTCATCCCAATTGTATCACTTCTTTTCAATCTCTCCTGGCTTATTGGCTCCTCCTATGGCCTACAGATATGCCTGTGTCTGCCCTATTAAAAAAAATCCACTTGATCCTTTTATCCCTGATAACTATAGCCCTATATCTCTTCTCTCCTTTTTGGCTAAACTCCTTGAGAAGGTGATCCAAAATAGATGCTTCCACTTTCCTCTTGTTCTCTTATCTTCTTCTAAACCTACTTCTTAACTCATCATTACACTGAAACTAATCTTTCCAAACTAACCTATCTTTTAATTGTCAAATTCATTGGCTGTTTCTCACGTCTCATTCTCTTCAACGTCAACTTCGCTGCAGCCTTTGACAATGTAGCTCATGTTATCCTTGGTTCTCTCTAGGTTTTCTGGACACCACTCTCTCTTGGCTCTCCTCCTAGCAATGTGACTATACTTTCTCAGTGACCTTTGATGGATCTTCATCTAGATGGTTCATTCTAACTTTAATAATTCCATCAAACTCTACCCTGGTTCCCTTTCTCTTCTCCATTTCTACTATTTTACCTGGTGATCTCATCAATTCCCATGGATTTAATTACCATCTTTATGCTAAGGTTCTTAAATCTACCTATCTTGCCCAAACCTCCCTCCTGAGCTCCATTCTCACATGTTGAGTTTCCAAACAGCTCCTCTTGTTTTAAAAATAGCAAAAATGACTAACTCCTTGCTATTTTTCTTTTCTAGGTCAAATCTGCCTTTCAGATATCTCAAACTAGATATCTTAAACTCAACATGTCCAAAACTGAACTCATCATCTTTCTCCCTAAACTCTCTCCCTTTTCTCCCTTTTCTAATTTCCTAAGGCTAACTAATCCCTTGGTAACTGAAAGGTCAATTTCACTTTCATAACATCTCTCAAATATTCTCCCTTCTCTGCTCTGATACCGCCATCAATCACTCTGGTGCACATATTCTCAAGCCTAGATCATTGTAATAACCTACTGGTTAGTATGTCTTCCTCTAGTAGCTACTCACTGCATTCCATCTTCCATTCATCAGCTAGCAAAGTGATTTTTCTAAAGTTCAGGTCTAATGAAGGACCCCCTTCCTCCACAATAAAATCCAGTAGCTGCTTATCACCTCCAGGATCAAATACAAAATACTCTGTTTGGCATTCAAAACCCTTCATCATCCAACCCCCTTCTACCTTTCCAGTCTTCTTATACCTTACTCCTCAACATATAATTCTTCAATGTAGTTAACACTGGCCTTCTTGCTGTTTCACAGACAAGACACTCCATCTCTTGGCTCTGAGCACTTTCTCTTTCAGTTCCCTGCCCTGCAATATTCTCCTCTCTTATCTCCACCTACAGGTTTTCATGGCTTCCTTTAAGTCCTAATTAAAATCCCATCTTTTACAGGAAGTCTTTCCCAACCCCTCTTAATTCTACTGTCTTCCTGCTGTTAATTATTTTTTTATCCTGTTTATAGTTTGTTTATATATATTTGTTTGCTTGTTGTCTACTCCACTAGATGGTCTGCTCCTTGAGGGTAGAGACTTACTTTTGCCTCCCTTTATATCACTAGCATTTAACATGGTATCTGACACATAGTTGGTGCTTAATAAGTATTTATTAGCTGAAAGATTGACTCTATCCCTTAACTGCGTTGTGAACATGAACCAGTCACCTATTGCTATAAAGAACACTTTATGGTTTACGACAGTGGTGTCAAACTTAAATAGAAATGGGAGCCACTAATCCACACGTAATTATCCCTGTGGATTATACATCAACTTAAGTTTTAAAATGCAATATCCATGTTTTGTTGTATTTTTATTTATTTTGTTAAATATTTCCCAGTTATACTTTAATCTGGTTTGACCATACTAAAGAGTGTTGTGGGATACAGATGGACCTTTTCACACCTTTGGTTTTCACAGCGCTCTTTAAAAAGACCATGCTTAGCCTGTTTTTCCTCTAACACACATTATGCACCATGTTAGACACTGGGGAGATACAAAGGTGAATTAACACATTGTTCTTGTTCTCCTGAAGTTTATAATCCAGCAGGATATAAAACACAAAATCACAGGTTATCCATGTAGTAGCATAGAAAAAAAATCCATATTATCTATGTTTGTGTCTTATTTCCTACTAGATGGCAAGCTTTATGAGGGCAGGTGCCATCTCTTAACAAAACTTCAAGTTCCTTCAGTGCCAAATATGGTACCTGACGAAAGGTAGTATGTGAGAAAGTCTTACTGAATTGAATTAAACCTGGAAAGAAGGAGGTGAAGTATTATTAACTCTATTTTGTATGTAAAGAAGCTAAACCTCAGAGGGATTAAATCACTGTTCACTGTTAGACAACTATGTCCCAGGCTTAGTGTATTTAACTTATAAAATTAAGATAGTAACAAATTCGCTGCAAATTATCTCCCTTCTGCCCTTTCCCTCATGGTTTCCTTAAATCCTAATATCACCTTCTGTTGGAGACTCTTTTCAGCCCCACTTTTCCCTCCAACCCCAGGGCTTTCCCTCTGGATTACCTTCCATTTATGCTGCATAATATTATGTGCACACAGACACTTACTTTTGTCTCCCCTTATCACAATGTGAGCTTCTTGAGAACAGAGACTGCATTTTTCATAGTAATAACTTAAAAACATATTTGCTGACTGAATAATTCACAGTATTGTTATGAGAATCAAATGGAATTATGTATACACACACATATGTGCACGTATATCCATATCTTTCTCTGTTTATCTCTATACACACACTTTCTAACCATAAAGAACTCCATATATGTGAATTCATTAATGTCAGGGAAAAATACTTGCTTTCATGAAAATGAAGATATACTGCAGTATAAGAGAATCAATTGATCTCAACACATCCTTATAAATGAGTCAAAGGACATGGTGGAGAAGAAATCCCTTTTTTTCCTCCCTTAAGAGGCAGTGTTGCACAATCTAAAATATCAAATATCAAACCTGAAGGTAGAAGATCCAAGTTCAAGTTTTGACTCAGACATGGAGTATATATATCCATTAATAATTCACTTAAACTCTCTTAGCTCAATTTCCACATCTATAAAATGGAAATGATAACACATGTACTCCCTTTCTCACACAGCAGGTGAAGCACAAAATGCCTGGAATGCTCTACTATCTCATTTCATCCTCTTGCTAAGACTTGACTGTACAATTTTGTTTTTTTTTTCCTTTCCATCTACCAAATATATACATTGGATTCATGTACCTAATTATTTACATGTTGCCTCCTACATTAGAAAGTATGTTCTTTGAGGGAAGGGATTATTTTTGCCTTTTTTGTGTCTTTAGTGTACAGCATAGTGCCTTGGCAATAGTAAGAGTTTAATAAAGATTTGTTAGTTGACTGATTTAAATATAAAATAGGACCACTTCTTCTAAATCACTCCTTAATTTCTAAAATTCTTAATTTAAACTTTTTATAAGCATATTTACATTTTGAGGATTAATTGCTGTATCATTATTTAAAAAAATCTTGAACTTGAAAGGACCTTGGTGGCTACTTGTAAAAGCAAGCACACGGGCAGATCCAGAATGCTGCTAGCACAGGTTCTTTGATTGTCTTTTCTAAAGGAAATCAACTCAAAAGGGGTTAACAATCTTACTTTAATCACAAATATATATCATTTACTTAGTTCAGGGGAAAAAGTCAGCACCCTGAACTTCAAAAAATACAAACAGAAATTACAAG
>CM053598.1:78231145-78247759 GCA_028646575.1 Pseudocheirus occidentalis
AATATATAGCCTTCTCCAGGGTCAGAGGACTTCACAAAGTACAAAGTAACATCAAGGCCTTCCTGAAAAACAAGCCTCCCTGGAATTGCAAGAATCTAGAATTTAAAGCTATACAATCAAATGCAACTGGGAAATAATACATACAGGGACAGGGGCAGGGAGCCCCTCCCTACCCTGCTAGAAAGCTAGAGGGGCATTGGAGGAGGACATAAAAGGGAACAGATTGTGGGAGGGGCCTTACAGTGGGATCAATGTTCTGGGCTGGGGGGTAGGGGCAAGAAAGGGAGAAAATTTGTAACTCAAAACCTTGTAGAAATGAATGATGTAACCAAGAAAATAAATTTAAAAAAAAAAAAGCCTCCCCTAAGCAAGCTTCTCTTATTGGGCTCCAAATGAGGTCCATTGAGGGGCACGGAAGATCTTCAAATCCCTTAGGCTTATTAAGGGTCAGGGAAGCTCTTCAAATTCCCTCACCATTACACTACTGAGTACAACCTTACCCCTCATTTTCCAGGTGAGAAGCCTGAGATCTGGACTTTCCCAACTTCACACCAGTAGAATGTGGCAGAGGCTTGATTTAATCCCATCAAAGAAATCTTGAAAATGCTTAAGGGTACTTTTAAAGGATATCTCATGGATTGGAAGTTAGCAAAGAACTGGGAAAATGTCACAGGTGGCATTGTTACCCAAAAAAGGACAACTGAAAGAATTTTAAAAATGCATTAAGTACCTATTACTACTAGACACTTAGGAAACAAAAATAAAAATGAAACAGTTTCTGACCTCAGGGAATTTACAGTCTTTTGAGGAAATCAACACCACACACACACACACACACACACACACACACACAAACACATTTCTATTTATATATACATATATAGTAAATACTAGCTAATTTGGGCTTCAGTAACCATTAGCATCTAAGTGATCCTGAAAGTCATGCAGGAGGTTCCATGTATATTGAGTTTTGAAGAAAAGTAGAGATTCTAGGAGTCAGAGGTGAGAAGGGGATGGGGAAGAATTTGTGCAAGGCACAGAAAAGGGAGATGGAA
Organism: Pseudocheirus occidentalis; assembly: GCA_028646575.1. Lineage (NCBI taxonomy): Eukaryota > Metazoa > Chordata > Mammalia > Diprotodontia > Pseudocheiridae > Pseudocheirus > Pseudocheirus occidentalis. The sequence goes on from CM053598.1 coordinate 78,232,201, forward strand.
TATCATGACTGCAGAATGATAAGAAGGATAGTTTGGCTGGCCTGCAGAGTACATCATCTTTTACCAACTGTATGCTCATTTCCATATTTTTATAAAAGTCTTTAGGATAAACACTTACACATGTGTTAAGGATGATTTTCAACCTAGATAAAAGTATGAACATGGACAAGGCAGGCAATTATAAGTTCTTTTATAAAATAGCTTTTATCTTGAGTCCCACAACTAACTGAGAGATGTAGAAAATGAAAGATCCATCTCTGTTTATTATTGTTAGATAATTATTTTAAATGACAAAAGTTAAGCAAAACAGTCTGTTTAAGCCTCTCATCAAGTAGTACGTTGTACACTTTTTAAGATCATACGTAATTCTTTGGTAAATGCAGCTTCATTTAATGACTCTAAGCCATTAATGTCAAGAGGCATAAGTAGAGAATGTATGCTTGACAAAGGTATACACTGCAATAACTGCAGATGTCCCATGTAAGGTTCAGTGATAACAAAGGATTCCTTGAAGATAATGAAGTGGATGGTGAGGTGCTCTAGGTTCTCCTGTTCATAGGTAATATTGTGCCAAATACGCTGAACTAGAACACTACAAAGCTTGTAGCACACTTCAAGGCTTTCTTAATGAGATTCACCATTATTCAAGACAGTCTATTCTAATTCCATTCAGGAGAAGCCAAATGGATTATGAAAAATGACCATTGTACAAACTATAGAATGCAGGTTACTCATGCAAAAATACATGTTTCATAGGTGATATAATATGGTTGTAAATATTAGGATACCACAATCTTCAAAAAAATCCAAAGTGGGAGTAACGTTAAATGTTGTAGAGTGATGTATAATAGGCACAAAAATACTGTACTATAGTTTTGATGAGTTATATCCAAGGAATTACATAAGGATATCAAGAAAGAAATGTATGATCAGCATTTATCTATGACATTTTAATGCCATCGTGACTAAAATTGTATGCAAAATTCCAGAATAGGTCTCACTCTTCCTGGAAGTTACACCCTACCTAATATTTCCTAAGATTGCATTAGCTTTTTGGAGCTTGTATATTTATTGCTCACTCAAAATGAACTTGCTGTCCTCTAAAATGTTCAAATTCTTTTTACAACAACTATTGTATTTACATGTCTTGTCTGCCTTATATTTGTGGAGTTGACATTTTGTACCCAAGTGCAAGACTTTCCATTAATCCCTACTGAATTTCACCATGTTAGATTCAACCTAATGCAATAGCCTATCGAGACACCATACTAGAAATGACAGAACAAAGATGGCTAATATGGAGTTGATGATCCAAAGAAATAAGGAACTAGTGATAGAGAATCCAGTTATTCTTGATGAATTTTCATCATGTGATTCAGGTTATGAAATTGCAGGATAGTAAGAGAACTGGCAGATATTGCTAAGCCACAGTCAGTTATCTTCAAAGGATCATGGAGAAAGGAAGTGGGACCACAAGTTAAGGGAGGACCATATTTTTTTTCTGAATTTTCCAGAAAGGGTAGATAATGGAGGTTATATACCATAATCCAGTGAGTTTGACTTTGATTCTGGTCAACATTCTAGAATGTAATATTAAAGGACAGATTAGTAAACATCTAGAAATGGAAATAGTCATTACAAGGAATCATTATGGTTTAATCAAGAACAAGTTATGCCAGATGAACCTCATTTCCTTTTTTGACAAAGTTTTTATAGTGACAGATCAGAGGAATGCATGTCCTATAGTTTATCTACATTGTAGATGAACATCTGACAAAGTTTTCTATTCAAGTAGCACGGGAAAAGATGTAGATATGAACTTGACCATAGTATAATTAGGCATATTTGAAACTATACAAATTACTAAAAATTCAGAATGGTTATCAATGTTTGGATTTACCAGAATGATAGTATTAACTTGGAAAGTGGTTATATTATCTGAATTTTGATTAGCATGCTATTTATCACTTCACAAAAATGATGAAATGTTAAACAACACAGGTCTGTTTGCAGATCTCTGGGACATACCATTGGAAACCACCTTCTAAGTGACTCTTCATTATTCTATTCTGGTGAGAGCACATCTGGAATATTGCGTTCAGTTCAGGGAACCACATGAAAGGCAGGGAACATTGATAAGCTGATGAGTTTCTGGAGAAGGTGGCAATCAGGAGGGTGAAGGGCCACAAATTCATGTAGTATGAAGATCAGTTGATTAAATCAGGGATGTTTTAGAAAGGATGTGATAATTATCTTCAATTATTTGAAAGATTTTAATATAGAAAAAGAATTAAACTTATTCTGTTGGCTATAGAAGGCTGAGTTTTTCTTCACTAAAGATCTTAGAGTGAAGGCTTCATGACCATTCATTGGCTGTATTGTAGGAGTGTCTTTCTCAGGTATGGATTAGACTACTAGATGGTCTCTTCAATTTCTGAGATTCTGTGATTCTTATGTGAATAATTGTACATCTCTGAGAAAGGCGCCTTACCATCTGGCCTCTGTGCCCTAACAAGCACTGCTCCCACATGATGGCAGCTGCCAGAATGATAGAACAGAGCTTCATGCATTGCAAATCCAATCTATTTCAGGGGCAGTAAATGCCACACATAGGATAAACACCTCCTCGAGGAGTATAATCTGTACAGAAGAGACACTCACATCTTGATTACGGTTGTCAGTAATGGGTCCATGAAGTCAAGGGAGACAAGGGGACAAGAGAGAGTAGAAGAAATACTGAAAATAACAGTCTCAAAGGGAAGCAGGAGTATACAGAATCAGATCTAACTAATAGTAACCATTTTCAATTCAATTATTGTATTAGAAATAATAGGAAAAAACTGCCAAAAATAGAGCAAAAGATACTTTTGATCTCTGTTGTGGGATTCCAACTACTGAAAGCTCTTTGACCATTTTCAATAAGTAATTCCTGTTCCTTTCTCACCCACAGATTCATACAGCATTTACAATAATAGAAACTTGTCCCAATTCTTCTCAGCCTAATCATCCAAAATTTCTAAAGTTAATGCAAAATCTTTTGTTACAGAGGTTTTTCTAGGTATAGCAGGTTTCTGTGGCAATTTAAGAGTATTTTCTCTGGGAATAAGATGTTTCCCAATAGTAACAATAATATGTCATGCTTTTATGGCACCTTTCAAGTCAATTGCACCCGCTAAATGATGACTGTCTTTTTCTAGGCAGAGACTTCAAATCACCTAATGATCTCCCCTGTTCATATTTATACTGGCAACCTACACATTGTTAGGAGTGTATATAAAAATATAAAGAGCTAGCTATTTCTCCAGCGACTATTCATTTGAAGAGTCGGTGCATAAATTTGACTTATTTCTCTTTGGAGGCAGGAATAATTCATATTCAGGAAAGGCAGAACAATTAGAAAATTTCAAAGCATAAAATATGACAAAATTCTATTTAAAAAGTTCTTTTAAATAGATCCAAACCTATTCATTTTGCAATACTTCCATAACCAACATGAGACTCGTAGAGTATTAGTTACCTATTTTGAGGAATTTGAATCCACCAACAAAGGACATTTCAAAAGGGAATTGAACAGCATTAAAGATTGTTTTGTCTTTCATGGTAGCTGCAACCAAATAGTTTATTACTGTGTGGCCAGAATAATACTCCATACTTAACTAGGATTATCCTTGGATAGTGAAAACAGTATGTTGCAGGCCCCCTAATCAGTCCTATGCAATTCCCTCCCACTGTAATAATCATGGAAAGGAAGACAGAGGGTGTTGTTGTTATTATTTATCCTTCATTTGTAAAGAGGGCCAATGACATCATGAATTGATGGGTGATGACTTGTGCATGAATTGAATTTAAGTGAGGCAAAGTTGTGTGATATTGTCAATCATTTCTCTTCCAAATTCATCAAAGTCCAGTGGTAGGACAAAAGACAAGATGACTGGTGATGGCCAGAATGAGACAGATGACCTTGGAGTTTTCAAAGTCAGACTAAGTTCTAAGCACTTCTTAACACCTGCTTCAGCTGCCTTTGTACCTCTCAGAACAAATTGTTATCATCCACCCATTCTGCCAAAGGAAGTCTCCACATGCTCAAGTAGACATCCTTATAACTCACAAATCAATTTGAGGCCTGTTGCTTGCCCTCAACCCTCGATACCTTCCAAGAGGGTTTTCATGGGATGGGGCTGCTACTCATACTACAGCTTCTTGTAGCCACAGGTGGACATGAAAAGTGGATGAGCATCTATGAAAAGGGCTTTGTAGGCTCTCACACTAAAATACGCTAGTGTTCCCTAAGCATTTCATACACCCCAGACAATAAGTCACAGAATGGTTACGTATATCTACAATAACTTATTTGTATTAAGAATGTGATATCTTTGTCTAATGGGGATGAGTTAATATACTGCTAAAGGAGCTGAGCTGCATCCACCTGACATTCTTGCTACAAATCAGGTATTCTTAAATTGAGATCTGTGAACTTTAAAAAAATGATTACAGTATTCAATACAAGTGATTTCCTTTGTAGTCCTAACTGTTTAATATCATGAGTCTCAAAACATTTTTTCCTGAGAAGGGGTCCAGCAGCTTTACTAGACTGCCCAAAGGGGTTGATGCCACAAATAATGTTAAGATTCCCTACTATAAAGGAAACCAAAAGGCCTAGCAAAGCTACAGCTAAATACGAGAATGGCTTAAGATTCTACTAGGACAGCAGTTCTCAACCTGTGGGTCACAACACCTTTGGGGGTCAAACAACCCTTTCACAGGGGTCACAGGGGTCGCCTAAGACCATGGGAAAACATATATTTCCGATGGTCTTAGGAACTGAGACACCGCTCCTCTATCTGTCTCCAGGCGGGTCCTCCCACATGCAGATATGCCCACATATAAGTATTAAAGGGTTGTGGCATTAGGAAGGTTGAGAACCACTGCACTAGGAGAAATAAAGAAGGTGGTGAAACTGGTTGTGTCATGTAGATGATATTTTCATCACTTAGCGTCATGCTTGCTATGCTTGCTCATCTCTTCTTGCCTATGTTCATAATCTCTATGGACAAGATGAACACCATCAAGAGAATGACAATTTAGGCACCAGAAATATTTCACTGTCTATACAGCGTCCCAAGGATACGGAGCAAGTCAAACATCAGAATGCTTTCTATCTCTGATCCGTAAGTGAGGCATTTTAAATCTTTGATTTAATACTTTTATGACCTTGTTATGTCCTAGAATATGACATAATTTTGTCACTCCTATACATATATTCACCCCCATTTTTCCAAATCATCCTCAAATCTTGCCATTTCTATTTTCACAACTGGAACCACTACAAATTTCTGCTGTACAATCTCACCTGGGCCTTCACTGATAGAAGGCAATCTATTTATATTTCTCTAATTGACCCAGTGTCCCACTCAAAGCACTCCCAAAACATTTCATGCCTTCTGAAACCTTCCATGGCTCCTCTCCCCGACTCTTTAAGCTGAGAATCTTTCCTCAAAATTAACTGAAAAATATGCAGTATTTGCTGAGAGCTGCCTCTTTCTCTCACATCACTCAGATGCCTTTTGTGACTATCTCCTCCTTTAACAATTCTTATATGATGAAGCAGCCATTCTCCTTGTCAAAGGAAACCTGTCTACATGCAAAATTGATGACATTCTTTCCCATCTTCTCCAGCCGATCTCATCCCCCATTATCTCCTTTCTCTCATTATTCTCTCCCCATCTACTTTGTCATTCAAAACAAAATGCTATGAAATTTTCAAAGGAGAAAAAAAATCTCATGTAAGTTGCTAGGGTTTGAGGGAAGGTATGGGCAAAGAGCGGAGATTATCAATATCAAAACAGGACTTGCTACCACAGTTATGGATGAGGTCATTTTTGATCAGTGGCTTAAAGAATTGGTAGGATTTCCACAGGTAAAGATACTGACAAGAATACTCTCATAGGAGTCAGTGGCAATTATATAAAATGCAAAGTTAGATGAAGTGTACGCATACACCATCCAGACAACGTGTTTTCACCAACCACTTTACTTTTCACATATGGATGCGTGACCTGATCTCTTTTGTATTACTGGAGATCACATTGTGGAAATCTTGCAGTGTTCTAGACTTGCTGCCATCAGCACAATCTTATCCACAAAGAAGAGTATGTGGAACAACTCACAGCTGATCAAGAATCCCTTTTCTATTTGGATTTTGTAAAGAACTGATCTCTTCTCACAAATGACATTGCTATTAAAAAAGATTCGTTACTTAAAACTTGCTGTTGATCTTAGCGCATCATTAAATTATTACCATTGTTATATCTGACATGGGGTCTTGTATGATCTCAATATATTCATTAGATATACCCGATTTGATGGGAGCTTGGTAGGACATATTTTGCCCTCCTGAGTCCAATTTTTTTTGTTATAATCAATCCAGGGTCACAATGTGGTTCGATATTATCCAAACCTTTCAGTTTGTGAATGTGATGATGTGATTTGCTATAGAAAATGATGTATGAGAGCAGCAAGGTGGTACAGTGAATAGAATACCAGCCTCGGAGTCAGGAGGACCTGAGTTCAAATCCAGCCTCAGATGCTTAGCTCTTACCAGCCTTGTGACCTTGGGCAAGTCACTTAACCTCAATTGCCCTGGTTTCTCCTACTAAAAACAAATAAAAACCAAATGATGTATAAAAGTCTTCTTGCTGCCTTCTCATATTACATGATCACAAAAATGTCCTCGTTTGTCTTTTTGTCCTTGTCTTTTTCTGTTTCCTATATCACCCTGGTCTGTGGGTTGTGATGATCTTATATTTGGTTTGTTTATACTGGTACTCCTGCTAATTCATTAAATGTAACTTCTTGGGGGTGACTTTTACTATTTCACTTTTATCTTTGTAGTCTCAGTACTTAGCACAGTGTCTGATGTATAGTAAACAATGAATAAATGCTGGCTGATTGAAAGATTGATTATAATCGGTTAAAAAAAAGAATGAAAAACACAATTGACAATACAGCTTGGCTGATGTGTGAAAGTCATTCTCCAGTCTGTAGGGAACCCTGTACCTTCTATGCAGCTCCGAGAATCTTTCTCCACCATAACTTGTAGTGTCCATGTCAGGGCATGGGCACCCACAGAGCAAGGCACTCAGAGAATCCAACGTGTGCAAAGTGACACTGACGGAGAGAAGCTCGAAAATGTAGAGTTAGAAGTAGGTCAGGAGTTTTGGAACTGGACGTGTAAAGCAGCACAGAATTGAGAAGGCAAACAGTGATGCATTACAGTCAGGCCCAAGGGCAATTCAAAGTCCAAGACAAATGATAGGGAGTCTACAGAACAACAACTGAAGGTCCCTTTTCACAGCCTGCTCATTGGGAACTTGTCTATGGTTCCTGTGGTTTAGGAGCCAATCAATTCCAGGGAAGCTAGTCGGTACCCTGCAGGTGGGAGCAGGTGACTGGCAGCTCCTGGATGAGGTGGGGAGAGTAACTGTGGGGGATCAGCAGCAGTGCCTGGTGAGCCAACCCTGACAGTTATTCTCATTTGCATTAAATTCTAAAACCTGATGTTTCCCAGGCAGCTTTCTTATTCCCTCTGAGACAAATTGCAATCTTTTAAGGAGATCATATCCTCTTTCCAGATGACCTAGCATTTAAAAACATATTTAGCTAGAGCAAATGAAGGCCTTAAAACAGACACAAAATAATGTTACCACACTTAGGAACCAGGAATCCCTCAACTTTCCACTAGATTTTAGTCTCATCCATTTTTTCTTCTCATCAAGGAGGTCTTTAGTTCAATTAATCTCTGTAGACTCTGCTCATATCTCTGCCAAAGAGGCACTATGTGATTAAGACAATTATTATTTGTCAGATAATTAAATCATGTTACTTTTCTTCAGTGTTAGTGGTGGAGTGTATCAATTGGCGTGGGTAATATACGTAACTACTATAATATTAATATTAGGACAGTTATACATATATAGAGCATTTATTTCCTTAATTTCTACTAAGAAACTTATTTAGGTGAGCATAATATTGTGGTCTTTTACCAGCTTTTATAACATTCATTAATCTTTGAAAGTCTGACTCCCATTCACTAAAGAATGGCTTCATAATTAATCAGTGACTTCCACCTGGGAAAAAAGGAAGGAAAAGAGATCGATATGATGCCTTTCTAGCCTTTTCTTTAGCAATCTCTTGACTTCTTAAAAAGCATAGAGGATCATTTAAAGGCAAGTTGTGGGGTGGTGCAACTGCAGGGGTTAGTAAGGAAAAAAAGGGAGATAACAGGTAGATGACTTTTTAAAGGTGTTTAAATGTAGGACTTCCTTTTCTTCCTTTGTTCTCCCACAAGAGGGATTTTAGTTTTGGGTGATAAGTAGATTTTGTACAAGGGAAGGCCCAGAAATATGCCACCCTGCTCCAGTTTGCTGTTAGTCTTTGGCTACAGGGTGGGGGAGGCACATTGAGAAATCTAACAGCTTTGAACTCTCAGCCTATCTAGAAGGAAAACAGATAAGGAGACCAAGGTAGATGTGAGGCAGCTGTGTGAGAGAAGAGGACTGAAGCCTGATTAGATCTCCATAGCCTTCTTTCCACCCCACTTGTGGCAAACACAAACCCCTTTCCCTTAACCCTTTGCTTTTTTTTTTTGTTTTTTGGAAAGTCTAAGTACATTTCTATTTAGAGAAATCTCTGTGCAGTTGCTATTAATAGTAGGGAAAAAAGTCAAGTGGAGTGGAGAAGAAAGGTAGGGGGAAAGAGAGAACATGGAAAAATATATAAAGGCTGGGGCAGGGAGGCCGAGGAATACATTAGTGTAGCAAATAGCCAATATCAACTAATACGCATATTTCTAATTTTTGCACCATGTAATTATTCCCTTGCATTCGTAAAGAGGTGGCACAGTGGATAGAGTGCTGGACCTGGAGTTAGGAAGACTTATCTTCCTGAGTTCAAATCTTTCCTCAGACACTTACTAGCTACATGACCCTGGGCAAGTCATCTGTAAAATAGTTGGAGGAGGAAATGGCAAACCACTCTAGCATTTTTTCCAAGAAAACTACAAATTGGGTCCTGAAGGACTAGATACTACTGAAAATTACTCAGCAACAACAAAAAAATTTGGAGTAATTTTAATCATTGCAATATATTATTTGTGTAGATTGTGAAAATGTAAAAAAAAATTAAAAAAGTAGCATGATGTAGTAGAAAGAAAAGTCAACTGTGGAGTCAGAAGACTTAGGCTCCAGGGCAAACTCCATTTTCAGGTCTTCTGTTAACCAGGTGTGTGATATTAGGCAAGTTACTCAATCCCATCTCATGTTCTTAAAATTTATCTGTAAAATTAGAGGCATTGGGCAAGATGACCTCAAAGATTCTTATGAGCCTGTTAGGAAAATAGTGAGATTGGGGTAAGGGTACATAGTTTTGGGGGGCATGCAAAAGTTTCATACATGTTAAGTTTGAAGGGACAGTGAAAATGTCTGGCAGGCAGAAATTATGATACATGCTGAGCTCAGGAGAGAGGTTAGAGTGGGAGGTATAGATCTGAAAGTCCCACCATATAGGTGGTAGGAAGTCATAAGAATAGAGGAAATCTCCCTGGGAGAGAAAGCCTAGAGAGAGGACTTGTGTCTAGAGACAGTGCAAAGCTCAAATCAGGAGATGTCATGTAATCCCAGGGATACGCACAGCCATGGGCTTAGCTCTGATACAAAACAGGCGGTAATTAGAGATTGGAGGCTTAAGTATCAGAAGCTAGGTCTTAAGAATAAGCCATCTACTTGCTGTGTCTCTACAGGCAAGACAACAGACAAAAGATGTACAGAGTAGACAACAGCCACAATAAGGCTGGGGGAGAGAGTACAGAATGGAAAGCTTGACAGAAAGCCAAGGGAGAGAGTTTTATGGTAAATTACCCCCTCAATCTCGGAAAAGAATCAGAAATCATACTGGAAAGAAGTATTAAAAAGTTCATTTACCTCTTTGGGGTATAGGTTTGTTTCAAACCATATGTCAAAGCATTTTTATTTTGGTGTTATTTCTGTTCAGGGTATGTATTAATAACTAGCTATGTAAATTATAAAGTTCTATTTTTCAAATGAGCATGAAATTTGCTTTTAAAAATGGTGGCAATTTCAAAATTAGACCCTCTTTACCAGAGGAGAAACTCATGTTCATAAAGATGCAAAGAAAGTACCATCTAGTGGGGACTCAAGCAAACAGCACAGAAGGAAGACAGGGATGTATGTCTTGGGGATATAATTCACATACAGTAACAGAGAACATGACATCACAGTGAAAAGGATTTCAATCTTAGGTCAAAACAAACAAATAAGCAGGATCATTAGCAAAATGTACTGACTTAAAAAGTGACGTATTTCATGCTAAGACCTGATGGTACAGATTTTTTTTTCTTTCTAAGCGCTTTTAAAAGCTTTTAGAAAATGCACTTTTATAGTTTGTTAGGATATAGTGCTAATCAGGAAGGTTATTTTCAACTGTCAAACAGGCATTATATGATGCTTTTCTTATACAATATTATAATGAAAAGAAAACAAGGAATCATATTTTAAAAATCTGGTTACAGTTATTAGGAGTCCACTATTTCAAGTAAAGCTGTGAGGCAACAAGTAATTGATTTCAAACATGGAAACTGAAAAAAAAATGAGTTGAATATTTTAGTACTCCATTTCCTCAGTGGAAATGAGTAGAATCATTGTGTTTCAGAACTGGTAGGGAACCTAAAAGGCTTTTAGTGCAAACACTTCATTTAATAGGAAAGGAAACTGATGGTTATATGCCTGAGTCTGCACAGTTTTAAATTGTGGGGTCCAGATTAGAACTCATGTCTTTTGATTAACTGGTAGTGACTTCTCTGATATATTTGTACAGTGCTTTTCACAGTGACTGGAACGGAGTGTTTAATAAATGCCCATTCCCTTCTCTCCCTACTTCGTGACTGTGAATCTTTAATTTCCTGGTAAGGAAACAAGAATTTACTGAAAACAAATAAGAATAAAAATAATTTCATGAAAACAGTTGAAGAAAAAAACCTTAGGTAAATAAGATCTCCATATCCTACTGAACAAATTTCAAATATATTTTCATTGTGAATCAATAGATTTCTGAAAATTGTTACCTTAATTTATAGTACTTCTAATCTTATTCCATGATTTCTGACATCCATATGAAATAAATAATGAGGAATTTTGCAACTATTCTCATGAGGGGCAATTGAAGTTAAAAGAGATGACAAAGCCAAGTCAAGGCACCCAGTAAAGTGTGCTAGACTTAGGTAGGAGTCAGGAGACCAGGATTCTAGTCGCAGCTTTACCATTGGCCATGTGACCCTGGGCAAATTGTATCAAGGTTCATCACATGTCAGACTTTGTGATACCATATTGGAGAAAGTTCAGAGAAAAGAGAGTTAAAGATATCATGGCTTCAGACCCTAAAAGCAAAGTTGACTCAAGGAAAGGGGGGTTTTCTATCACAAACTTCTAAAGCCATAACTAAACAATTCCAATGAGAAAGAAAAAAGGGGCAAGCTAAGAAGATTAATGTGACTCTATGGGGAGCATTCCATCAACTTGGATTTTTAAAGAGGTATGTTTAAAAGATGTAAGCCAGGACAAGGGAGTGACAGGGTCTTGTAAGAATAATTTTTATGAAGGATAAATACTCATGATGAAGTAAGGCTTATGAGGAATCCAAAAGGTGACAAGAAAGGGTACTTTTAAAAAATTAAACCTAACAGTAAAGAAGAAGAAATGGACAGACTGAATGATTGGATTGAATGTGGGACCATAACAACAGATGACAATTATTCAAATCTGATTCATATCTGTATTCCACTAATGATTTTTAGGCTGAGAAGTATAAAAATAAAAATGAGTAAGGGAATTAAAATCCAGGATAAGTAATGAGATAGTAAAACAGCATCTAAGTTCTATAAATGAGTTTAAGTCACCTGATCTGTATTAAATATAACCTAGGGTATTAAGAGAACTTGCATCTGTGAATGTTAAATAATTACTGGTAATTTCTGAGGAATCAGAGAATGGAGGAGTTACATGCATCTGTAAAAAGACCTGCCTTTCAAAACAGAGCAAGGTAGCATTTTTAAAGTAGAGAGTACTGAGTATAATTTTGATTCATGGAAAAATTCTAGAACATCACTAAACAGTCCGTGAGTACTTAGAAGAGGAACCAATGATTACTAAAAGCCAGCATGCGTTCATTAGGAACAAGTCACGGCAGATTAACTTTATTTCCTTTTTGAACACATTTACTGGACAAGTACTATATAGATCAAGAGAATTCTCTTAGCCATACTAAACCAAGATTTCATCAAGGAGTAATGAAAAAAAAGGCTTTTCTGATCTCCTCATAGACAGAGGAGATGTAGATTAGATTTAAATATAGTTAAGAGTATTCAGACCTGACTAAATGATTGAACTCAAAGAGTATTGATGAATATGTAAGTTGGCAGATACTGCCTTTGGGCCTCTGGCCCACTGCGTGTGTGTGCGTGTGTGTGTGTGTGTGTGTGTGTGTGTGTGTGTCTTTTAATAGCCTGAGAGCTAAGATTTTTTTACATTTAAAACACTAATTGTCATCATTAACATTATATATTAAAAATAGTTTTTACATCTCAAAATGAAAATGTTATTTTAAAGGATATTAAAATAATACTTGAAAATTTAAAAGCTATTCAGCTTGTGGGCCATACTAAAACAGGCAATGGGCCAGATTTGGTCTGCAGAATTTAGTAGCTATGTGAAATACTATTTACAGTATTTTTCTTATTATTTTCAAAAGTAAAAAACATTCTTAGTTCATGGGATGTACAAAAACAGGCAATGGGTTGGATTTGGCCTGTGGTCCTCAGTTTGCTAACCTAATATTAATGGATAAATGTTTATCTGAAATAATAATAGCTAGCATTTACAATGCTTTGAAATTTGCAAATAATTTTTACAGTTGTCATATCATTAGAAAAGAACAGCATTTTTAGTGAAATTCTGCACACCTCTATGTTCTGTTCTGTTTCTTCCAAGGACTGGGACAGACACGTAGATCACATCCTTATGACATTTTTTAATGACACAACTCTGGAAGGGCTAACTTCTGGATGATAGAAATAGAGCAGAATTGGAATGATACAACAGCTCCAAGAGGTTAGAACTTCAGAATCTCGAGTTGGGAGGGATTTTAGAAGTCATCTCTAATTTAATCCATGTTTGAAAAAGATTGCCTCTACCACATACTCAACAAGTATGTATCCAACCTTTACCTGAAGATCTGGGGTAAGAAGCTTCTTACCTCAAAGATCTGCCATCCTACTTCCAGAAGTCTATAACTCAGGGTGTTGATAACTATTTTTGTGTATCATGGACCCCAACCTGGAAGTCTGGTGAATCCAACCATCCTCTTCTCAGAATGTTTTTAAATAATTGAAAGAAAATACTAAATTTCAGTGAAAAGTTAGTGAGAAAAAAGATTTTTTTTTCATTCAAGGTCATGCCCCGCCCCTCTGAAATCCATCCACAAATCTCTGGGACTCTATGGCTCCTAGGTGAAGAACCTGCTCTAACTATTGTAAGGTTTTTCTTCAAAGACTTGACTCACTGCACCTTTTAGGCCCAGTATTGCTCCTAATTCTGCCCCCTGAACCTAACACAAAAAGGTCCAGTTTCTTTTCTACATGAAATATATATGTACATACATACATATATATATATATATATATACACATGGTTTTTTTTCTTCTATGGGCTAAAATGCCCCCCAGTTCTTTAAACTGATAATTATATGGCAGAATCTTCAGGTCATTTTCTATTTGCTCTTTTTTTAAAATATAAATTAATTCATTTATTTTCTCCATTACACCATTCATTTCCACAAGATTTGGAGTTACAAATTTTCTCCCCATCTTTCCCCTACCCAACACCTCAAAACAGCCATCCCACTGTATAACCCCTACCCCAATCTGCTCTCTCCTATGTCCTCCCCCTTGTCCCTCTGACTTTATGGTAGGGCAGGATGGATCTCCTTACCATAGTGCCTGTGTATCTTAATTCCCACTTGGATGTAGTTAATAATAATAATTATAATTAATAATGATAACATATACATATATATATTTTTAACATCTGATTATAGAACTTTAAATTCTAGATTCTTTCCCTTCCTCCCTCATCACCACCCCCATTGGAAGGACAAGCAATTAAATATAAGCTGTACATGTATAGTTACACAGAACATCTTCATAGAGGGCATATTGTGAGAGACTGATTATATGTCCCTCTTCCTATCCCACCCCTCATTCTATTTTTTACCCTGTCCCTGTCTCTCTACAGAAGTGTGTACTTCCAGCAACCTTTCCCCCTACCCTGCCCTCCCCTCCATAATCCCATCTCTCATCCCCATCCCCCCTACTCTCCTGTGTGGCAATATGCCCAGTTTAGAGTATATTTAGAGTGTCATTCCTCCCCTAATCCAAATTCAATGAGAGTAAGGTTGATCTTTTCCCTTTTGCCTTCCTGTTCTTCCCTTCCATTGTAACAATTATCCCTTGCCTCTTCTATATGAGATGATCAACACCATTCTGTCTCTCCCTGTCTCCTCTCATTCTAATCCTCTCCCACCTCAGAATTTCACCTTTTAGAGTATCATCCCTCCCTATTCAATTGATCCTGTGCCCTCTCTGTACTCATATATACACATACTCAGATATGTGTTTGTATGTGTATGTAAACACTCCTATATAGACCTATGTGTATGTATACATAAATATATGTGTGTATGTATATACACATATACATATATATATACACACATTTGTATTCCCTTCACATATCCTCATACTGAAAAAAGTTTCATAAGTTACAATTATCATTTTTCCATGTTGGCATGTAAATAACTCAACTTTGATAAGTTCATTATGATTTCTTTTCCATGTTTACCTTCTTATGCTTTTTGTATTTATTTGAGTGTCAAATTTTTTTTCAGTTCTGGTTTTTTCAGCAAGAATGTTTGAAAGTCTTCCACCTCACTGAATGACCATATTTCCCCTAGAACATTATACTAAATTTTGCTGAGTATGTGATTCTTGGTTTTAATTATAGCTCCCTTGATGTCCAGAATATCATATTACAGGCCCTCCGATCCCTCAGTGTAGAAGGTGCCAGATCCTGGGTTATCCTAATTTTGTTTCCACAGTATTCAAATTGTTTCTTCTTGGCAGCTCATAATATTTTCTCCTTGATTTGGGGACTCTGGAACCTGGCTGTAACATTCCTAGGAGTTTTCTTTTCGGGATATTTTTTAAGAGGTGATCAGTGAATTCTTTCAAGTTCTATTTTGCCCTCTTGTTTCTAAAATATCGGGGCAATTTTCCTTGAGAATTTCTTGAAGGATGCTTTCTAAGTTCTTTTTTTTTTTTTTGATCATGGCTTTCAGGTAGTCCAATAATTTTTAAATTGTCTCTCCTGGATCTATTTTCCAGGTTAGTGGGTTTTTTCTTTTTTTTTGTTTTTGTTTCTCTGTTTGTTTGGTT
>CM053598.1:78247859-78266223 GCA_028646575.1 Pseudocheirus occidentalis
GTCATATGGCCAGTAAGTGTGTCAAGTATCTGAGGCTGGATTTGAACTCAGGTCCTCCTGAGTCCATGGGCAGTGCTCTACTCACTGTGACACCTAGCCGCCCCAGGTCAGTGGTTTTTTTTCAAGGAGATATTTCACATTGTCTTCTATTTTTTCGTTTGTTTGGATCTGTTTAATAGTATCTTGATTTCTCATAAAGTCATTTGTTTCCATTTACTCCATTATAGTTCTGAAGGAATTATTCTCTTCACAAAGCTTTTGAGATTCTTTTTCCAACTGGCAAATTTTATGTTTTAAGGCCTTCTTCTCCTCATTGGCTTTTTGGGCCTCTTTTGCCATTTGAGTTAATATATTTTTAAAAGTGTTCTTTTCTCCAGTCAGTTTGTTGAATCTCTCTTCATGATTTTCTTGTATCATTTTCATTTCTCTACCCAGTTTTTCCTCTGCTTCTCTTATTTGGTTTTCAAAATCCTTCTTAAGCTCATTTATGGCTTGTAGGCAGTCTTCATGTTTCTTGGAAGCTTTTGGTGTGGGAGTTCTGACTGTGTTGTCTTCCTCCCCTTCTATGCTTTGATCCTTTTTGTCCCCCAAAAAGGAATCTGATGTTCTTACTTTGCTTCCTTTGACTCCTCATGTTACTATATAGAGGATAATTATTGCTCCCATGTACTTAGGAGCACTTTGGCTCACTGAAAACGCACCCCAGGACCACCACCCAAGACCATCATTTGGATGATCCAGGCCACTCAACACAAGAGAAGTTAGCCTCTGAACGATCACTTGGTCCCCCTGTAGTCTGCAGTCTGGGAGCTCTGAAGCAGCCACATGGAGGCAGCTGCAGGGCCACTGCTTCTGCTACTTCCTTGCCCTGGAGGCAATTTGGCCTCACTGCTTTTTTCCCCCAAATTTAGCTGAGTTCCACTGACCTTTCACTTTGTCCTTCTTTCTTATTGCTTGATAATTCTGGAAACTGTCACAGTTGTTGCTGATCCACTCTCCTGAAGGCTCCAGATGCAGTTCATCCTGCGCATCCCAGGGCCAAGCTGCAGTTTCAGGCTGGGCAGGTTTCAGCCCCGAGCATGCTGTGATGAGCCCTTCCTGACAAGCTGCCTTCAGCAGGAGATGTGTTTTTCTGTATTTTTGTGTGTTTTGGAGCCCTAAAATTTGGTTGGAGTCATATTTTATGGGTATCTGAGGTGGATATGTGGGAGCTACAGAATCTTGTTGCTTCTATGCTACCATCTTGTCTCCCCTCTATTTACTCTTTATCTTATAAGTATCATTCCTAAAATGTGATCCCCATAAATGAATGTGATTTTCAAGATGTAGTCTGACAATAACAAAATATAGTGTGGACTCTCATCTCCCTAATCTTGGATATCAAGCTTCTCAATGTAACCCAGGAGACATTTGCTTTTTTTTTCCTGACATAACCTTCTTTTGACTCATACTAAGCTTGCTCTCTACTAAATCTTCTCATTTCTCTATCTACATAAGCATGTCCACTGCAGCTAGATGATGCAGTGGACAGAGCGCTGGAATTGGAGTCAGGAACACCTAAATTCAAACCTGGCTTCAAAAACTTACTAGTCATATAACTTTGGAAAAGTCACCTGTTTGTCGCAGTTTCCTTATCTGTAAAATGGAGGTAATAAGAGTTTCTACCTTTCAGGCTTGTGGTGAGGATAAAATGAGAACATATTTGTAAATCTCTTAGCAAACCTTAAAGCCCTATATAGAGGATAATTATTGCTCCCATGTACTTAGGAAGTTTTTCTTAAACCAAACATAGTTTTACATTTATCCCTATTAAATTTCATCTTATTAAATTTAGCTTAATATTCTAATCTAGGGATCAGCTCACTATAGCCAGTGGACCAAATTTATCCAGCCATCTATTTTTGTATAGGCCTCAAGTTAAGAATGGTTTTTTATGTTTTTAGATAAAATTTTATTTTATAGGCCATAATAGGAAAGAAAAATAGGCTTCCTGACCCCTGGTCTTGCCAATCAATTTATTTTAATTTATTTTTGTTTTTTTTGCCAATCAATGAAAAAAATACTTACTATCATCCATTGTGCTACTTGCCAATTTGAGGAGTATACTGGCTATGCCTTTATCCAAATAACTCTTAATAAAAATCAATAGGGGAGGCTAGGTGGCACAGTGAGTAGAGCACCAGCCCTGGAGTCAGGAGGACCTGAGTTCAAATCTGGCCTCAGACACTTTACCTTGGACCTTGGACAAGTCACTTAACCCCAATTGCCCTCCAAAAAGCAAATAAAGTAATATAAATAAATAAAAATCAATAAACAGCAAAGGGATAGCCACAAATCCCTAAGATACTGTAAGAGAAACTTCTTTCCAGGTTGTCACCAAACCATTAAAGACTATGTTATGTTTCTGGTCAGTCGATTACTTCTTTACCTATCTAACTGTGCTGTTGTTCAACCTACAATAATAACATTGAATAATGATGAATTTACATTTAACATTCAGTTTGATGAATTTAAATATAAAATAGTGTTCTTAAATGAAATAATCAAACTGACCTGATAATAATTTGAGTATAGGGTAGGGGAGGGAGTGGACATCATTAGACCACAGTGAATAACATATAGAGTTTTTAGTGGATTGAAAGCTTTATTTAAGTCTGACATGGTGATATGCATACACATATATGTACACACACACACATATAGTATTACACATACACACACAAAGAAATAAATACATACATTATATAAGACCATCCATTTAGTCTCCAGATCTCTACTAAAATCCTATTCTACTACTTCATTATAGTGCTGAAGGTGACCTTGGTTTCTCAAAGGCTTTGCTGACAGAACACAAGCAGATCTTATCAAGCTGGAATATCTTTTAATGTAGGCCCTGTGGAAGAATATATGCCCACTCTCCTAGGTTCAGGCCAGCTAAATCTGGAGTTTTATTACCAGATGCTGTAGTGTGATGAATTCTTCAGTCACAGAAACTGTTAAAGACCATCTATTGAGCCATGGAGGAGTTTCAATTGGAGTTGGTGCAAAATAAATCTACAGAACTCCACACTTGGAATACTGAAGCATAATTGAGAAGATCATAACTGTTGTACTATGTTCAATTCTGATGCCACATTTTTGGAGGGACAGAAGCAGAGATGCACATGAAGAAGGTGGTGGCACTTAGAATAATGCTAGAAGAGAAGCAATTACAGTAACTGAGGATGTTTAGCCTGGAAAAGCAAAGGCAAAGGAGGTCGGAGTAGCTATCTTTGAATACTTGAAGTGTAGCCATAGAAAAGATGAATTGGGCTTATTTTGCTTGGCATCAGAAGACAGAATTATGATTTGTGACTAGATGTTACAGAAAAATAGATTTTTTGGGGTTGATATGAGTAAGGAAAAGCTTTCTGAAATATCTGAGATACCTTAATAACCAACTACTTGCTGGGGATGTATTAAACAAGATTCATGTTTGAGGCAAAGGTTGGATAATGTGACCTCAGAGATGTCTTCCTACTCTGAGCTCCTATGATCCTTTGAAGGCCCTGCCTCTCTGAGTCTCTGTATCCTCATCTACAAAATGAGAGAGACTGAGAAGATCTTCCAGGATCTTTCTAGCTTGAATATACTGTAAATATGCTTCATGAATTCATGAATTTGCTGAGTTAGGACTTCAAATGAGGTGCCATGAAGACTTAGCATCAACCTAGAGATGTTTAAAAAGAACAGAAATGATGTGATTTTAATATTTTATTGATTTTAGAGGCTGACAATGTGATTTTATATGCAATAGTCCTTGTAATTGTCTTCTCAACCATATCGACACTCTTCACTACTTAAGTGGATTAGATGGAGGAGATCCATGGCAGATAAAGGAGAGCACCTTGGTAGTTAGCTTAGTGATCACCAGCTACCTATTGCAATTGAGATACGATTTAGAAAGGTAACTTTAATGACTATAATTTAAGCTTTCCCTAAGATTGCATGAATCTAAAAAGTTAATATTGAAATGCTGAGAAATTAGGGGGGAAAAGTAGAACTGGCCCCATATGGTGTACCTGTGAGAGTGAGATGCAAACACTGTAAATACAGCTACCTATCTACTGAAACCTTCCATTGCAAATGAAATGTCCATTAGAGATAAAATAATAGACAAGAAATGAAGAAGCTCAGTCTTATTTCTTTTAATTCTATTTTTCACAATGCCTTTCTGTGGAACTGCAACAGCTGCACACAGTCTGTGTTGTTCTTTCTTGCTAAGCTTAGCATTTTTTTAAAGCATTCCATCCTTTTCAGCATCTGTTGGAACTTTTTGTTAAAACTTTGTCCTTTTCCATTCTACTTGGACTGTTGCATAGTTTAGTTAACTACTTTCTTTTGTTATTGATTAGAAAATTTCCTTGGTTGCCTTATTTTTATGAGTAGATCCACTGCCACAATCATTTAAGAAATCTAGTCTTTTCTCTAACTTAAAAATGATGCTTCCTTGTTTTCTGGTTCCACATGTCACCTCTTGTGTGAGAAGGGGCTTTAACACTTTATCTGTGCCAATATTTGACAACTGTATTAGGTCTGAGGTCATTGCTTGCCCATGCCAACATGCGGAGAATATTTTCAAACACTGTAGGCATTCTGTGGACAAAGCAACTCTCCTCATTTTGTTTACTTAGCTTCATGTGCAACAGTTTGGTACAGCTGTTATAATATTGTCAAAATTCCTTTGCCCATAGGCAAGTGAAATGCACACCACCTTGTGCAATCTGCTGTTGGTAATGCTATCATTGTTCCGGATAAGTACCCAGGACCAATACACTAGCTGTGACCTCAGAGGGCTTCATATTGATGGAATAAAGTATGTGAAAAACAATCTTTGAAACAATTCTGTGTCTGCTGGTATTATTTAGCAAACTAGTAAAAGCATGCTTAGGCAACACATTTATTGTACTCAGTTATTCACCAGTAATTTAAGCTGTGAGATATCCTAACACATGCCAACACAATGACTTCTTCTCCGTTACTAAAATTCCAGAAACAATTCTCAGAGGTCATGTCTTTATACCTCTGAGTATCTATAATGAAGAGAAATTGAATGAAAATACCCAGGCTTTCTGCCACTCCAGTTTAGGTATTTACATACTCCAATTTATCTGTGATCTATTCAAAGTCACTATTCCTTATAACAACGTATGCTTACTCATTTGGTCTCGCTTTTGTCCAGGGACAAACAAAGGCATCTACACAGCTTGAAGAAATTGATGGATTGGGATCATCATTCCAAAAGTCTCAAATCAAATTCTCCACATTGGGTTCTTTTAGTACATTGAATTTGGGCAGAATCTTGCCCAACTCATATAATAATTGTCAGAATAGCATGATGGCTACAGCTGATCTGTGAGGCAGATAGATGTGAGTCTGAGTCCTACTGAGTCAGGCACCTAAAGACTGAGTGACTCTAGATGAGTCATTAAACATCCAAATGCTCAAGGTGATTCTCTAAGACTGTAAGTTGTAGAGAAGGTATCAGTCTGCATTGGTAGAGATAATTTCCTTACCAAAGAGCTCCCTTTTACTGAAAAGATATTGGTCCAATCCCTATCCCTAACCTTCTCCATATCATAACTAGCTTCATAATATAGCAGCAGTCATGATGATGAGGAGCATGGGATATTTTTATACAACGAAATTGAAATAACTCATTTGATTAATTCCTGAAGTGATTTAGTAATCCAGGGAATACAAGCTACTGTAATTGTATGGTTAATGGAAGAAGTCTAGAGAAGAACTGGTCTAAATAATTCACAAAATAGAGATAGATATATCGAAAAATTCCTGTGTTTTTTTTTCTTTTGGTCCAAAAAACTAGCTCCCCAAAGTTTTTCTCCTTTAACTTAGATGCATTTCACATAAGATTAGCTAAATGATTTTGAAAATGTATTCTCTTTTTATATCACATATATTTCCCAATAGACCCCTCTTTCTCCCTCCTGGAGAGTAGCTACCTTATAATACATTTTTAAAAGGATTTATAAATAGTTCAGCAAAATTCCTTAACATAGCAACCAAGTCTAAAATTATATGTAGTGTTCTATCCCCACTGTTAACCATCTTTTAAAAGAAAGTGAGGAAGGTACATTCTTATACTTATTTTAGGGGACTAAGCTTGGTCATCATGATTTTGTAGTTGTCAGGTCTGACTTTTGTTTTTCTTTCCATTTAAATTGTTGTAATCACTGTGCATTTTGTTTGCCTGATTCTACTGACTTTATTTCACCTTGATATAAGTCTTCCTCTGTTTCTCTGTATCCATCATATTACATCATCTTACAGGGTGATAATATCCCACTGCATTTGTGTATTATAAGTTATTTAGTCATTCTCTGGTAAATTGGTATCTAATACAAAGGAAGAATAGTCAGCGTCTAAGAATATTTCAGAATTTTTGAACCAGTTCACAGCTTCACCAGTGGCATATTAGTGTGCCCTTCATTTCACAACCCCTTCAATATAGACAGTTCCCATCTTTATTTTTTTCGTTGTTGTGACAGTAATGAGATTTGAAGTTCCTTATGTATTGCTCAACTAAGAGGTACTTAGTACCTCGTTCAGATTAAGCCTTAAGAAACAGAAAGTATGAACTCCTGTCTCCTGTTGCTGATGTAACAGGAAGGGGTTGAGCGGGGATGAGCAATATTGTATATAAAGAAAAACCCAGAGGGGTTAAGTCAGAATTTTTTGGAACAAGAATCTGGTGGCAGAAGCTGTTCTGCTGGAGAGAGTTTATCTCAGCAGCATCTGGAGGTTGGGCTGCTACTACTGGACTGAGAATTGAGAAGAGAAATGAGAACTGAGTCAGAATTTCTTGGAGCACTGTGGAGGCAGAAACAGCTGCCAGGAGGATGCTGAAGAGAAAAGCACTGTCTCCTCTGCCCACCCCTTCCACGCCCCTTCCTCTCCCAGGCTGAAGAGAATGGTTTTGAATTTGAAAACCTGGATGGAGTGACTTTTTGATTCTGAGACTTCTTCTGGGTCCAAGGACCAGCCAGAGTTGCCAAGGGACTGAGGAAGCATGACTATGATGCTGAGACTTTGTCTGTTTGTGGCTTTGTTGGGCCTTGACTTCCTGGGAGCAGAGACTATGAGGGATTTGAGATGGACTGGACACTGTGAGCTCCAAGGTGGAGTGGTAACTGCCTGGAGAACTGGACAAGGACCTGGAAGCTGTCTGCCTTTGAACCCAGATGACAGTTTGGTGAATCCAGGTAGGATCTGGGACCATGGAAAGGAATCCAGGGAATCTGAGAAACCACCCAGAGGCAAGCTGAAAGAAGACTTTACTTGGATACTGTGTGCTGACTAAGAAATTGTAAATTTACTAATGACCTAGGGGTGAAGGGTCTGTGTATTTTCTAATGATTGAATGGTGAATAATGAAGGATGATTGATTTACTAAATTATTGTACTTAATGACTGATGACCAAATTAAGTAATTGATTTGTAACCTAGTATGTGTCATGAGTGGAAAACTTTGACTATTGTACTTTGTGATTGAATTAAGGATTTTGTGAATGCTTGAGTTACTAAATAATTGCTCTTTTTTCAAAACTCTGTGACCACTGTAGTGGAAACTATGTGGCCATTTTCTGTGATAAGTTGTTGGGAATGCTGTATTTTAATTATGTGTGATAAGTTGTAATATTGTGAATGCTATACCTTGATTTCTATGAATATTTGTTATGGAATAAATTGTTATTTGTTTGGAATTTGTTATGGAATAAATAGAATGTTCACTATACTGTGTAATCAGATACTTAAAAGCTGTTCACAGTAGCATTCTTCTGGAAAGCTGCTCATTCATGGCATTACAGTTGGGTTTTTTGCCAATTTACTGGCTGCAGGGTGAAACCTCAGCCTTGTTTTGATTTGAATTTCCATTATTATTTGTGATTTTTGTTTTTTATGTTTTTAGATTATATTAGGTTTATATATTTGTGTTAGTTACAAGAAATCTTGGATATAAGTCCCTTATCAAATATTTAATGCAAAGATTTTCCCAATCAACTGGTTTCCTTCTTAGTCTAGTTGTATGTTTTGTTTAAACAAAATCTTTTCACTTATATGTCATCAAAATTATCTGTTTTATTTTGTGATCACATCTCTCATTTGCTGTAACCAAATGGTTTCATAGCAGCAGTACTGAATATCAGAAGATATTGTCAAATACTTAATCAGTAAGAGAAAGAACTTCTAATTCCTTATTCATATGTAAATAACTTCTATTTTTAATGAAAATTATATTCCTTGAGTTTTAGAAATATGCCTTGAAGTTATAATATCTATCTACTATTTTTGAATATAAATTTAGATGTCTTAAATCTTTCTAATTTTCAGTTTATTTTATTTAATTTTGGTTTAAACCAACAAAATTCATTTTTTCTGGAACTCCCTAGAAGGAAATATCAGATATCCAAATGTTCTACAAATTATAGTCTTAGTAAGTTGCTGGGGTACCCACAGCTATCATACGTCAAAATTCTAGACTTGAATTCAGAATTTTCTGACTCCAAGGCTGGATTTCTTAGTGACTACACCTCTCTGTCTTAATTTTTAATCTCCTAGATAATGAGGCTAAACTTCATTATTTGCTGGTTAATTATCTGGGCACTATAATATACTGAAGATAAAGTTTAGTTATAAAAGGGTCAAAATTTTAAAAAAATCAATAATAGAGGAACAAGAATGTTAGCTGTCAGTTCAAACCCAAACAGTTCTCAAGTTCTATGAATAAATAAATATGAATCTGAGAGATTTTTTTTTTCTGTAGTTAAGTTGACTTCAGGAGAAGCTTAATAACTTGTGCTTTCTGCAGTTAAGCCTTCACAGACTCAAATGGATACTTACTCTATTATGCCTCTGCGGCTCAATACTTCTGGTACTCATTCAGAGAAACTTGAACTAATGAGTAAATGACTTGGCAGCTTGTCAAGAAATCCTTGAATCTAATAAATCCTGGACTTTAGATTGGGCTAAAGAAAATTTGTTTCTAAACAAGCACTTACAAGCACTGGGAAGCAACATAAAGAAGACAAATTTACATAGACTCTTTGAGCAAAGTGGAGCAGGAAACTATGCATGCAGTATTATAAAAGTAAAGTTCTAGCTTGAAATTTGAGTAATTTAATATAATTGTGAAAATACTTTTTTGCTACAACTTTCTTCTACAAGTTTCTATTTCAGCAATGATACTTTTCAGTCTTTGTAAGAGGTATTAAAAATGAAACTGATTTTTAAAAAAATCAAGTTTTTGTGAGTTTATGCTTTGGAAAATAGTGTTTGTTATAAACTTAGATTATAATCTACTTTGGCCTTTAAAAAGTATACAAGTTGTACAAGTATTCTACTTTAGATGTAACATGGATTTTTAATGTGAAATGCTACTATATAGCTGATCAGCAGTTGCTTTTATGTAAGTGGGTGTTCCGTCCCCAATAATTAAGAGTCATACCAAAGAAGAGTGGACGATCTCTGGAAGTAACAAGTGCCCATTTATTGGTGATCCTTGAACAAATATTGGATGGCCACTTGTTGGGTACATTATGTGTGGAGGAAAGGGGGACATTATTCTGATATTAGTCTGAAGTTAGGAAATTCTGTGATTCTTGTGACAAAAATGAAAGGTATATTAGGAAACATGATTTTTAAGATCTCCCTCTAAAGAGAGGCAACATAATAAAATAGAACGAGCTTTTCATTTATGAGTAAGTTTGGCATCCCATTTCTGCCATTTCACACTTTACCTTTCTGAGGCTCAGTTTACTCATCTGTAAAATGACTCATTGGTCTTAATGATCCCCAAGTCCCAAATCTGTGATTTGTAGGGCACAGCAACAGCAAAGATTCAAGTATTAAAACCCTAAATCAGTTTTAGAAGGCATGCTAGCTATTTAAATCTTACTTCTTACTCTACTGTCTCATAAGCAATTCCATGGCCTTTCTAATTAATTGGATTTTTCAGCACAAATACTCGAGAAGAGAATAGTCTTGCATCAAAAAGTCAACATAACCATCTAGATACCTTGTTCCTCAAATTGAAGCAGAGAATAAATATTAATGATTCACTCTGGGGCTGGCATCTACCATCTCATATACAACATTGCATTTCCCATCATTTTGTTACTAAGCAGTCTCTCATCATGTCTAGAATGCTTTGCTTCACCTCTGCCTTTCAGAAACATCTGTTTACTTTAAACCAGGCTCAAGGGCCACCTCCTCCATAAAGCCTCTCCAGATTCCCTGAATTGCTAGTGCTATGTTCGTCTCATCCAAAATATGATATTTATTTCATATATATTTTGTGCAGACATGTCTCCCCAGATAGAATGACAGCTCCTTGAGGCTAAACACTATTTTACTTTTGGTTTTGTATCACTAGTATGTAGCACAGGTTCAAGCAAAAATTGGTGCTTAATTAATGCTTCTTCACTTATTAATTGATCATTAATTAAACCTATTTTCATTTTTATTATTTCTAGTGGCAAACTTGAAAAAGTTTCCAGACAAATAAAAGAGAAATACTAAAATAAAAATGAACTATTCCCTAGTAGCAAAAAGTAAAGTATGTACATTTTACCTACTGTCTGATCTGGACTAAATATCCAGGGAATTGATTTTCTTACAAACTGTCAAGTTACTTGTTGGACTAGTGAATGAAGTCTCTCCTAAATGAAACATTAAAGTTTCTGTCCAATATTACAATAGAAGAGAGAAGGATTAGAAAAATAGCTGCTGTTTTATGAGAGGTATCTATCTTATGGGTTAGAGGGCTTAATTTTTCTTTTTCTACTAGTCACATATCATATATTGATGCTCACAATCTACAGCTCTGGTTTAGCCATTTGATTTGGCAGTGAGATAATGAAAACACAAAAGATCTGTCACTAGTCACAGAGATTTTACTATTAGGTAAAAAATTTGATAATCATTTTCTTGTTCCTTTTCATAAACAAGGAATCAGCTTGTCCCTTTGAACTTACAGTAAAAACCATTTTCAAAATTTGCACTGGAAATTTCAATTGTTTAGATGATAACATTGTAAGGATCAAGATTTAAATACCTAATATGATTTCCAAAAGGCTTCTAAAAATGTTTGAAGGCAGGCGTGGAGCCGAGATGGTGGCATAGAAGCAGGAAAACTCAGTGAGCTCCCCCCATAACCACTGAGAGTCAACAACTTGACTGAAAAAAAGAACACCTTAAAAAAATAGATTAACTCAAATGGCGAAAGAGGCCCAAAAAGCCAATGGAAAAGAATGCCTTAAAAAGTTGAATTTACCAGATGGAAAAAGAATCTCAAAAGCTTTCTGATGAGAATATTTCCTTCAGAATTAGATTGTAACAAATGGAAGTGAATGACTTTTTGAGAAATCAAGTTATTATTAAACAGATCCAAACAAATGAAAAAATAGAAGGCAATGTGAAATATCTCATTGGAAAAATCACTGACCTGGAAAATAGATCCAGGAGAGACAATTTGAAAATTATTGGTCTACCTGAAACCCATGACCAGAAGAAGAACTTGGAAAGCATCCTTCAAGAGATCCTCAAAGAAAATTGCCCTGATGTTTTAGAATCAGAGGGCAAAATAGAACTTGAGAGAATTCACCCATCACCTCTTGAAAAAGATTGACAAAAGAAAACTCCTAGGAATATTATAGCCAAGTTCTGGAGTTCCCAGATCAAGGAGAAAATATTACAAGTAGCCATGAAGAAACAATTTAAATATTGTGGAAACACAATAAGGATAACACAAGCTTCTACACTGAAGGATCTAAGGGCTTAGAATATGATATGCTGGAGATCAAAGGAGCTAGGATTAAAACCAAGAATCACCTACCCAGCAAAACTGAGTATAATGTTTCAGGGGAAAAATATGGTCATTCAATGAAATAGAGGACTTTCAAACGTTCTTGATGAAAAAACCAGAGCTGAATATAAAATATGACATTCAAATACAAGAATCAAGGGAAGCATGAGAAGGTAAACAGGGAAAAGAAATCTTCTGGAACTTATCAAAGTTGAACTATTTACATGCCTACATGGTAAAATGATAATTTTAACTTATGAAACTTTTCTCAGTATGAGGATAGTTGAAGGGAATATAAATGTGTGTGATTGTGTATATGTATACATACATGTATAATTCTATTAGGAGGGTATATGTGCATATGAATACATATGTGAGTGTGGGTATATATGTATACAGGTATATATAGACAGAGGGCACAGGATTAGTTGAATAGGAAGGGATGATACTTAAAAGATGAAATTGACAGGTGAGAGAGCAATATAATGAGAGGAGATGGAGAGCGACAGAATGGGGTAAATTATCTCATATAGAAAAGGTAACGGATAACTGCTACAGTGGAGGGAAAGAACAGGAAGACAAAAGGGAATGGGTCAACCTCACTCTCATTGAACTTGGCTAAGGGAGGGAAAGACATATACACTAAATAGGGTATCTTGCCCTACAGGAGAGTATGGGAGAAGGGGATGGGAGGGAGGACGATGGAGGGGAGGGCAGGTCGGGGGAGAGGGTATTTGGAAGCACACACTTTTGAAATGGGACAGAGTCAAAGTAGAGAACAGATCAAGTGTGGGGGCAGGATAGGATGGGGGAAATATAGTCAGTCTTCACAATATATCCACTATGGAAATGTTTTGCATAGCTAAGTATGTTCAACCTATATTGAATTGCTTCTCTTCCCAGTAAGGGTGGGTGATGAGGGTAGAAGGGAAAGAATCTGGAATTCAAAGTTTTAAAATGAAATGTTTAAAAAATATATTATTATTATTATTATTATTATTATTATCTTACATGCAACTGGGAAATAAGATATACAGACATGGGTATGGGTATGGAGATCCATCTACTGGAGAGTCAGAAGGGGATGGGGGAGGATATAGGAGAGAGCAGATTGGGGGAAGGGTTATACAGTGGGATGGCTGTTTTGGGGTGGTGGGTAGGGCAAAGATGGGGAGAAAATTTGTAACTCAAAATCTTGTGGAAATGAATGGTGTAAACTAAAAATAAACACATTTAATTTAAAAAAAAATGTTTGAAGACTCCAAGCACTTGCAGTTTCTACATTTATTTGCCCATTTCATCTGCCTTCCTAGCTGTCTATTCACAGGTATAATCCTTCCTCCCCATCCTCATTTGCATGCCGGCAAATGATCAAGACATACCAGTAAATTTGACAAAGATCGCATAATCACTGGTGCATTTTAGGTTCCAGCCTTGAGGGTAAAACTGGGCATAAAGCAAGGAGGCATGTATATTTCCCCAAGTTCAGACCTTCCTTCTTTTCCCACTGACCTTGTTACAAAATATGTCTCCTCTCTTTTTCTGCTATCAGTTCAAGTTTACAAATACATTGATGTGATAGGAGTTTGAACTGTATCATTGAGTTATTATTATTATTATTTATTGCATAGTTAACTGCTCAGTGATTTTTTCCCCCTTATCTTCCTTGGCTCCTAAAAGCGTAGAGTGAGATAGGAGATTTAGACTTAGAATTGGGATACCAGAGGCCTGTCTAGTCCCACCCCTTTATTTTACAGATGAGAAAATCCAAGTCCACAGAAGTTAAATGACCTAACCAAGGTCATACAAGTTGAAGTGACAGAGCTAGTATTTGAACTCAGGTCTTCTGATTCCTAAAATCCAGATCTCTTTTGACTGTCTCACATTCTTCTTACTAGTATAAATAATTTTGAAATTTCAAAGGCTTGCAGTCCCTTCTCCTATAAAATTTTATGGTCAAATTTGTATTAGAGTTCTGGAGAACATATTTTTTCAGAATAATAGTAATGTACACAGACACAAAGACCCCCCCCCCCCACCATACAAACACACATCCCCTTCCACTGAACATATGCTTTTAAGGACCTTACTACTACTATGACCAACTCAATTTCCTGTAGCTATGCTTCCCTCATATAGAACAACAGACACAAAGAAATAGCAACATAATGTAGGTCCACAGAAACCAAACTGCAGATTTTGAAAAAACTGAAACTGGCAGGTCATGTTGTGTGACCACATTAACAAAGCATCTGAGTTACTTGGCAGGTATGGCTGAACACGGAGGTGTTCAATTCTTCACTGGCTGACAGTTAACAATCTTCAGGACATTTCTTATTCCCCATAGATATTTCAGAACAGGATAAGAAAGATTTCTTTATGTTTTGGGCCCTAATTGTTTCAGTTGGTACCTAATATACTAGTAATGGGAACCCATATCCAGACAGCGTTTATTCTGAACATAATTTACCCTACTATGAATGACCACATAGGTCTCTGTCATCAGTGTAAAAACACCAACTCTCTTTTCTTTCTTCCTTTCCCTAGCTTTCTCAGAAAAAAATAAGGGAGAAATATTTTTTAGAAGGCAAAATGTGCACTATTCAAGAGACATGCTCCTTCCTGAAACAGTTGTGTCTAGACAATATTACTGCAAACTCAGCTTTGTTTTATTCTTTCTACTTCATTTAGTTGGCACAAACCGGTTTTTGTTTCCTCAAGTCTATGTTGTAAAAGAAAACAAAAGACCGTCTGTCCAAAGAAGACAAAGTAGCTGGAAGATAACCTGCTAACATTTGTCTGAAAAGGAATTTATATTTTGGGGTCTGGTTAGCAAGACTTTATGGTCACACTGGACATAATGCAAAAAAATACAGTAAAAAAAGAATTCAGATTATACTATATCCTATGCATACTGAGCAACTCATTGGGCATCTGAGTCCATGGTGGTGGCACAGACTACAGGAGCTCAATTATGGGCTTCAAATCTCAATTCAGATAATGTAACTATATTTGTCTATATTGCACAAATAATAAATTCAGAAAGAGGATCTATTCGATCAGTCTGAGTTCATGAGCTTTACAGTTGATTGATTTAAGGTGAAACACAATCAGCTCTGAACGACTGGGCTACAAGCTAGGAGCCCCCCTGCCCATGCCCATCATTGTTGCCATAGTAGGGATACGATTATTATTACACCACTGACTCAATGAAAGAATTTTCAATGTACTCATATGTAGGATGGTACATCTTCACTTGTCCCCCAGTCTTGCCAAATATATTAAGAATTTTGAATAAGGGAGATGTTAAACATCTACCTACACAGAGGATACGCCTCTTTTGGTTTATACCAGTGTTGCCTCTGAATAGGTGAGGAGGGACTCAGCTCTGTGCTTTGGCTTAGCTTCCTCATGGCTGAGGTTCCTTCAGCTTCTAAACATAATAGCTATTCAGGAATAGAGAGTTGTTAGGCTTTTGATATAAGAACAATGTGAATCATTTAAATTAAGAGGAACACAGCATATAATCTACAGTATGACAGACTATTGACTTATTGGAAATATGAAGGGAACTATGGAACTCACCAACATGGATGCCCAGTTGGAAAGAATGCTGCCCTGGGTCTCTTACTTCACTGAGATTTCTGTCAGTAGTCAAGTCTTCCATTCTGGTTTTACTGAGTTCTACTAAGTATGGGTGATTATCATGGAAAGAAATAACTAATTGGTTCTTTAAAAGAAAGTATATGTCTGTCTTCTATTCTATGGTAGTTTGATGATGATTTTGAATTTCTGCCAAAAATGTGATCTGAAAAATGCTTTTTGGTAATGAAATATGACATTTTTTTTAAATATTTGAAAAATTAAAGATCTTGCTATATTGCAGATTGGTGACTGATTCATAGTTATTTTTGTCCAAATATGCCCAATGTAGTCATGTATTAAATTGGATAAAACATTATTAACCAGCTCACTAATTATGCTTTCATGCCTGACTCCTAAATTGAAGCATCTGAGTGTCTTATAGTTTGAACTTGAGAGCATTCAGGTACTTGATCAGATACTGATGTGCTGTTCAGTGAGGGAGTTGTATGTTGACCTAATTTATTCTTCTTCTTACAGTGTATCATTTTCCCCTATTTTCCAGAAAGCAAACTATCACCACATCTTCCTATCATTATATTTATGAAAATGAAATTCACAGTTATGGGTCAAATGAAGAAATTAATAACTGGTATTTCAAAAGATTCTCCTTTGCAGAGAGCATTGGTTGTCAAAAGAATGTTTTGGTATGTACGTGCTGCTCTGAGAATGTCTCAGTAAAGTTAATTAAGAGAGGGAACGAGAGCAGAATACTCTTGAAACACAGTAAAATGTACACTTTAGTTCTGGTTGCTATAAATAGAGAAGTCAAATTTTAGTCAATATCTCCTATTCTAATTTGTCTTATAAGGCTATTTTTTAAGCAACACATTGTACTGTCTGTTTTTGTCTATTTTTAAATTATTTAAATATGCTAAATGGGTGCCATCTCTACGGTATTCACTTTTAGGAAATGTGACTGGGAAACTTGATAAATAATTTTGAAATTGTTATTAAATATTATGCTATGATTCAATGTGAAAAGAAAGGTTTGAATAAGTCATACTATCCTCCCTCCCCCCAAGGTATAGTAAAGCCATAGTTTTTCAAACTTTTAGCTTGTGGGATTAACATGTAACTTTAATAAAGGAAATAACAGCATTTCAACTACATTTTAATCTTTCCTTGTTCCTTCATAGACAACTTACAACACTAACACATATAGTTCCTTCAATGGAAAAAGTAAGTTTAATTCCTCAATCTATATATCTGTGCATGAGAAGAGGAGATGAAAACTA
Organism: Pseudocheirus occidentalis; assembly: GCA_028646575.1. Taxonomy (NCBI): domain Eukaryota; kingdom Metazoa; phylum Chordata; class Mammalia; order Diprotodontia; family Pseudocheiridae; genus Pseudocheirus; species Pseudocheirus occidentalis. The sequence continues at coordinate 78,264,603 of CM053598.1, forward strand.
GCCTACTTTCAACTCTCTCTCCTTTTTCTCTCCCTCCCTTCTTCCCTCCTTCTTTCCTTCCTACAGTTTTCTTTCTCTGAATGAATTCAAAAATCATCTAAAAATGTTCTGCTTCTTTACCAGCAATAAAGCAATGTCTTTTAAATTTCTAATCCTTTGAGAAGATTATGCACAAGAAATAGGTGCCATAAGGATACTCAGGAAGCAGCTGTCTCATAGGGTCAGTAGATTTCGAACTAGTAGGAGCATTAAAAGTGATTTTGCCAAATTTCCACATTTTACAGATAAGGAAACTCAAGGCCATAAAGATCAAATGACTTACCAAAGGAAATAGAGGTGGTAAATGACATGGCTGGGATTTGAGCCCAGGTGCTCTAAGCCCAAATCTAGCCCATTTTTCACTACCTATCATTTCCTTGAGTTCAACTTGGTGAGCTAAACTCAAGAAGGCAATTACAAGGAATATGTTACTGAAGCATATGAAATAATGTAAAACCTGTCTATGAAACTAAACTCAGATATGAGTTGTCTTCTTTGAAAAAATAAAAGGCATCATTAAGACCATGAACTAAAGGACCAGGTTGTGAATGGTGGCTACAGCACCAAATGGGAGTGTTTTTGTACATACCAAACAGAAAAAGACTTCTTGGAAAGTAAGCATTTACTTATTCAAATGCGTACCTCAACATCAACATCATCCATGGAATATCACTGAAAATCATGCAGATAAAGAAAGACATTGCAAAAGATATCTACAAGTAGGATCTGAGTAAAATTTGCCCCAAAAGGTAGTGATAATTTTATTTTAGAAAAACATGTTGGTTAAAAAGTAATTAAACCGGGCATAGAAGCAGCAAGGTCCCTCAGCTCCCACACAGCCACCCTAATCACCCATAATAAAATTATGAGCCCAGATAAAGTCTAGGACTCTCAGACTTACAAAAATATAGAGAACACATCTCTTGCTGAAGGCAGCTCGGCAGCAGGGGCTCATCACGGCAGCCGAACCGGAGGCTGGAACAGCCTGAAGCCAAGACCACAGCCAGGCCTGGGGCGGTGGGAAGTAGCCTGACCAAGTTGAGTCAAGCGGGCACTGGAGCCAGTCTGCAGGAGAGATCTAAAGCCTCCAGCACCTCCACATCTGCCAAGGCATGAGGAAAGGGATGGGAGAGGGGCAGCTCGCACCACAGCAGAGCAGAGAACGGCCAGCCCAAAACCACAGCCCGTGGCCACGCTAGGCCCCAGGGCAGCCTGGAGGAGTGAGCCTCCCAAGTCTCTACTTCAAAGAAAATCTAAAGCACCTGCCTAAATTCAAATCCTCAGAGACCGGTTAGTGAAAGTGAAACTTTGAAAATTAATTTGGGGCTGGTAAAGCAGTTTGGCCAATCTACCCCCGGGGCAAAGAAGCAGTGGGGGAAGGGAACTGCTTCAGAGCCCCTGGCCTGTGGACTCCGCAGGGGGGGCTGAATTGATTTATCAAGGCCAAGTGCTCTTGCGTTGAGTGGCCTGGATCCGGATCGTGGTCTTGGGTGGTGGTCCTGGGGACCCCCCTAATAGCTCCGGCAGCTGGGAAAACCCCAGCGATTTGGAACAGAGCTTCCCCCTTGGGAGCAGAGTTTCA